>VZTF01003053.1:825874-869611 GCA_013397755.1 Cnemophilus loriae
AGGGAGAGGAAAGGAGAGGAAAGGAGAGGAAAGGAGAGGAAAGGAGAGGAAAGGAGAGGAAAGGGAGAGGAAAGGGAAAGGAGAGGAAAGGAAGAGAAAGGAAGAGAAAGGAAGAGAAAGGAAGAGAAAAGAGTCTCTAGTTCTTTAGTAGCTTGCAAAGGCTATATCTCTTCTCACTGGGGAGCAACAAAAATGACAGGGAGTTAAGAAACTCAACTTGATTGGCTTCATCCCCTTTCTGAGAACTTTTGAGTGTGACCCTGCAAGGTATTAGACGGTCTTTTCCCAGAACACTGAAGTCACAGCTGAATAACAATTCCTTCCATCTGACTTTTGGCAACTAACTGAGCTACCTAAATTATCAACATATTTGCCCTCTGGCTTCTGCTATAGTTGGTTGAAGGAAATAATCATCTCTAGATATCAGATTCCTATGATACCCTTGTTAACTCCTAAAGCAAAAACTGATACTCATTTGGTTTATTATTTTAACCTTAGTTAATAGTATAACAGAATGAGAATCAATATAGTACTTGAAAATGGATTCCTAATTCTTAACTGTTCTGTAAGGTGTGTAGTCACATTTGTGTAAAATGACTAATGAGTTAACCCAGTTGAAACAGCAGCAACAAAGTGGCGTGAACACTAGAACACTTTCTGAATTCAGTGAAAGACTTAAACAATAAACTTCAGCATACTACGTGAGTTTCTGAAGGCTGCGAGTGCTTCAGCCATTTATCAGTTGTTTTATTCAGTGCTGTCCCAAAGACTGGTGTGTTTGGGGGGTTTTTTGTCTCTATTCTTCTCCTCAAGAATGTTTGTCCAGCACCTTTCCAGAGTTTTCACCTTTTGTCCAAAATTCGCAGACATGCAAAAATTCTCGAAGTGACTACAGAGTTCCAGACTGTATCTGTACAGACTGTATCTGTATCTGTATCTGTATTCTGCTTTCTGAATAACCATGGGTTGAACTTTGTAGCTTTATCTGCAAACTGCAGGGGATACTCACTTAGAATCTTTAGCTAGAAACAGCTTGCCAGATCTAGATTCAGGAAAACCAAATGCAAAAACTGGAGATCCAAGATATGCCTTTGACGAAAAGTTACATACAATAAATGGAAGTTCACTCTTTTAAATTTCATCAGTGTTATTTTTTAAGATTTAACCCAATGGCAAGTAAGTATCACTCAGTCTCTTGCTCACTCTCCTATCTGGTCACTTGTGAGAAGAAGAATCAGAAAAAGAGTAAAGCTCATGGGTTAAGATAAGTTTAGTAATTTAAACAAAGTAAAATATAATTATGATAATAGTAATCACAATTTTAATAGTAATAAATATAGAAAAAGAAGAATAAAACTGTAGAAAGACAAGTGATGCCTGATAAACTCGCTCACCACCCATTGACTGAGGCTGTACCTTAGCAGCAATCAGCCCTTTCTAGACAACTTCCAGTTTCTATACAAAGCATGAAGTTCTATGGTATGGAATATCCCTCTGGACAGTTCAGGTAAAATTTTCCTTTTCATTAAGATTTTATGATGTCTTGATTTGAAGAAACTTAGTTTAGTTTTTTGGTTTGTTTTTTTTCTGCTAGGAAAGAAAGAGTTCAAAATTATTTTCGTTTTGTTTTGTTTTCCTCCAAACTTAGATTTTCAGCTCAGTCCTGAGCCATAATATAGAAACGTGACTTTCTGATGTGCTGGTATTATCAACTAGAATAACCCATTCACTAATCGCAAAATAACAACCAAAGATCATGAATTTAAGAAGCGTAAGTTTTGGTTGTTCTGCTCTGATTTTCATTGGGGCAGCCTCACCTTGAATCCTGGGGGCAGGTGACATAGTATAAGAAGGATATAAAGCCACTAGAGAGTGTCCAAAGGAGGGACATGGGGATGGTGAAGGGCCTTGAGGGGAAGCCATGTGAGCAGTGGCTGAGGTCACTTGGTCTGTTCAGCCTGGAGGAGACTGAGGGGAGACCTCATCACACTTACAGCTTCCTTGTGAGGGGGAGAGACTGGGCAGGCTCTGATCTCTGCTCTGTGGTGACAGTGACAGGACCTGAGGGAATGGCCTGAAGCTGTGTCAGGGGAGGTTTAGGTTGGATATCAGGAAAAGGTTCTTCACCCAGAGGGTGGCTGGGCACTGGAACAGGCTCCCCAGGGCAGTGGTCACAGTGGTCACAGCACCAAGCCTGGCAGAGTTCAAGAAGAGTTTGGACAGTGCACTCAGGAGCGTGGTGTGACTCTTGGGGTGTCTTGCGCAGGGCCAGGAACTGGACTCAATGACCTTAATGCATCCCTTCCACCTCAGTTTATTTCGTGATTCTGTGATTCTGTATATCTTCTGGAGCACCACATTTTACAGAATGATTTGAGCTGCTCAATAGAATTTGTGTGCATGAATGCTAGTGTATACCACAAGTAATTTTTTGTTTGGATTTTGTTTTGTTTTGTTTTGTTTTTTTTTTGTTGTTGTTTTGTTGTTGTTTTTTTTTTCCTGGCTTATTCTTATTACATCTGATCCAAAACTGGAACTTTTGGAATGATTGAATGCACTGGAGGATTGAACATAAACATGGTTAATGAAAAGATCTGTTAGTCATAGTGATTCCAAATTTTGACTGAATTCAAGGGATACTTTATCTGTTGATTCTTCATAGGATTTTTGAGGGTTGCAGTGTAAAAGGAAGAAAAAGAAAACAGTTTTTGAAAACAAATGGGTGCAGCAGGCAGGGTTCATACATAAATTTCTGAGGGAGCGAAAAACAAGGTAAACTCCAATGGTTAAATTGCCACTGTCCTGTTCCCCAGACATTAAGCAAGGATTTTCAATTTTTCCCTGATACATAAAGAGGACAAGTTGTGGGAAGAAACAAAACAAAATGAGCTCTGCTCTGAATAAAGCCACTGCTAGGAGGGAAACGAGAATGCCAAGTAATCGGTGGGTATAGATGGTACCTGCCAACTAGTCAAGCTGTTTGATAGCACTCCTCTGTGGACCCAAGGGGGGCATTGGTAACACAAGGAAGAAGGGTTAGCAATAGTTTCTAGGTCTTTTATGAGGCTTACTATCGATCACAAACTGTTGCTGTCCAGGAAAAAGGTAAAAGACTACCTAGATAAATAGGAATTGACAAAGCTAGGCAACTTAGAGAGAGAAATCTCTGGAGTCGCCTGTAACCAAAGAAGAGATATTGAAAGTGATACAATCAATGTAGCCTGGGAAGACTCTAGGGAAAAATGAGTTTACCCATCAAGTAACCATAGTTGGAGGCATGTGGCTGGTATGTTTGTTTGCATGATGTGCTCGCTGAGGCTTCTATACCTTGTACGTTTCATGCTGCAGTTTCAAGATTTATCTGGGATCTAACGGAGACCATCTTAAAAACTCACGCAGTTCTACAGACCCTTTCAGTTTTAAGCAATTCATCAGTATTTCCAGCATAACGAGAGAGGTCCGATGTTGTCTGGGATAGGCGTAAAACAGAGGAAAAGAAAAATATGTTTATTCTATGCCATTAATTTCTTTGCTTCTCCAGAGAAACAGAGATTGAGTCTAGATGCCTTCAGAAGAAGCCCTTAAAAATGAAGTTAATCAAAATGTGTGCCTTAAAAACAATGAAAGAAAAGGAAGACAAATTGTAAACAAAACCTGGAGTGAAGCAGGCTGTTGAATTCAGGGCTCAGAGAACCAGAATAAGGAAAAAACTCCTGCATTTTCCACCAGTCTTGAGTTTTATAATTTATCCATAAATGAGGCAGATCTCCCTAGTGTATTCTGTGGCCATTGGTGAGAGACTTGTTTGTTTAGAGACCAGATTACAGACAGATTTTAATCTAGATAATTTCTGGATCTCTAGTCTCTTTAAATCGACATATTTTCATTTATCAGAAAAATTGTTAGATCATGAGGAATCTAATTGCATCCAAGCTGTAAAACTCAAGAGACTTTAGCTATGAAGTGCTGTGCTTGAGCCACTCTCTGAGAGACACAATTTAGGAGGAGAAAGAAACCATTCCTCCTCTTCATGTCTACACAGGCCATTTTGAGGAGTAGGCATCTGTTACTGGTTAGGCTAAAAAAGCAGACTTTTGTGAGTTGTTTGAGATTTGAGAGCAGATTTAGAGATCTCATGTGCAATATGAAAATAGATTTCACAGTACTTTGGTAGATGTCACAATACATGCTCGGCTTTTCCCTGAATTGTAAAGATAGCCCTTTCACATACAGCAGCTGTGGTTTACAAAAACAAATCCAGGTAGCATTCAATCTTAAGCATGGACTGAACTTAGTATGGTGTTGTTCTTCAGCAAGGTGTAAAAGCAATCTGAGTTTGAACTGTCAAGAACCTCAGTAAGATATGTCCAGGCGTTTTCTGGACATATTGAAAAACAGACCAGAAGAGTCCCCATTCCACCTAGAAATCCTGCTATCCTCTAACTGTTGTATAAATGACTAACTAAAATGACAGCCATTACTTCAGGTGAAATGCCCACGGGAAAAGGTCTTCACTGTTGACTGTTGGCCAAGAAGAATGCGGCAAAATGTCAGTTCCTGAAATAGTCTAGGATATAGCAAAATGTTGATGTGGGGATGAGGGGAGAAGGGAGCAGGAGGGACAAGGGAATGTGTGCAAACCTTGTGGAGTAATTGGATGACAAAGGAAAAGTCACGCTGGACAGAGAGGTTGGATTCACCCCCTTTTAAGCAGTGGGCTATGGCTCCAAAGATACAGAGATGTTAGGGAGGTTAGGATGTCCACTTCACTACCTTAAATACTAAATTCTGTACTTAAAATCAGGTGAGAAGAATCCAAGCCTTTATTCGTATAAACTTTAGTCTATCAAAATGATGTCTCCTCATCTCAGTTCCCCCTGCCACTGCTTACAGACACTCTGGGTATTGCACACAGCAATGAGTGCTTCCGTGAAGAAATCACTGCCAATGAAAGGACTAATGGGCAGCTTAGATATTCAGTATTCAGGGGTCTTGCTGTGTTTTGTTTTGGTTTGGTTTCTTTTTTGGTTTTTTGTTTTGTTTATTTGTTTGTTTGATTGGTTGTTTTGGGTTTTTTTTTTGTTGTTGGGTTTGAGGTTTTCCCTCCACTGGGACAGGAGCAGGAAATATTATTTTAAAATTTTTCTTCAGCCATGAGAGTCAAGTCAAGACTTCTAGCACTTGCAATAAAGAGTATACACATGTGTCTCAGGGTCCAGCTGTAATTGTCTTTATCCATGTAAGGATTCGTCCACGCCAGTCCAAAGGCAAGGATCAGGGCGCTGGGAATAGAATAATTTCAGGAGGACACACAGATCTGCATATAACTTTGTGCTGAAAGGTACAAATTTACAGCTTCATTGGAAGAACTGCAGCGCTGAGAGTGGCCCTTAGGGCATAAAACCCTGCTGCATCACATGGTACAGCCTCAGCATGTGAATATAAGGACCATAACATTGAAGGTTTTACATATTTAATTTCCTGGCAGAGACCAAGCTGTAGTGATTTAAGCACTTGTTTGCCTTATCCAGGGCCATTTGCCTATGCTGCTTTTAGCACCAATGATGATATACTAAAACCTTTTGTTTGTGGGGCTACAAAATAAGAACTTATCTCCTAATAGCAGCAGTTTAGCTATGTTTATGTCAGCGCTGCACTACATGAGGACTGGCATGTCTCTGCTGATTTAAATTCTCCTGAATACAAGCCTTCCAGAGCTGTAAACAGAGAGAGGTTAAGGCCAGATCTTCCAGCTCAGATGAAGTTGCTTCGTCGTTTATTATTGTTCAGTTACAATCGAATTATTGATGTTCTCAACATTGCTGGGGCTACTGCATGATGCAAGGCACATGAGTGAGATAGTGGGAAACAAAGAACAGAAAAATAATAATGTAGAGAAGAATAGAGCTCTGAGCACTTGCATACGCAATCATATGGGAAATAAAGCCCAGAATGGTGCAGCAAAACTGTGCTGTTTTTTATTTTCACTTTCCCCCTGTTCATGTGTGATTTGAAAATCTTTTGCATAGGAGAAGAAAAAGAAATAAAGTTAGACATTCTCAGGGATGTTAAGATGTCAGAGTACAGCTTTTTTCCCTTAAGCATATGAAATATTAAGAATGCTCAGCAAAAGCCAATAGGGAAGCTGCTTAGATAAGAAGATGAAATATTAATTTTAATGCACAAAGGACTAAGTAATACACTTATTTCACAACCTCAATCAATTTTAATATTTTAGTATTTAAAATTTGTGTCTCTCCAATAATATTTTAAAAGCTGCGTGTGTGTTTTTATTAGTATTCGAAGTTGTTCTGTTTCTCTTTTTGCCTCTCTTGCTCTCATTCTTTCTTTCCAGTATGCAAAACAGAAAGCCTTAGATGAATTTTCTTCTTGGCAACTACCAGTATAGGGTGATTAATGGATTCCTCTCTTTCACGGTGTGGAATTTCTTCTCTACTTCTCTCACATTTCAGAATAGAGGATTCTTGCAAATAAACAGAGGCCAGATTCAGTGCATAGAAAACAGTCATCTTCAATAACAGCCCAGCTAAGTTGCAGCAGAAGGTTGCAAAGACACATTCAAAGCACTTCTCAGTTAATTACTTTGGAAAAGTAACCCATAGGAGCCAAGGTTTCAGTGCAGACTGTAAAAATGCAGCCAGGAACTCAAGTGAAGATAAATGAGTTCAGGGCAAGCATCTCCGTGGCTTTGTGACTGTATTATCATTACTGCCTGGATTATGTAGTTTAAACTATCTCCTGTATATCAGCATCTGAGAGCTGTCCCTTCTAGGACACAATACACACGTATTTGGAGAGGAAATTCTTATGTTCCAGCTAAAATAAAAACAAAAAGCAAAGACGAAAGTGAAGGAAACAAATAAAAATAAAATAAATTCTTGATTTACACATTGAAAGTCATGTCCAGAAATGTCCTTAGGACAAAGTAAAAACAACTTTAAAAATAAAATTGAAAGCTACAGGTTCTGTGCTGATTTCCAGATGGATCCCTAAGATCATGTAATCTTCCTTGGCTTCTAACACTGCTCCTACGAGGTGCCTGGCAAAATGTACCTGTTACAGTCATTAAATGTTTAGCTATCATGGAAAGAGGTTTTCTGCCTTGTACCTACATTTAGGCATTTATCTCCACCACCATACACCTGACTCATTTTGTAGCAGAGCTAGCGATGGGCAAGTCATTTCTCCTGTATTTTCCATATAATTTTATTTGAAAGCAGCACAGATTTAAGTTGATATGAAGGAAGAACTCTCTGAAACCAGGTTCCTTTTAGGCAAAGAAACGCTCTCTTTATTTGTGCCTAACAACCTCAGACACAACTGGGTAATATATAAACAGAGCAGCACACATTAGAAAAATGGCCACATGTGCTGTAGAAAAATATATCAGCCTTCACTGACCACATTTTCCTCTTCATTATACTACATTTCCTAATTAACCTACCATCACAGAACTCAGAGAAAGAAAAGATTGGCTAAGCATTATCTGTGATGTTATGGCAGAAAGGGACGGTATTTTAGTATTTTATTATTTTATTTTATTTACTTTATTATTTTATTTTATTTTATTTTATTATTTTACTTTATTTAGTTTTTTGGCTTTTTTTTATTTCACTTTGTTTTGTTTTGTTTTACTTTGACTGGTTTTGCTTATTTTTTTCTTTTGTTTAGATAGATTTTATTTTTTAACCTTCATTCAAAACAGATCTGGAAATTAGAATTGTATTCAATCAGAGAAAGACTTCGGAAAGCACAAATATTTCTGATGACATTTGCAGCTTTTTAAAAAAAATGGCTGTATGTCTGACTGAGAACATTTCCACAGGAAACAGCTCTTACATGTTTGAAAACTTAGAACAAATCAGAATACCTGAAAATATCAGCACACAGTAACTCCCAGACACGATGCAGTTTGTCATTATTTTCTTTTCCTTCTTGATAAATATTCATCAAAATAGGAAGAATACGATACAAACAACATCCATGGTTTTGTTGAGTTAAATGTTTAGCAGACAGTGATGTTTCTGGAATATCTCAGACTATTCTGCCTAAATAGTGACAACTAAAATGCAGACCAGTTATTCCTGCCTCTCTCTGCAGGGTGCTCTATAGTCACTTAGATTCAGCCTGATACTTCTTCTTTCGCATTCTTGAACATTTTTGTTACAAAAGAGTCCTTCCTTTTTTACAATACCTGAACAACGTCTAGCACTTTTCTTCTGTTGTTTATTGTATGGGGGTTTTTTGGTTGATTTTTTCTTTTTTTTTTTCTTTTCACTTTTTCTGGTACTAAGGTGTCTGACCTCGATTATGACATCCTAAGAACAATTTCCTTAACGAGGTAGTTGCTTATGAAACACATCTCTCTGGAGTGTTATCATCTTATGAATGCTGGTAAAAACGTGTCTCTGCTCCAGAGAACCTCGTTCCGACACAGCCAAGATGGGTATGTAAGGAATCAGGATAGACCTAAACTGTTCTGATGAAAAATATTTGTTTGCTTGTATGTGTTTTCTTCGAAAAATGAGCTTTCATTATATTCAAACTTGTATGTAGGGACTGTCCATTCTGATGATCTTTCTGATTTTAAAAATCAGTAGTTTGGAACAGAATAAAATATTTCTTTTAAACGCTCAGTTCCAATTTAACCCTTTTCCTATGAACTGAAATTTGAATTACAGTAGAATTTGTGTGACATTTCAATTCATGCTACTGATTTGATGCAAAATGTATGTTTCACATTGACTTTTCAAAATGAAACCCTTAATTTCAAATCAATGTTCTCATTCAATGTTTCATTGTAACCTGCCAAAACATCTTGCTTCAACTGAAAAAAAACCTACAAATTAAGCTACTTAAACCTTCTCTACCCATTTCTTTCTGAAACTTAGGTTTTTATAATTTCAACCTATCTTATTTATCAAAAAAAGTTGAGATTGGATTTTCAAACACACATACAATCTATGTTGATTAATACTATTTATTCTTAAGAATAAATAAATTAAATTGTTATAAAATTCTGAAAAGACATTTGGAATGTTCAGGATAAACCTTAACGATATCACATTCTAAACTAATCTTTAATTTCCCCTTGATGAACACTGAATAAATGGGACAGGTTTATACACACAACGTGAGTTTTGAAGTAAATCTCAGATACCTAAATGACCTTAAAACACTGTGAAAAATCCTTTGAATTATTTGTAAAATAAGAAAATTTAAAAATAAGTATAATTATATAATTAAGAGAATTATTTGCATAACTTAGAAACCAGAAAAGTAAATTGTTAAGAAAGAATTAGAATCAAAAAGGCTCTAAATTTTAGTACTAATATGATTTATGCACCTATTAAAGTCTGAATGACATTAGAATTGTTATTTTTAAAAATCTCTGACAATTCTTGTTACAGTTTGGAATTGATTTTTTAGAAAAATAAAATATATAATTTTATTACTCTTTTTTACTGTAGACATACGGTTTCATTATTATTTTTCCTATATGTAATTAATGTTTTTGAAAGAGCAGTTTCCTGTAAGATGTCCCCAAAAGAATAAATATATTTTAAAAAACAAAAAATTTAAAAAGGAAGGTATTGTTATCAAATATACTTGTCTGAGGACAGGCAAGAGGAATGATTTTTCTTATTAGCCAAACCAATTTGCTCATCTTCCAAAAGCAGTGTCTCTAAAAGAGCATTAACTTTGGGTCACAGTCCTATTCGAGAACTATATAACTGGAGAAATCCTATATCATATATTACAGGAAAATAAAAGCAAAATAGCCTTTACTCGTGCTTATCTTTTATTTCAACTGCTTTGCTTACATTCTTCATCACAGTGACTAATACTGCCCTGCACACTTATTGTGGACAATATCTTGCACATAAACCATAGTAACTGATAACTAAATTTTACCCAGATAAAACCCAAGCCTATTAAAATATTTACAAATCTTAGCAGAAATAAATATGCATAATAGACTTCAACCTATTCTGACAGCCATTTTGAGAAGTTCTTTCCCATTTGCACAATGAATTACAGCAATTATTGTTCATTCTATTGTAAGCCCCAGAGGCTCCATTATGCTACAAGTCTAGAAAGATGCTTGAAAATACAGTGCTCGTTCTGAAAACTTTATGGTTTGCATAGGGAAAAAAAAAGAGAAAGAGAAAGAGAAAGAGAAAGAGAAAGAGAAAGAGAAAGAGAAAGAGAAAGAGAAAGAGAAAGAGAAAGAGAAAGAGAAAGAGAAGAGAAGAGAAGAGAAGAGAAGAGAAGAGAAGAGAAGAGAAGAGAAGAGAAGAGAAGAGAACTCCCAAACCACTAACAAGCAAAAACCCAACTAAAACAGGCAAAAAAGAAAATTAGGACTGTTAAAAGTTGTACAGGAAATGAAACAGTATTCTCACACCTGCATAGAAGACCTTTGGAACCATCTAGGAGAAAACAGAGATTTCCTTCCCTTAGTACAGTCTTCAAGCCCAAGACCACAGCTCAGTACTTATGGAAAAAATTAAGAAATGGGATTTCACTCACATTTTCCGTGTTTTTAAGCCAGAGAGTGACAAACGTCCCAGGCAGTTGAGAGAGGTGATGTTAAGAAGCTGTTGTTGATTTTACCACTCACCTTTTCTCATTCTATGAGCAGCTTCAGCACTTAAGGGAAGCACATTGTCTGACAACCCTGGCCTGGACCGACATACAAACAGGATGAGGACCCTGGGTACCCATCTAAACTCAGCCTGGGGGCCTTCCTTTCCTCCACCAAAACTTTTCACAAGTGTGCCTGCAGTACAGATAGTTGTTTCGGACTAGCAGTTCAACAAATGCAGAGAGCGGTGTCACTGTGTGGCAGTTAAACCCTTCAGAAAGTCCATTTGCTAGAATAAATTGACATTCCTGGCCTCTTAAAACTGCATGTGACTTACAGAGACTGAGGTGAGAAAAGGCTCACTACAGGTGAGTCTATTAACTGCTAGAATGGCTCCTGCCTGGAGTAACTTGATACTGTTGAAGCAGTGGTAGATCTCCACTGATATCCACATGGTTTGGGTTTTGTCTTTCACTAGCAAGAAAATGTTTTTATATATCAGTGCACAGACACTAAAAATTAATACTGTGTGGTTTTCTCACTCAAAATCTCAGTTGATATCTAAACAGGCAGAAGGATGTGATGATGCTTCAAGAGTGCTTTAAGAAACTCAAAAAATTATATTAAAGATTGGGGTGTTTATTAAAGGCTTTTTGTTATTCGCTGGAAAAGTTAAACACAGAAGGACCCACTTTGCCCTAATCAAAACACAGCATTCAATTTGAATAAAGACTAAACATGTTTGAAGCCATTTGTAGGAAAAATAAGTAAAAAGGGGTTTTTTTTAGTAATCTGAAACAAGTGGAAATATGTGGAAATGGTGGTATTTCTCACCAAAAACCCCCAATATCCTCATCTTACTTACAGTCTTACCTTTCAGATGTATATATTTTTTCTTTTGTTGTGATTTCAGGCCGGTGTTTTGAAGCTGTTTCTTCACTGTATAAAGCAAAAACTGAAATAAGGCCAGGAAGATTTGATACAAGTTACATACATGAATCTCTCTGCTCCTCACTCTTTACTGTTCTTTGTAATCCTCTAGCTGCCTTCATCCAATTCTCTATCTTTGTAACCTCTTGTGAAACCTGCCAAATGCCAATTTTTAGTGACCAGTTCCCTAAATTAATCCCATACAAGTAGTCAGTTCCCCTAACCCTCGAATTTCACTAAAGGAAAAAAAATAGTTAAAAGAGATAGTTTCAAACTATATTTTGTTTTCCTTTTTTGTTCTTTTCCGTAATTTATTTTCATGCAGCTTATTTTGCCTGGCAATACAGAAATATTCTCCAATTACTGTATTCTTTAAATGAAGCCTTAACTGCTATAATTTTCAGTTTTTTTCTTAAAGTCAAAATGGAAGGATTATGTATTTATTTTGTGTTTTATTTATTTTATAGAAAGGGATTCGTGAAGGTCGGAACATTCAATTACAGGAAAGGCTGGTAAAGCTTCCGTGGACAGGGCATCATTACCAGAGTTTTTACTGCAATCCAACCGACAGTTCTTGAGCGCAATTTTCTCCTTTCTGCTGCATGCAGAAAACACTTGGAGATAGAGGCACATTTTAAAAAACTTTATCTTCTTTATTCTGTACTTCAGAAATCAGCCACAGCTTTCTCCCTCTCTCCAGTGGGGGAGAAGCTGAGCTCTCCCTTTCTGCCCCATGCAGGGTACCATGGGGCAAGCCCCACTGCGTGGCACGTGACGGCCTTGGGGTCCCACAGTGGACTGGATTAAATCACATACAATAATCTCTGACTTCAGCCCTGCAGTTTGCTTCTGATGGTATTTATTCAGCACAGGAGGTAAAGAAAAGAGAAGCTTGTGCGCTGTTGTTCTGGCTTTGTAAATAATGCAAGACTTGGAAGGAATGATTAAAATTTGTTTCTCAAATAAATTTATGTTTCATTGGGAAAAAAAACCCCAAACCTTCCATGTGTTCTTCAGAGTGAGACTGGGCTTCCAGAATAAGTTTTGCAAGCTCAGTTTTCTACAAAAACAGCAGGTGTCTAAGTTTTTGTTACAGTCCCTGGAAGATCTAGTCAATCATGGATTCATCACAGAATCATAGAATAGTTTGGATGTTCCATGGTCAGGGACACCTTCCACTAGGCCAGTTTGCTCAGAGCCCAATCCAGCCTGGCCTTCAACAATTCCAGGGAGCCAGTTTCAATTCCAGTACAGGCAAAAATTTAATTTTGCCGCAAAAGTGTACCCAGTAGCATCTGAGATACGTTAGGGTTTCAGAGGTATCCACGTGGGACTGACAGATATGATGTGAGGCTATGGGATACCCTTAGTTGCAGCCCAGACAAAGATCTCTTAGGGCACCTTGGTTGTTTCAATGACCTGTGTTTTATAAACTGAAGCAAGCGCCACTAAATGTAGCATTCAGAGCTCCTCTGAAAACTCTAGTTGACACGTAAGAAATTATGCAGTGACTTAATTTGTTCTACGTTGTGAATTGAATCTCACTTCTCTAAGGAAGCATGCCATGTTTATGATCACTGAGGAATATACATAACTTTCATTGGTGAATCAAAACTAAGATTAAGGAATCTTTCCCTGGAGGTAATGCTCTCTAGGAAGCTTAGAAAACTTGAGAGATGTTTACATTTTTGGAAGGGTGAACACAGGTGGTAGTGGCTATGAAAAACTCAACAACTTAACAGAAAATGGTTAGTTCAGAGATGGTTTCCATTGCCGTCTGAATGTGTGTTGGCTGACTGAAGAGTGTGTGCCAAGACCAGAGAGTACAGAAGTTCGAGGCTCTGAAATGAAGCTGAGGCCATTTTTGGCCAGCCGCCCACTTGAATCAAGCTGGGCTGAACTGGAACCTAGCATAACCTAGCATCTGGTGGTGGTTTATGGCAGTAGATCTCACACAGCTTGCAGATCTCCAAAGTAAGGGAAGGCTATGCATTGGGTTGAAGGGATTAAGCACAAAAATAGTGCCCCACCAGCTAAATCTCTGTTGCTAAGGAGATCTTTCTGTGCTGATCTCTACAGGCGTGCCAGTGGTCTTATTCTCTTCAGCGTCATCTTATTTTTAAAAGTTGTTGGTACTAAATTCTTTCATCTTTGTGTCTTAATTTCATTTTTGTCAGAGACATCACCAGAAAATGAGACAACCTGTGTGGCCATTCTTACTGTTTGTAACAAAGAGTTACAGCCTTAGATTTGAGAATTAGCTTTTTCCTAAGCATTCTTCTATTATTTCCTATTCCTTATCCTCCCTGTCTTTTTTAGGGTTTGACATGAGTTAATTCATGGTCGATGGTCTGCAGAACTCATGACACGGATTATGGATGCTGTACATTGGATAGGACAAAAGAACTAATTGTTGCTCCACCAGCATCAACTCCTTACATTTATAGTGTTTGTAATCTAACAATATTATGCTGGACATGAGTACGCTTCCTACCTTCTCCAACCAACCTATTTAAAAGAAATAATTAAACATGTAAGAGACATGTTAAATCACTAAATTTCCACTAGACACTAATGTAGTACAAACTATCCATGCAAATAGATATTTGGGCAAATTGTCTGCTGGTCCAGCTTCATTGGCTTCAATCAGTAAAGAACTCAGCTGAGGTTTCCCAAGGGAAGATGCTGGATTTCAAGCTGATGCTGTGTTTGAGTTTGGCCAAGAAGCCATGATAAATTAAATCTATATTCAAACATGTTGAAGAACTTCTCAGTTCCTCAAATGACATTTCAGGCCATTTCCCAAAAAAAAAAAAAAAAAAATTGCACAATACCTTTACTTCCCTGTTTCCACATTCTGAATTCATGTAAATGTCCATTTGTTAATGTTTATATAGAATTATTTCAGGTGGAATTGTCCAGAAAGGGGAAAAACATCATATTGTGATGAAGAAATGTGAAATATAAAAGTATCTTCTTTTTCTTCACGAACGAATAAAAAGCCTTATTTTTCCTCCTCCATGCCCCACAAAAGGAAAAACAAAACAAAACAAAACAAAACAAAACAAAAAAAAACCAAAACAAAACAAAACAAAAAGTCCTAATAATATATAGGGAGAATTTTCCTTCACTAATGATATTCAGTTGTTCTAAGAAGGAAAAAATGGTACTAAGTATAATGAGATGCCAAATACAAAAAAGCCATGCTGCTCATCTCTAAGCCCTTCTGTTCCTTGAAGTGAAAACTCATTTTAAGAAGATTATGCTGCATATATTAGAAGATGGGCTGATATTCTGCATTCATAGTCTACTGGGGCTTTGGCAGTAAAATAGAGAGGAGAAGGGAATGAAAACAACCCAGCTAAAAAACAACATTCGTTCCTATTTACCTAATAGATTAATATGAGACATAATTCTCTTTTCATTCATTTATCCTTGAATATATATATTTACAAATGTCTACATAAATGTATATAAATAAATAAATGTATATATATATGTATATATCTGATGGATTCTTCAGCTGAAAAGGAGTCATATAGGTTTTTTTAATTAGCGAGGAGGCTGCAGAGAGGAATAAGGTAGTATTTGAATGAATTCCAAATTTAAGGTGAGTTATAAAACTTCTCTGATTTCAGGTGGAAAAAAAAATGAAAAAAATTTTTTTGACTAGGGAAGGAGGGCTCAAATTCCCCACAAAAGACTTCCAGAGTTTTAAAACTGTAAGAAGTTTTAATTTCTTTACTTCATGAGGAGCAGGGACTATATCTCCAAAGAATGAATGGCTGAATGCAAGTTTCTTAATGAATTTGTAATGAACAAAACCTTTTCAATTCATACCCAAGGCAGATATTGTTGAGGTTGGTGCTGAAATTTTAAATAAGAGATTGTGTGTCTGTTCTTCACTTTAATTATCTCTTAACAATATTTTTTCCATGAGAATTGGCTATAAGTTTTTAATCTAATTATTTGTGTAAGGAAAGAAAAATGTACAAGTAAGATTTTAGGTTAACTTTTGAATGTTAGTATGCCAGTTTAGGGCTAAGTTTATCTCTCTGTGGCTGGAAATGCAAGACTTGGACTCTCCATATCTCTTTCCTAGACCCATCTAATTTATTTTTCTAAAAGAATTAATACAAAACTGTGTTACTGACCTCATGTCATATTGAACTCATATTGTGTTAAGGTCCTGCTGTGAATGAAGAGTTGGGCCAGATGACCTCCCACTCCTCTAACATAAATTATTCGTCTTGTTTGGCAGTTATTTCATCTAAAGATTTGTCACCTATTTTATTTCTTTTTAATATTTCTTTTTCTTTTACTTCATTAATGTCAGTAACAGTGTTCAGGGAAGAAATTAGGGCCTGATCTCGAATCATTACACTTTGAATGATTTTTGCATTGTGCATAAGAGGAATTAATCTGAGTTGCAACTAGACAAAAATAAATTGGACAGTTTTTCTCTATTACATTATCCTCCTTCTGTAAAAGTGAAACATAATTTACATTTTTTTTCCTAATCGAAACAAATAAATGAAAAATATTTTTCACTATCATAAATTTATACATGCATACACGCCCTTCCATTTACTTGTGCTATATATATACCCACACACAAAAGTACACACATGCACATACTATAACAGAAAACAAGCATATTTTAGGTGCAAAGAATCTATGTGTTTCAAAAAACCCAGGTGCATAAGGGCACTGGGGGACAATTTAACTTTCATTTGTGTCTTTCATGCTTACAAGTCCCATATTATTTGAAATACAAGGGATTTAGAATTCTGAATGCTGGGTTACCAATGAAAATTGAATTTAGCCTTCTGAAATCATTTATGAATTTTGAAAAAATGAAACCAAACCCTTCAAACATTTAAACTGTGCATAGGTTTATTCAAGTTGCAAATATTAAAATATGAAAGTCTTCTATTATTAAACTTAAGTGCTCTGACTGTACCTGTTTAATGAAATGAGGAGGAAAGAAAATTACATTTTAAACTTATCAATATACACCATTTTTTAATGACAAATTTTTAAATTCAGTTTTCTAACTGCCGCCTAGGAAATTAATTGAAATAACTGTTCAGTTCATAATGAGAAGAGAAAATATATATTTTTATCGAGTTTTGTTGAGTTATTTCTGCCCATGTTACCCGTCTACCCACTCCAAACCTGCGGTGTCAGAGCTAAGGAACCTGATCAAAGTAACTTGAAATGCAGTTCATGAAAGTTGAGCAGTCCGGAAAAACGTACGATCCATCTAATGTTTTATGCATACCTATAGGTCGATAATGTTATTTATCATTACAGCACACTGGCGTGTAGACAGAGCCTGGGAGAGGACCACAGGGCTATGAGCTGAAGGGAAGTACTAACAAATGACAGCCCAGCACCGCAGTGCATCTATTTGGTGGCAATTATCAGTTTGTGAGTAACTACCGGAAAAGCTGCAGAAAAAACGACCTAATGACCAAGGGTGGTGTTCAGAGACCTCTGCAACTGGTGTGGAATAATACTGAAAGAAACTTGCTAGCTATGGGACAAAGTAAGTTATTTCTTAACTAAGCAGTAATAAAAAAACCCCCAAAGCTCTCATGTGTTACTTGCAGTGACACTACACAATGTCAAGGAATGCTTTAAAATTAGCTAAAGAAACAAGTGTCACAATTAACGAGACTTTATTGAGTATTTTGTTTATTTATTGCTGCCACCTCAAATTTTAATCAGATAAATCAGTTAATGTTTTCCCATGGAAGTAATAATAAAAGTGCTCAGGCTATATTACCTAACATGTCACACATGTGAAGGAAAAAATCACTGCAAATGCCCCTGCAGGAAAATAGGGTATTCACCTCTTGCAGACATTACTGCACACAAAGGCTCGACTACAGTGAATTTTAGCCATGCTGATCACAATCCGGGGCTGGAATCAGGTTTTCCTTGCTGAAAGCTTGAGAGAAGAAGAAATGTATTCCAATGCCTTGCCCACTCCTCGACTACTGATATAAGAAAAGTTGTGTTCTCCAAACTGAGCTCGAGGGAATTAAGAAGAGAAGAGGGAAGACACTGTATCCAAGAGTGGAGAAGGAGTTACTGGTTTAGTAAATGCTTTCCTTTCTGCATTCCTCTGAACCATAGTTTTGCAAATGTTAGCCCACGGAGTGCCCTCAGGTGTTATCCAGAGACTTTCCTCCCAAATGGCAAACTCAATCTCACATTTCTTAAGCTGACATTCCCTTCTATTGCAGCCCAGCCTGTTAGCCCTGAAGAGCAGCATGGGATGTTATCCTGTATTTCTCTTGGCGAGTTGTTTCAGTAGCAGGATTGCGATTGCAATTTCTGACACAGAAGGCTTCACAGTTGGAAGGGCAGTCAACAAAAACGTTGCTGGAGAAATGAAAGATTCAAGCATCTAGAAGTCTTTTCTTCAGGAAGATCCAGAAGATTCAGAAAGGTCCAGACTGATGCAAATAAGAGGTTATAGATAGAAAATTCCATTCATATTCTTACAAAACATTAATTTTATTAAAATTACTTTGGGCATGCAAACCTTGTCACACACAAGGTAGAAGAATAAGATCTCACCATCTCGGAAGACGCAGTAATGTTTTAATTCCAGATGTGACTGAGGTTCATATGCATCTGGGCTTTCCCTCTGGCTTTTTTAAATGACTTGCGATGACCACAGAGAAAGCTTAATTAAGGTGCTTCAGTTAAGTGCCTAAACTTGTACGGCATGAGTCAAGTCTCTAAAGATTGTGATTGTTCTTTGGAGAGTGGCTAGCACAATGAAAAAGGCTGACTAAAATTCTATTACAAAATCATATATAGGAATAAGGCGCAGAAGGATAAGTGAAGTTATTTATTACAAATCAAACCAAGTGGCATCCCTCAGCCACGAATCTTGATTTATTTCCTTTCTCCTGGCATGGCTTATGGCATGTGTTAGCAGTGTTATCCATGCATTATAAATATTTATTTATGTATTTATGTTTTATGCTTTTACAGGCCAGTAAAAACAAATAACTGAACAAGTTTACAGGCAGTTAATTTGGTGTTTAATGGAAATAATATCCTGAAAATGTCCTGCTTTGTGAAAGCACTGAGCTGAGTTTCTCCAGGGAACTGTTTATAGCACCAGAGATTTCTCCCTCTGGGTGCTGGGAACCCAGAATTTAAGTCCTATTTTCTTACTTTGCAAAACAATGAGAACAAAAAAATTCTGTCAGTGCTGCTGAAAGTTCTCAGCAATTCTTTATTTCAAGGACATAATTGCTGTATCTGGATAAGAAAAATAAACAATAGCAGTTTACCATCATGATCTGAGAACAAGTAATTCAGACTCTGTCCAGACCGATAAATAATATTAATGAAAATTCCAGTTCTTGCTTTTTTTTTTTAATAAAAAAGTTTTTATTTTTGGAAAAATATTATTAAGAATTTAAAAACTAGATATTATTTACCTTCCTCTCTTTTTTTATATTAAAAAATGGTATAGAAAAACACAGGGAAGAAGTGGGAAGATTTGGAAAGGAAAACAAAAAGGAATGTAAAGACAGCAAATGAGAGCTCTTCCAAAAAATTTTAATTGCAGTAATTTCTGTGGTCCTGTTTTTATTAGTTTCTCTGATCTTTTTAGTTGTGGTTTGCTGAAAATGAGAACATTTAGGGAACAATAAATTTTTTATGGGAAACACATTTTTCTACAAAAAAAAAAAAACCAAAACAAAAAAAACAGCCTTATTGCTTCAACGCATTTATGCACAACGAATTTTTTTTTTTTTTTTTTTTTGGTCCCTCCCCCAGGTCTTATGTGGTGCACCTGTCTCCTTATTACAATTTTACCACAACAGAGGGGCTTTTACTTCATTGAAAGATCATGTCTCATATGGGATAATGTCCTGCTTAGTTCAGAGCCAAATTCAGCTCTACAGCATGGCAGGAGAGGCACAGAGAGGGAATGGCTGGGAACAACATTGTGGGTTTGAGCCTGTGCTGGAGGCCAAGTGCCTTGTTTAAACCTTGACAAGCTCAATAAATCAAGACAGCAAAAAAATGATGAAAAGACCAATCTCTTCCTTATTTCTGTTTGGAGGAGTATAAACGATTATTAAGTCTCTTATGAAGCAAATAATGTGTAACAAGTTTCTTACCGCTGTGGTTATCTGCTTGTTCCAGAGTAATGTCCTTGAATAAGGATTTTGATTTTGTTGTTCTTCTTGCCTTTGGTTTGTTTTTTGTATTTTGATTTTTTTTAATTTTTGTGTTTGGTTTTTTCTATTATTACTAGTAGTAGCAGTAGTAGTATTTTGAAGATAGACCCCAATTTGACTCATTTTCAATAGTCCTAAAAGAGAAATGAAAAACCTACTGAATAGTCCATTACTTTCTCCCACCTGCTCTAAACAGTTCAGAATTCAGCTTTCATTTTGATGGTGCTTTAACAGCACTTGGTTAAAAAAAGTAAACTAATTACAATGGAAATGCAGCTCTGCAAAAGTTTTAGAAAAACACATTATTTTGTTTTAGGGTTCAGTTAATATACATTCATTTATCATCTTTATAAGAGATGTACAGGGCAATGATGAATAATCCCTGGCTTCCAATCAGGAAATGCAAATTATTCTTCTCTTTCTTTTTTTTTTTCCCCTTCTTTTTTTTTCCTTTCCAATGAATAATGCATACTAGTAAAACTGAAGGGAAAAAAAAAAAAAAAGTGGTGCCAGAAAGCTGGCAGGATGTAATGACAAGCAAGAAATGTAATGTGGTGTGTTACCAAAAAAGCCTCTAAAGAGAAGCCAAACACTGCATTTCCTTTAGTCACAATTACATCATCAACCTTGAACTTAGGGGAAAGCCTGCAAAGTATAAAGCACAGAAAGAACGCGGACAGAATATATTATCCATGGGAAATCAAATAAATAAAAAACAAGTCCTAGATTTGGGGGCTTTCTTTTAGTTTATACTGGAGCCCAGATCATGTACCCTAACCTGAGGCTCCATCTGCCTACTCGAAACTCTTTAATCAAAGGTGTCATCAATCTTGGCTTTCTTTACAGAGAAACAAATCTGCACTCTCACTGCATCGCAGGGATGTTAGGTTGATGGGACTAGTTGAGCTCCCAAGCTTCCATCACTGTAGCTTGAAGAAGTTTTAGTCGATTGGGCTTTTACTTGAGACCATGACTTTAAAAGCTTAAACTTGCATGGGTTGAATTTAGGTTGCAGTTTCATCCTGCTGTCACAGACACGTGTCAACTATAATGAAACCAGTTGAATAATCACAGTTTAAATGTAACACAAGACGGTCTCAGTGGAAGGTGCATAGCTTTGCATGTAACACAAAAGAGCTGTAAAGCAAGGTCTCAAGCATTTCTCTGAAATGTTGAAACTCAGTGAAGGCTTACTGCACTTAAGAGCCTGACACTTTTAACTGAGATCTCGACTTTAAAACATTGCACTGTCATATCTGAATCATAAAGTTCATAGAGAAAAATAGCAATATATTTTTTTCCTCTCTATTTTTTTGGTTTTTTTTGCCTTGCTTTGGTTTGGTTTCAAGCTAGTTTATTTCAGTTTGATTTCTTTTGATTTGATTTGTTTTGTCTTGTTTTGTCTTGTTTCTTTTGGCCTAGTTTCTTGTGTGTTTTCTTCCCAATTCCTCAAAATCTTAAGAGTGGAGAGCTACAAAAAACTTCAGACTACAGTGCCTGTACTTGTCATTGTCAATTAGACTGTTTGAATTTCATGTATTGAATTATAGTTTCTATAATGAAAATAAAGTACATTATCTCTAAGTTTAACCACAAACTTGCTGAACTGAAGGCTACCTCCTTCTTTTCTCTCTAAATATTGGTCTCTTCTCCTAAGTAATAAATGACAGAATGAGAGGAAATGGCCTCAAGTTCTGCCAGGGAAGGCTTAGACTGGATAACAGAAGACAGTTTTTTACCAAGGTGGTTGTCAAGCACTAGAACAGTGTGACTCAATGCAGGGAAGTGGTAGAGTCACCAACTCTGAAGATATCTAAAAGATGTACAGTTGTGCTTGCAGACATGGCATAGTGGTGGACTTGGCAGTGCTGTCTCAATGGTTGGACTTGATGCTCTTAGAAGTCTTTTCCAACGTAAATGATTCTATGATTCCATGGATTTCAAAAGCGTTTGGATCACTAAACTCCTGCTGGTTTCTTTGAATGTCTCAGCTCTCGTTGCAGATCTATGAACATGTCACACTGAAGAATAAGCACTTGAAGCACTCCTCCTACAAGACTGTTCCCGATCCAGACCTAGGCACTGGCCACATTTCACCCCCTATTCTCCTTTCTGTTAGTCACCAGCATTGCTAGAAGAGATATCACATTTTATCAGTTTTTTACAGTTTACAGGAATAATTTCTAGTTCTACTGCTAAAGGACTATTCTTTCAGTATTGAACATATCGCTTGAGTCCTTCCTGGTGACCAAATTACACCCTCTTTCTTATTCACATGCATCCATTTAGGGTACAAACACTGTCATGTCTGCTGATGAACACATGCTGTTTCCAAAACTAAGTTTTCTTCCCTTTTTGTAACAAGATAGAAATCATAATTTTTATTCTCTTGACTTATAAGTTCTGTGGCTTCTGCTATTTATTTCTGCCCATCTCCCTCCCTTCTGTACCCAAGACACCCAAAAATTCCTGGCATCAATAGCCTATGTAAAAACATATTTCATGGATGGATAAAGGCCAAAATCAGGTTATTTCATTAAGACACAGTAACATGTCTTCTGGCACAACTTTAAAAAATCGATAAATTAAGGTAGGATGGGACCTCTCATTGCGTTAGAAGCCAAAATATATTTATTGTCAAGATGTAATTTCAGTTTTATTGCCCAGATCACAGGTCATTGGTTAGCAGATGCTGGGCAGGGAATCTAGCTGGTCAGCTAATAGCCTCCCTACTGCTGAAATTAACTAACAGTTAAAAGGTTTAATAACCAAAGGTCACAATAGGCTGTTTGAAGAGTCGGTAGGAATCCATCTGATAAATTATCTTCTTCTTTTCTGGGGCAAATGCTGTCTCACCTCCCTCCGTGATATAAAATGAGAATTAGAAAAGTAAATTCTTACTCCAGGCCAAAAAGTTGATTTTCACGGCTTGCTAACATCTTCCAAGGAATTCATGTCCTGTCCTAAACTCTTGCCTCTGTTGTTGCTGATTATTCTGAAACCAAAATTGACAAAATTTGGAAGTGGAACAAAAGCACTAATTAATGGATTGCGAATGAGTGGAGATTTTGAGGTTTACTTTTTAAAAGGTATTTGATAATGTCAAACAAAAGTTGCTATACAATAATGAAAATCCCTGTTATATTCAATTTAATGTTTAAATTTCAGTTATTTGCCCGATCTATCATGGTAAGGTTAACAAAACCTACCAGAGTTAGGACTAAAGTCCTCAAATAGATAACAATTTACCATCAAATTATACCAAACCGGAAGTCCTGTATCTAATTGCTGGAGGTCCATAGAAGTATATTTTGTCACTTCCCTTGTACACTTCATCATTCTGTTCTAAAACACTAAGAGAATGAGAGTCTGCAGCCTTGATAAGGTGCTGGTGTTTTTAGTAAAAAATGGCTATTAGTGAACAATGAAAGCTTCTTGCTTATTAAAGCTACTTTTTTTTTCTTTTCCCCCACCACCTTTAACTTCTCCCTGAAGTAGGCAGTTTATTTTGCACACCCTAGACCTTGGCCTTACGTTGAGGCCTGAAGTGAGCACTACCATGACAGAGAAATTTCGAGTGAGTAGTGAGGGAAGGGGAAAACTTTTCTCTACTTTTTCTTTATTAACCTCTTCTGCATGGGATGCCTTATTCATATGATGCAGTATTTGTCAGGTCACTTCATGCTGTCATAATGGAACTTTGTTCATGCTTTATAAAAAGGCCTGCAGTGCAAAAGGATTAAAGCCATGACATAAATGTTAGTGGAGAGAGGCACGAGGTTCCACTATTCTCACCCTACTGGGAGGATAGTCTTAGGCTTGAGCTTGGTCTGCCCTCGACTCAGATCTCGTCAGTCAAATGCATGTTTCCAACAGCAGGAAGAGCTTTCATCCAGATACTCGGCATCTGGATTGATTCCTGTGCCTGAGTTTTCCTATCTGGCTGACCTCTCAGCTCATTCTAGATGGAAATCAAGTCATCAGCAGACTGAATAAGTGATGAGCATGATCTGGAGGCTGAGCTGGTGTACCACAAAAGCGTAAATGTAGAGCTGCAGTCGATGATGAGAGCGGGACTAAGTAATAGAAGTGGACTCGCGTAGTCATAAATTAATGATGGCCCAAATGCAGTCACTGAGATTTGATTTTAAAGAACAAAAACTTCTCCTGCGTGGAGAAATTTTATTCACAGCCTCTAGGATCACAGCTGATTTTGTGCTTTTCTACAGTGTTTCATATCCCTGTGCTGAACTCAGGCTAAATTAATCATCTCCTTTTCATTTCAAATTCATGCCCTGGTTCAAGGAGTCTGAGGAAAATGAAGTAATACGAGAATCTCAAGACCGGTGCTGCAGACACACATGTACAGGAGAGCACGGCCATCACTGCAAACAAGTCTAAAATGCTGCAGTAATCACACAAGCCCTTAGCAAAACAGAGTGAGCTCATCTTCTCCATGTGAGTATGAGAAAATTGAAGCAGTGAGCATTGGACTAAGAATTAAGTGAAGAACTTATTCCTGACAATACTCTGCTACAGTATCACAAGCCCTACCAGACTGGGCTTGTGATACTGTAGCAGAGTACTGTGAGGAATTTGACCTTTTCAACATGGCAAGAAAAGTGAGAGAGTTCAAAAAAGACAGTGATGGTCATGGATCCTTATGAACTGCAGCCCAGAGTATCGAAAAAGGTCCTTTTTTCTTACCTTTTAGGTGATATTCATGGCTTCATGTTTTCAATCCATGCGACTCATGGCACTGAAATTCACCTGACACATACATATTGGAAGAAAAATGGCAATATGCTGTGAATGAAGCCTGGGAAAGAAGAAAGAGAAGAGATGTAAAAGGGAACAATTAAAACGCTATGTTTCTGGTGGAACAGTTTGGATTACTAGGTGGGACTCATTTGTCTGAACATAAATGAACTGATCAATAAATCCTTCCAGGAGTGATTGGCTCACTTTAAGATATATTTCAAACCTAGATTAATACAAATCAATCTCTAGAATTGTCTGTTTCTCTCTATTCTGCACTGTCATGAAGAAATTCTTAGGTAATGAAATCAGACTTAGACCTCTAAATTTTAGACAACTGAAGTTAGACAAGATGAATCACATCCTTACTTATTTGTGATAAACTAGTCCTCAGGTAATCCAGCTCAAAGAGACACACAACCCATTCAGACAATAGTACAATCAGGAATATGGGGCTTACTCTATCAAAAAAAAAAGGACTGAGTAGTTTTGTTGCTCGGTAAAGTATTTAATAATTAATTATCAGTGTGGATGTTGATTTGAGAAACACAGATCCCACAAATAGCATTGGTGTTTAAGTTGCAAGTGACCAAAGTTACTTATTGCAAACATTCAGTGAGTTTTTATAAGATTGGGTGATGAGGCCTCAGTTTCCCATTTAGGCAACAACTTTACCAGTGAAATGCTGTGAAATACAGAATTCTAAGTCAGGTAAAGAGCAATTCGGCATTCAAAGACTTTCTCTGTACTTGAACAGAGATTTTGGTGTCGGCTCTGATACGAACATTACATCAGCATCCCTTTAAACCCTTCCTTCTACTCAGCAGTTTTGCTCTTTTAGTCCCACACTTCCCTTGACCAATTACATTAATGTGTGTTTGTCAATACCGAATTTCATTTGCTGCGTAACAGCCCAGAGCCCAGCAAATCTTGTTGAATTTTCCTTGCCTCTTAAGCCTCAGTTCCTGTGCCTTCCCAGCTTTGTGTTGTCAGCAAAACTTAACGCATTTACAGTAGGTCTCTTGATCTAGGGCAATTACAGAGGGAAGCAATAGCAGGTGCGAGAAGCTTAACAAGAGAAGGATGTAGTACTATCGTTGTGGTCTCCGATCCTGCGTTAGTATCAGGGTTGTCAAATTGGTTCAAATTAAATTGACATCTCGGTGGAGCAGGTATCACACAATTGTTGTAAACCTCAGACTTTCTTGGCTCTAATGCCTTGAGAGGAGACAAGAGGAGGGAGGCGAGAAGGAGGGGACAAGCATGTGCAGAGGCAGTGGCAGAAGGTGAGAGTGAATGCAGGAATGAAATGACCAGAAAAGGCTTTAGCAGGCTATCTACTGCGTCTGTGGGTTGCCATAAGGAAATGGTCGATGAGGACTTGCATAGTGCAGAACACGTACATCATTATGCATGAATTTTTGAATGAATGAACAGGCTAAAATTTATAAAGGATGACATTTTCTTTAACTTGATGTTGTATCACCAAGATTTTCCCCATCAGGCTACCTGTAGAATGCAGGGCCCTGAAATGAGAGCACCTGTAGCCCTTTCCTGGAAAGTGAGAGCTTCTAGGTGAGGAAGAAATTTCAGGAAGGTCTGCCACAACTTGAGTGATCTTCTGGGTCTTTATACTGCTGTAAAGTTGGCACTCTCTAACTGTAATTAAACGCTTTGAGAGATCTGATTCTTCAAAGGACTTATGGAAGAGATATTCCTTCTATGAAGTAAGAAAAAAGTAAAGAGCCTGTCAGACTTACACATTTCTGGGCACGTGCAGTGAGAGAAATTTGTTCTCCCAAATAAGCCTGACAAAGTGTAGAATGTTTGCAAGGGTATTCAAGCTAGGAAGATAGTAACCTCAAAGTCCAGAAAAATAAATATTTCCAGAATAAGAGGACCTAAAGAGATAGCAAAAGTAGTTCAACAAAAGAAAATGTAAGGCCTTAACCTTGGAGAAAAATAGCCCCAGGTACCAAGAGGAGCTGGGGGCCAATTGTCTGGAAAGCAGCACTGGAAGAGAAGGACCTAGGGGGTTTCTGGAGAGCAAGGAATTGAATAAACAATCTGACTTTGCAGCAAAGAAGACCAACAACTTCCTGGGCTATGCTACCAAGAACACTACCAGAAGGTTAAGGAAGGCCATCCTTCCCCTGTGCTCAGCACTGCTGAGCCATCTCAGGTTCTGCGTCTGTTTCTGGACCCTGTAGTGCAAGACAGATATGGGTACACTGGATAAAGTATAGCTATGGTCCGGGAAAAAAGGAAGACATTGGTGTCAAGCTGTCTACATTCAAAGGGTATATTTAAGTTTACATAGTAGTCCACAGATGTTAATTGGAATACAGATCATCCAAAAAACTACGTACTTAGTCCTAAAACACACATCTAAACTTCATAAGCTGAATAGCTCTGTAGGCTCCATTGTGTTCAGAAACAGAGTTTGTTTCAACTGACTGAAGTAAACCCTCTCCTGTCACTTGAGATTATGAGAGAGAATGAAACACCCACATGGGTCTGGAAGGACTGCAAAATGCCTACATCCCTCTGGACTGGAATTTGGAAGTCAGAAGCAATTGTCTAGATTATACTGAATGCATTAGACACCTCTTTTTAACAATCAAACCTCAGAGTTTTCTTGACGGTAACAGGAGTTGAGAAATCTACTTCAGAGGTAGACCTTTACATCTAAATATTTATATGCATTTCTGCTAAAAAAAGAACAGTGAAGGCATTGAAAACCTTAGCCCATGCACAAAAGAATTCTCTTTTCTGTTCTATCTACTCCATTAGTCAGAAAGAAGTTTAGTTATTTCCGTTGTTCTGAGACCTTCTGCAGACTCAAGTGGTGTTTTAGTCAACCAGCAGTTAAGCTCCTGACTCTGCGTACAGCCTTCAGTTTCTGAACTCCGCTCACCCTTTCTGTCCACTAACCAAACAAATGGCCTGCTCAAGAACCAAGGTATTGTTGCTGCTGCACTTACATTTTAGGGTAGAAATTAAGCTGTGGTTCCCTAACTAGACTATTGTGTTGGTAAATCTCTCAAGCCCCCTATTTCGAAGAAACTTCGTGTGAGGGACACTGTTTTTGAGGCAACTTCTGTGTGCAGAGTGGCTTCACTATCTGAGGAAAGAATTAAAGCAAACAGCTTGACAGCTTAAGAGAATATTTAACCATTAAGGTCATTATGATGAGATGGACTTTTTTTTCACCTTCATCTGTCTCCTTCAAAAACCAAGTCTTTTCCATAAGGACTCACGGAAGTTACTGTGGCTTGAGTGCCAACCACTCAATATTTATCCTTTTGATACTTGCAATCAAGCCATTTTGTTTACTTTCCCAGATGTTTCCCATTTAATTGATTATTTCACCACCATCACTCACCTGTTTTTTCCCCTCCAAATTTGACCTTCTCATCTTCTCTGCCTTACAGTTACCATTCTTTTGTCTAGAGGTTTGTAGGAAATTAAGATTATAGTCCTCCCAATCAACTGATCCCTATCAATCAGTATCAATCAAAACTCCCTATCCATACAGTTTAAGAAAGTAATACACATAAAAACACACAAAACCACAGCATATTCTTCCCCTCTTCATGGTATCTACCTTTTGGTACCCTACAGAAGAGAACCTATTACTTAAATAAATGTGAATTCACTACTTGAGTATAAGTTCTTCAGTGGTTATGAGCTGTTTTTCCACTAGACTCCTGAATTCTGACATCAGCCATAGAGTGGTCGCAGTGTACTGAAACGAGCCCACATTTGTATTTGCCTCTCGTGAAAGAACATCTATAGTTAGAGCTGTTTCAAAATGACCGCAATATATCCTGTCTCAGGGTCACTTGATTTTGCTTGATCTTTTACTAAAGTCTGGAAAACCAGTCTTTGTAGAGTCTATGAGTGTGAGGAAGGTTTCTGAATTTTTTTTAGTAGTATTTTGTTTAGAGCAATTTTTCTTAGGAAAAATAAATTGCAGGAAATTCAAAAAAATTTATGCAGTTAAAAACTAGAAGGGTGGCTTTACAGAAAATGCTTAACCATACTATTGAAGAACAAAGTTTTTTGCCAAAAAAAGGCCACGTAAATAAAATTAAGTAAGGGAGTAAAAAAAAAAAGAATTAAGGTAGATAAAGGAGTACAGTAATGATGAAAAACATGGAGCAAATGATCAGCTGAAAAGTATACTGTGGAAATGTTTGGTTGGCTTGTATGATTCTCCCTGGGAATGTTGGGATATTCTCCAGCAGATGTTTCATTGTTCAGACATTTAAAACTAGATTAGGAAAAGCAATAGGAAAGCAACTGCAGTGAATAATAATTCAAAAAATGGATGAGATTTCCATTGGAACATATTAACTGATTCAATCTCCTTTATTAAATATTATATTGTGAAGGTCCTAACATCCCCTGTAATTCTTTGTAACTTCTTTTTATGTTTTTAAGACATTATCAAATGGAACCAATAGTAGGGATGTAGATTTGATTAAAATCTATCAGGAGATTATATCTTTTAGACATTTAACTAAGAATTAGGGAAAAAAAAAATTGTGATGAATTCAATGTTCGGGTTATGACATAGTTCACTAGTGTCAATCACTTTCATACTGAGTGTTTTATAAAAATATATGTACACAATTGTCAATAGAAGAATTATGTCACCTGTCTCTATCACATTGTCTTCCTCCACATAACATATCCTTACACTATAAACGACAGGAAATATTTTGTTTTTTCATGTCTCCAGACCATTCCTAGTTTTCTGAACGACTTTATGATCTCCATCCCCTGAAAAATAAACATATACCAGGTACCAACAAATGGAAGCAACTCAAGACAGAGCACTGAAGCACAAATGATTCCTTCTAGACAGGAAGCTGTGATTTGTGTGCCAGTGTGGGTGCGAGGACTGGGCACAGTGGTATGGGAAATCTGAAGACTAAGGAGAAGAATAAGACTGCACCTGAAAATTAAAATTACAACCTCACTAAATGCAAAACAGAGAGAGAACAGAATTTTAAATAGATTGGTAGATAACATCAGCTCATTAGCAGTTCTATTACAGCTTACATTGGTTTGTTTTCTCGAAGCATAAAAAACACCCAAGTGATATGTTTGTGTCTATGTGTCTGTGTATGGAAGGAAGTAAATTAGACAGACACAGCACAAGTTATGTCTGAAGATTTAAATGCACCTTTCAAGATGACAGGAGATGTGAAGGGGAAGATTGAGGGAGATGATTTTTCAAAATGCTGATGCACCTTGTGTAGACCCATATCTTGTGCAGGACTTCCACTGCCTCACTCTGACCATAATTTCTTCCTTCTTTAAAAGCATGATGTTCAAAGCCAGGAATGCTTTCACACCAATGGAAGCTAGGGCCTTGCTCCTGCAGCTTGTGTCACTGCAATCGAGGTGAAGAGGGTAAGTCAAAAGAAAGCAAAGGAAATTATGCAGAATCTAATTATTTGCATTTGTAATCAAAAAGTACACCGCACCAAAAGTTTGTTTGGGATTTCTTTCCGTAGAAGAAATGAAGAAGCTTCAAGGACAAATTAGAGTTGTTACAGTACCAGCGAGAAAAAAAGAAATCCCTTCCTACTTTAAGACTAAAACTTTCAGTTTCCTAATAGATGCTATCATGAAAGGTCCAAGAACCCTGTTTGCTTAAGATCTCATTGCTATTGTCTCTGTGATAGCAAGTCAATATGTTTCAGCTTAGTAAAATAAAGACTGAACAACAGTTGCATGCAAATATTAAAATGAGATCATTGGGAGACAGAGAATTGATTGTGGACAGCAGAACTGTGAACTGGGCTGGGAAGATTTTAATGGGATACAAGGAGGAAGAAGAAGTAAGGTTTCAATGACAGGCTGAAACAAGATGGAAAACAACATGTAACTTTTGCCTATTTATTTGTTTTCAGATCATAGGGATATTTGTTTACAAACTTTAAAATATTTTTTCTTCTCCCAAGGTTGTTCCCATTTTGAATTTAATTTTTTTTATAATTGGATGAAGTCTAATCACAGGAACCACATATAGATTGATGCATATCAAAGTAATTTTGCAATTTTTTTTAATTTAGATTTTGTTTGTATAAGGAATATTTCCTTTTTTTTTTTAGTAAAAATACAGTTAAAGACATGAGCCTTTTACTGTATATGTACATTTTTCAAAAATTGTTTTGCTACTTAGTTCACACTGAGTCAACAGAACTTGAAGGTAAATTCATTTCACTGACTGTGGTTCATAAAAGCAATCTCTGCTCAAGGTGGGTAAGCCAAACAACCTAGAATTTTAGGTATAGATGTTTTAATTGAATTGAATATGTCCCATCATCCACTTACCAACAATGCAGTCTGGGCCACTATATTCTTTCTACAACATATTGACACCAGAATGAATTTCCATGATCAGACAAATGTTCTTAATTACCTTTGAAGGTTTGTTTTGTAGTATTTAATCACCAGATACACTGTGAAATAAAGCACTGTTAAAAAAAACCACTAGGAAATAAAACACTGGCTGATTCACGCTGTTGAGCACTCTTGTAGGTTTTCAAACCTCCTGGATCCTGAGAGACCATCTCCTGATCAGAGTACAGGTGAATCCTCAGCAAGTGTAAAGTGACAGAGCTGTGCTGCTTTTGGTGGAATGACGCTATCCAAAATTGCTACAAAAGCATTAGCTAGTAGGTGCTTTCTAGTTAAAAGGAAGTATTGGGACATTGTATAATCTTGTTTCATGTTTCTAAGAATAATTAGGTACATTGGAGACAAAGAGGCATTAGAGGACATCATCTAGTGTAGATGGAGAGGTCCATCTGGGTAGGTGCCTTCCATTTGGTCTAAAAAAAACTTCTAAATAAACTTTGCCATGGAGCAAAGAATCAAGATTTTTAGATGATGGCCTCAGTGTTTGCAGCTCATGACTGTCCTTTCTGGATGATTAAAACTGAATTGCGTTCATGGAAAAGACTGAACAGGTTTTTATAAGAAGAATATAATGAAAAAAAAAAGAGAGAAATAGAAGACAAAAGAGGCAAGAGAAATAAAGAAAAAAGAGAATAGAAAAAAAGTGAAATTACAAAAGGAAAGAAAGGAGAAAAAAGAAAAGAAAGAGAAAAACTAACAAGGAAAATTAATAAAATAATAAAAAAGGGAAAAAAAGAAAGAAAAAGAGATATGAATTTATCATTTTTACTTGCATTACTCACCATACAGAAGTCTATAGCATCAAGTATACCATAGTGAAGACCCTACTCATCTGTTTGTGTATTGTGTTGGATGGAAGGTTACGGACAAACTGAAAATTGGTTCTTACATAATATTTTCCTTGTGCTATCATGTCCACAAGTGTTATCCAAAAATAGGCAATTTATCTAGGTCTAGTTTATCTCAAAGTAAAAATCCTTATTTTCTCTATGAGTTGAAGGAGAGTTATAGGTAGCTCAGCATCAGATTTGGTGAACTAAGTTACTATTACTAACTTATCACTGAAATGTTGCTAAAACTGGGAATATTCGCTGTATTTCATAGCAAGTATACTCAATAATCTAATTTAGATCCCAGTTCCAATAGAACCAATATGGAACATCTCCCTGTCTGGGGTTTGCGTCTTCAGAATTGTCCATTACCTAGTGTTGGTGAAAGGCACTCCCCTGGAGTATTTCACAAGGAAGAAAAAACAAACAGACACAGGGAAGCAGCCAAGTCCAACCATAATGACTTCACTCCTGTTATATTTAAATGAAGCCTTCTGTCCTGTAATTTACCACTAACTGAATCACACAACATGCACACCGCAACTCCCTGCCTCTCCAGTGCACTCAGCACAGAAAGACAAAAGCAAATGAAGGACGACTTAAGATGGTAAGTATTGAGTCAAACACCCATTAGACAAACAAGTGAAAAAAAACCCTGGAACATTTGGAAACCCTAACGAACAACAGTACGTCTTCCGCTTGATAGAAGCTTCTTCAAAAATCTTTCCGTCAAAAGCAAATCCATAATGACAGGAGAAAGGGAGACAATATGGGTAAAGGTACCAGGACATCACCATTTTTTATGTATTCAGAGAAAGGTCTTAAAAGCAGTTATTAGAATAGCCTGAATACTTTTGAATGTTGCACAGTGAACTTTAATCCTAGGATTTCTGGTGCAGAGACAGTATTTCCTTTTCAAAGGATTGTTCTGAGTTAGTAGGGAAATATTCAACATTTCTCAGCAACATTACTATATTTACATATGTAAAACTGCTTTATTAAAAAAAAAAAGGGAAAAAAAGAAAAAAAAATAGAAAAAACCCAAGATGTATAGATGACCTTGCAAATAAAGTGAGGCACGTAAACTGAAATCAGGAGGAAGGATTTATGGAAACAAGACTCTGTGGATGTGGGAGGATCAAAGACAAGGAAGTAATGGTGGAAGAAAGACTATGGGGTAAATCTTCCTTTGTATTACTGTTATACACATAACTGCTGTTTTGTTGCTGAAACACGGCTATCATTTTGATTTTTTTTTTCCAGAGAGAAAGGGGGATAGCCACGGAATTATGGATAGGTACTTTGCATGAATTGCATTACATGCAATCTTAATGTTTCATTTCTGCAGAAACATGAGATTGAATGGATCCCTGAGGATCCAGTAGTTCTAGTTTCCTAGTACTATGAACACACTGAAATCCACTTCATAAGTCCAATTCCCTACCACTCTAGTGAAATATTCTCCCAAGGAATTATTTGCAATTTGGTATATAAAATTGGCTCCTAGATTAATCTAATTTTTAACACTCGTGAAAGAAATCTTACTCAGAGGTAGCCAGAGCAGGCTCTTTGATTTCAGTGGATTTTCACGGACTCATGTCATACCAAACTGACTCTTGAGCCCTTAGTGTCAAACAGGATCATTTTTCTGTCCAAAATGTATACAAAAGCAAATTCAGACCCCTAAACCTTAGTGGTCTTGATGATCCACTAGTGATATGGATAGAGAAAATGTCACCTTAAGGCTGTGTTTAGGTATTATTTTTCCGTTGAATACCTGTAATTGGCAATAATCCCTGAACACAAATTTTTCCTTTTTTCTTTTCCTGCCTGCATTCTGCCCCAGTTTGTGAATCCCTGTCTGCGTAACCAATCTCGAATGTATTTTTTGCCATGTAGAAACTGTTTTAAATTTAATAAAAAAAATCCATTCTTCCCAGCTGAATATTAACGGAAATATTGTCTGTATTTTTTCACAGTTAGTTTAATTCTCTAGTATAAAACTGTGGCAATAAAATGGTCCAACTCACAAACTTTGAACCAGTGTAATTGAGAGGAGAAACTAGTGAGATGGAATTAGACCAATTTTACATCAAGGTAACTGAGTTTAATCTCCTGATTAAGATTTGAAGTTAGCATTCATATAACCCTTATACAAGAAACCACATTATTTGTCACATATTTTTGCAGTCTCAAAATTCAGGTAGACATGAAACCTCTGTATGTTCCCAGAATTACAGCCTTTTTAAAAAGACAAAGAAGCTCAAAAACATCTGGAGATGTTCTTTCCAGACTTCAGAGACAATAGCCATATTTGCCAGTGCTTACACGCAAACAAAACCTATGACCTGAATACTTATGAGCATCAGGGTAGCTAAAATAAATCAGACCAGAGGTCTGTACAGCCCAGCGTCCTGTCTCTGACAGAGGTGTAAAGCAAATGTCTCGTGAAGGATAAAAGATCAGGGCAAGTAGAGGAAATAAAGGAAAGTGTCTTTCAGTCCTATCCGAGACCCTTACTGCTTGGGGATCAAAAAATTCTTAAGCCAGGGCAATGTCTCAGTATCCAGTTGTCTGAGAAGTATGTCCCTGCTGGGTACTTTCCCAGTCTCTCTTGAAAATGTGTAACTTGTTGGTATTTAACATTTAAAAAAACCACGACAAACAATAGTGTGGTTTTGTGCTGAGTTGAAAGGAACCCACAAGGAACATCGATTCCAGCTCCTTGCCCAGCCAAGGACAAAGCCAAAAATCCTGCCATGAGCCTGAGAACATTGTCTGAATACTTCTTGAGCTCTATTGGGCTTGTTGCTGTGACCAGGGAAGTCACAGGGAAGAATAAAACTCTCCTGACACAGCTTCAGGCCATTTCCTCAGGCCCCATCACTGGTCACCATGGAGAAGGGGTCAGTGCCTGCCCTCCCTGCTTCCCTTTGTGAGGAAGTTATAGATGCTATGAGATCAAACCATCAAAACCATTTCAAACCGTATCTACTTTTAAAATAAGAGAAGTAGAAAGACAAATCCAGTGATTTTGAGAAAAAGGGGAGAAATTCCCCTCTGCTGATTATCAGTGTCATTCACTGAAGTTGTGAGCAATCCAGTTTTCCCCAGCTAGAGGCTTGAACCAGTGATAGAATCAGAAAATCACTAAATTGTTTGTCTTGGAAGTGACCTTAAAGATTCTGTAGTTCCAAGTCCACTACCATGGGTTGGGACATCTCTCTTTGGACTTGTTTGCTCAAAGCCTCACCCAATCTGACCTTGATGTTTCCTCAAACTGTTTTAGGGTGGTGTAGATGCTACAGTCAAAGAGCACAGCATAGACAGCGGCCTGTTCATGACATCACATCTCTTATCTAAAGACAGCGATGTAAATAAATAGTGTTTCATGGCAAAACTCTTTTGAGACATTACAGACGCCTAATGCAAATTTAGCAAATAATCTGCCAGGAGTGACTATTTCCTTCCACTGAATGAAACAGAATGTCAAGCAATGAGCTCAGTGACCAAAATAGATTTCCTCAGTGCCAGATGTTTTTTGCTTTCTTTTGGTGATGACAAAACTGAAACACATTAAAGTTTAATGAAGCAGGCACACAAGTGGAACACAACCCAGCTCGGCACTGCAGCCCCACTTAGTCCCTCACACTGGTCAGCTCTGCTCTCAGTCTTCCATAAGTATGATACTACCCTGAGAGAAGACGGATCTGAAAACCTAAGTACAGGTTTTCTGGGTTTTTTTGTATTCTTTTTCCTTTTTTAAAGAAATAGTACTGTTAGTGGAACTTTTCCCTAACTTCGGGAAACAAACATCAGTTTTAATAGAGCTTGACATGTTTAGCAGCCACTGTAAACAATGCTTTCACACTGATTATGTGCACTTCGGACAATTTTCTTTCAGTGAGGACTTTATGGGAGGTATAACAGGCTTCTCACAATTTTCAGCGTGATTCAGTTGCATCCTATAAGGCTTTGTATAACGTGCACATCAAAACACATTTGGCTTCCTCGACAATAATGTATTTTGGGTTGGAAAAAAAATGGACCACTGCATGACTCATTTTAAATTTGTACAGTGGGTTTATTTCAACGTTTGTAAACTTCATATAGCCAAGCCGAGAATTAGCTGTGAAATGCCAGCCTGATGGTTTTTTTCCCGTAATTTACAGTAATTTGTACTCTGAGTAGGTCCAAAATTTATTGGCTGGAAGCAACTGGTCTGCCTTCTAGGATAATGGATCCTCACACTGATTCAGAAGGTAGAGTTTCTGTATTGAGAATTTCCCTGCCTGGACTGAAAAGCACTCAGCGTGCTTGCACACACAGCTCTCAGCACGTCACTAGAGCAGCGGAGTTTCCAAGAGCACGTAAGACAGAATACCTACTTTGACTTAAATCTACTCTCAAAGTCAGGGCATTCAGATCAGCATGTGGAACAGCTGCTAGGACATGCTTCGCACTTTTCTGGGTCTCTACCCCAAAAACCTTGATTGTAAAGAATCAACTCCATCATGCGTAAAGAGCAAATCTCAGTAACTGAGAATGGAAGAGACCTCATGGGAAGTTTTATGTACTGCTCAAATTGTTCATGGTGCTGTTGCTTCCTTCCTGTGATGCAGAACTTTTAAGAATTCAGTTATGATCCAAGTGGTAACGAGAGAGAGAGAGCAGGAGGGAGATCATATGGCTTTTGAGGCATGTGAATACTGCAGAATTTCAAGATTTTTTTTTCCCTACAAAAATCTTTGAATTGTAAAGTAGTTATAACTTGTGGTAATAGTTGCCTGAGTTTATATGGAGGCTGAATAACTTCTCCAAGAGATAAAGTGCTTTCCTGTTGTCTTGTCACCAAAGAAATCTATCTCTTCCTACCGAATTCTATAGAAATATAAAGATGGAAGCTCATACGGCTATGATTCAGATGCCAAATGATTCAGATGCATGACAATGTTGAATCAGTACTGAACAGATCCAGTGTTCCCAATTTAGAGTGCTGAGTAACTCTAAAGCTGCAGGATACAGAGAGACTTGCGTGATAGCTAGTGCAAGAAGTTGTACTGTTCTCAACGATTTATGTAGCATGGGGCACAGTGGACATTGAAGGAAGAGTTAAATGGAAATCCATCAAGCGTAAAGAAATGTCTTTTGAGAAAAGATTTATAGAATGACCCAGTGGATGGACCTTGGCTGATTGTAATCTGCATATGAGGCCAAGGCAGGGGGAAAAGGGACTAACAATCAACACTAGAGTAATTTGCCTGATAATAGAAAATTAAAGAACTGGAGAGGCAGGCAGCAGCCTGCAAAATTCATGCAGATTTGGATCTGCTGTATAATTAGCCACAATAGTTAAACTAAAAAAAAAAAAAATTAAAAAATGAATAACATCGAATTAGGGAAAGATTTCTGTAATATCCAGTAAAATTGCAGAGTTTACATAAAAAAAAGGAGGCTTAGATAATGGGGAGAAATTAAAAAAACTAGCAAAGTACTCAATAATCTGAACAGTAAAGAGTTTTGATATGATTAGACAAGCATCTGTGAGTTTACAATCAGTACAGGTTGTAGTGAGATAATGAAATAAAATTGATGTACAATATGCTTGCACAGAACAAAACCACCATACAAACATATACTTCAGCGATGTGTCTGAATGACACTTAAAAGAATGTATTGTAAGGGAAGGATTTGGAGTTTTGTATCCTGCACGAATCTTTAATTACATTCTAAAGATGAAATGCATCAACATCTTATCCTGTTTGGGACAGTGCATGTGAAAGCTAAGCTACTCTAAAAATGAAGCCAAGATAAGGTTCTACTGCTGTCTGTGTCTGACTTTTTGGCAGGTTCTTATCATGGGGTGAACTTAAGTTCTGCTGTGAACGATCCTTCCAAGAGGAACTGATGAAATTTTTTCTTGTGCTGCCACGCGCTTTTCCTTCCAAAGAGGAAAGACAACACTCTTTAATAGAAATAAGACTTGGTCAGCATTGGATCCAGGAATCAGGACCACATGAGGAATTTAAGCCTAATCTGTTCTGAAATGCAAACTTAGAAATATATATTTACATCCTTGAAGCAGCAGGTAATTAGTATCCCCACTGTATACTTCCAGCATTGCTTACCAAGGACCTTTTACACTCTTGTAATTTTTATTCCACGTCAGTATGTAAGCTTCGTTCAGATGAACACCCAATTTAGAATGTACTTAAGGACACTCTTGTGCTGTGTAGTGAACAAAGATTCTTTACCGTAGCTCTTGGGCTGTCAAAAGTTGACTGTAGTTTGGGGACTGGTGAATTAGGGGAAAAATAAACTGGATCTCTTAAGGCCTCTAAAATTCATAACTGAATGAAAGACAAAACACTTTAATAATCAGCCCTTCATTCTAACAACTGTGCCACTTCTCCCTTTTCTTCTGTTTTTGTCCTATTATGAGAGCTAAGAACTATGTCTTTACTTTTCAACTGAACAAAATGAGCGTATCTGTCTGATTCTGCTCATTTCTATATGGTTTCTACTGTGATTACAGAAAAAAAAAGTATTGTAAGTGTGCTTTGAGTGAGTGTATGTGTGTAAAGAGCTGATTCATAGACAAGATGCTGAGAAATATGATGAAGAATACCTGGGTTCTATGGAACATGCATTTTTGTGTTCTCTTGTGAGCATCTGAGTACTTCAGTAATCTCATACCAACACCTGGTTTCACACTTAGGTAGGACATGGATGCATACTCAGCCACTGTTTATTACAACAATTAATAATTTATTACTTAACCTTACTGGTACCTTGGAGCTGGAGTGAATGAGGATTGAATGCATGCATACTCTCATCAACAATAACAAAGAACCAGCTGGAACGTAAGCCTACATTCTCAGGCTATGCATATATATATATTTTAATGATGAATAGAGTTCCTTTTTTTTTTCCTCATCAAGTTTTTACATAATCAGAAGCACAGTGCAGAGTTGGAAGTGAAAAATTTACACAAGCTAAGAGAAATAAGAACAGATTTAACCTCTGAAATATCTTCTTATTTAGTCTCTTTTTTTCCTCACAGTCATCACAATAAGCATGTGTTTTATTTTTATTATTAATAGATAAATGATAAGCAGAAAACACGATAAATGAACAGAATTCTGAACATTAGCCGACTGTCCAATTGGAACTACTACAAGACCCTGCATGTCACGACCAACAGCAGTTTGTGCAACGCAGAAGACTGTTGGTTAGAGAAATGAAATCTAATTTTCTCCATCCTCCACCCCGCTTTCTCTTTTTCTTTCCTCCCTCATTTTTTTTAACTACCTATTAAGATGATGGAAAAAGAAAAGGGTTGAAGAACACCTGAAACTGAAGAACAGGTGGTTAAAGTCAACACAAATGAAATGTAGATGAAGTCTATCCTTGCTTGTTATACTAACTTTTATAAGTTACAAACTAGATAGTGCTTAGAAATTTGTTTGACTTTTCCACTATAATTTATATATGCATACATTTTAAAACAGAAGTCATTGTACTCCATTTTGCATGGGGATATGATAGCTGCTGACCATGAATCGTGGTGTGCTGCAGAGACTGGGTCTGGTCTTGAGGAGATCCTTTGTAATTAACAGTGGTCAGAAAAAATAGTTTCATTTCTTGTGAGTTAGAAACAGAAAGGAATACTGGGATTTCAAACAGTGCAAGGAGTAACTGTGGTAGAAAATAAAATAAAAATCTCTCTAGCCTTTATTTATGGAGAAAATAAACCCAGTTCATATTATGAACATATCTCAATACAAAAATTAGAGTTATTTAGTGGAAATAAAGACTGACAAATTTTCACTGTGAGAGAAAGTTCCTGTACTACTCGTGTGAAAGTGATAAGTTATCTTGTAGACATGGTTGTTTTTCCACTGCATTTCCTTTCCTGCATTCTCTATTTCCTATCACCTAGAGGCACATATTCTTTCTACATTTAGCAGAACTATTACACTTCATGTTTATTCCCAATAAAGAGCTGATTCAGTTTTCTTTAAGAACACCATGATAATCAGAATTGTGATAAGAGTTTTTAACAGTTTTTATGTATTTTGATGTAATTCTTAGAAAAGTACTTTTCACAGGGTTGGCTGAAAGCCAGAAGACAATTTCTAATTTCCATGCCGGCAGTTTCCCATGAAGAATATTTTTGTTAAGTATTTAATCAAATGCAAGAACTTTCACTAGGGACTGTGGTCAGTCTTTCCTTTCCAATTACAATATTTTGTAGAGTTCTGCATTACAATTAAGGAGTTGTTCCTCTCCTTTTCTGTATTGGTCTCGTATATTTTTACTCCTAATTCTTAGGAGAATTTCACTTATCATCAATAAAATGTTTAACAGATTTTTAAAAAGACAAAAAAGTACTACCTAAACTTTTTAAAAAATTTTTTAATCCACCTATCTAAAATCTTCAGTTAGTATTCAGCCCATCCCTCATATTTCTATTAACTTTGACTGTAGAATAGATGAGACAGTATGAGAGAATACATCCTGTCAAAATTGAAAATCCAGTCAAGAACTTTAGATAAAAACCCTAGATTTTTCCATGTATGCAAATAGTCAGTTAAGTTGAGTAAGATCTATTTCCATTGTAAAACATCAGCGAAAGAGTTTGGATGTTGTCAAAGTTAAGAAGCCAGATTTCAGCCTCAAGAGACACATTCACCTTAAATAGGAAAAAAAAAGACTTTTTTTTTTTTTCTGTTTTAGGTGTGTGTGATGTAGTTACTAAAAATAACAAAGTTCTTATTTTCATGTAAAAATGGAAGAAATAATTTATGCACAATTCCATATCATGGAAATTCTGTAAATTGTAATCAAGAATAAGAATAAAGAACTTTCACACAATTGATTTCATTCAATTTCCATAAATCTCTTGGTAGTTGTGACTTTTTGTTAGATTCTTTTTATTTTTTATCTCTGTTATATTTTCTTTCAGATATTTTTGGCTTGGCTTGAAGTGTCATATTGATCAGCCTGTGGACTTATCTGATTGTCTTTCAGACCGAAGTCCTCTATTTAATTAATAGTGCAAGTAGAGAAAAAGAAAGGGTACTATCAGCTGTACTGTGTGTGCCAATTCCAAATAATTGACTCAACTTTCCCTGGGAAAAAAAAAAAAAAAAGAATGCTTAAGGCAGGAATAGAAGCAAAGACATAGCATACAGACTGACACGGTCTCGTAGTTTTCCTCTGTCAATGTGCAGATCCCTCACGAACCTCAGGTTGCATGAGACCTTATTCAGTGATTGCACCTAGCAACCAATAACCTACATCTTACCTATAGTTTATGATTTTGGGTGTACCATGATATTTTCACGAGTTTCACAATAAAGTACCTTTTGTAAGAAAGATTTTTGTGATGGCTATTTTACTGAGTGTCCTTTATTATTTTTCATGTGGGAATGGCATTCCTGATTTCAGTTTCTTTACCATTCATGTTTATAGATGAATCATGGAAAACTAGCATATGCCCTTCCATCTGTCCACTCTTTAGCCTGAAGATTACCACATGGTTTCCTGTCTTCTCATCTGAAAAGTCTTACCAGGCATCCTACCATCCTCATCTCCCATTTTAGCCTCTCAATCTCTCCTAAAAGTGACTTATTTACTATCCTTGTTTGCTTATAGCAATGAAAGATATCCTTACACGGCAATGACAGCCTGGAAATGTTGACTTGTAGACAAGATACTGAAAATTATCCAAACATGGTGCTATATCCTACTCTACTAGTCAATTTAGTCACTTTCTGCTCTTCTGATTGTAGGGAAGTCAGTCCTGCTTGTATCTCTTTTTTTTTCCCCTACACACAGCTAAATGATTTATTTTATAAGGAGGAAGTTTGAGACTTTGAAAACAGGCCATAAACTCAGTCTGTGGAGGCCTAATCTGTATGTACAGTAAGAAATTACAATTTTCAGTTTAACTTGGTCTTGTAGAAAGGTGAAAATATATATATATGTATATATATACGTGTGTAGAGAAAACATTTCTTATTGCCAAAAGTTAATTGGACCATTCTGGATATTGGATTGTTCAATTCATTTGCTCATTCCTATCTATATCCAGCTCATTTCTTTCTAAGATCGAAATAATTATTTCAGCAAAGAGTGACCCGTACAAATTGCCCACCTCTTCTGTTGATGAAAGAGCAGAAACACGTATGTATTCTGCTCTTTTTTACTATTTCCTATCCCTTTAAGTCCTCTTCTACTCTACCTAATTTAAAGCAAGCAGAGCAAAAGACCCAGACAGTGTATGGAAGGATTTTTTAGGACACTTAAAGCTAGTCTCCTTTGGCTAATTTGCAAAAACAGGTTTTGATTTAAAATAGGAGGATGGCACATCCCTCCCTGGGAGAAAACTCACATCCGGTAATGTTCCTCCAGAAGTGAGTTATGAGAAGAAGCCTCAGATGGATTAGAGAAGAAGGTTAAATTCCAAGGAACTAATTTGTTGAAAAGGTGAAGGTAGATAACTTAAAAAAAAAAAAAAAAAATTAAATTGATGCACCAGGTCTGCAATATCTTTTCTCCTCTCTGAATATTGCTGGGTAACTTATAGATCTTGAGAAGAACAAATACCGTAACACAAAAGAAGGTTGTTTCCTTCAGGAATTCTTGTTGCAGAGTTAAAATAAAAGCAAGTACACACCTTCTTGACATGTTAAGATTTTTCTACATGGAATATAAATTTTAATTTAAAAACTGAACAAGATTAATAATACAGAGAAATTGTTCACTTTTCAAAGCCGGATAACTTCTCTTGGCTATTTTATCGTTCCTTTGCCTCCTTAACATTTCTCAGAGATTTAATGGCCCATTTTCCGGTGTAAATCAAAATAGTTTCAATTATGTCAACTATGTAAAGCAGATGATATCGGCGCAGTATTTTATTCATAAGTGTACATGAAGTCAAACTTACTTGGGAGCTGAAAGTCATTGCTCAAAACTCTGACAGACTACAGAAAAGATGTGGCTGGGTTTGACAAAGTCCACACTAGTTAGTGAACTTTAATGGTTAAATACTTTAAACTTATTGCTTTACTCATACAGCTATTTGAATATCATTCTGATCACATAGTCTGACCTTGGACTCTTAGTATATCTGGAGCTGGAAGGGACCCACAACGATCATCAAATTCCAACTCCTGGCCTAGGACAGCCCCAAGAGTCACACCATGTGCCTGAGAGCCATTGTTCAAACGCTTTTTGAACTCTGTCAGGCTGGTGCTGTGACCACTCCCTGGGGAGCTGTTCCAGTGCCCAGCCACCCTCTGAGTGAAAAGCCTTCTCCTGATATCCGACCTAAATCTCCCCTGACACAGCTTCATGTCGTTCCCATGGGTCCTGTTACTGGTCATCAGAGAAGAGATCAGTGGTTACCCCTTCCCTTAACCCCTGCCACCCATGAAGAAGGTGTAGCTGCAGTGAGGACTCCTCTCAGTCTCCTCTTGTCCAGGCTAAAAAGACCAAGTGATCTCAGCTGAAACTCCCAATAGCAGAAGCAAATAATGAGCCTTCAAACATGGAAAACTTTCTTTACTGCTTCACAAAAAGGGCATCTCTGTAGTAGTAAGCTCTCTGTATCCTTAAAATGCCCTCCTGAAATAAGGCATCCTGTAAGCCAAAAGGCTAAGCCTGAGTCATACCCTTTCAGCTTCTTTTAAAGTTAAGAAGGAGGCCTAACTGAGGCTTACTCCAGAAATTCCACTCTCAGAAAATGGTCTCATGACTTCCTTCCTTTTTCCTTAGTCTCCTCAAAACCTCTTTGCCTTCTCTTTCCTTCCTATCTTGCCTAAAGAAGTCATGTTTTATTAGTTGGTCTTCTCTTCTCTTCTCTTCTCTTCTCTTCTCTTCTCTTCTCTTCTCTTCTCTTCTCTTCTCTTCTCTTCTCTTCTCTTCTCTTCTCTTCTCTTCTCTT
>VZTF01003053.1:869821-884483 GCA_013397755.1 Cnemophilus loriae
TTTTCCTTTTCCTTTTCCTTTTCCCTTTTTCTTCTTTTTCTTTTTTATTTTCTCTTTTTTTTCCTTTTCTTTTACTTGGAATATCCTTTGTTCCTTCCCACCCTATTTTAGATTCACCCATTAAGGTTCCAGAGGAAAAAAGATCCCCCTGCTTTTTGCTGTGTTACCAATATTGAAGTCTCCTGAATTCTAGGCAAAGATTCTCAATCGGAAGGATCAAGGCTTTTTCTGTTTGTCACTTTCTAAAGAAGAACAGGTGTATGTGTGTATTTTCAGAATTATTTGAAAAACATCCATGAGATTTTTCCATGTTCAGTAAAAACCTGTTGTTTGCTTTGGTTCCTCTTCTCTCCCTTTTTTTAATAGGGGCTCTGGCATGGCTTATCAAAGAAGGAGAAATTTCTGAAGATCCTAAAATACCATGACTGGGATTTAGGGAGATGGTGGACCGTTTTGTCAGTTAATAGTAACAGCAACACTGCAGTTTCAAGTCTTCAAAACTCCTGGAATAAAGTCATGCATAAGGAAGTATCTAAAAACTTAGAAGTTCAATTCTAATTTCAAAAGGAACTAGGACAACTTATCTATCATACTGCTGTGTAAACTTAACCTCTTTAATAGGCAAAATTACTTTTAAAAACATGTCTTTAACTTTGCTCAGACTCTCTGTCTTTTCAGATTTGGATAGGTAAGGGTTTATCAGCCTTTCAAGCAGCTTCCTGGAGCAGAGGAATTAAAACAAGGGCATTCGGCCTCGCTTCTTCTTCAGATGTGCAACAGAGTCAGCCAATCTCTATTTCAAACAGGGTAAGACCACGAGTTGTTTATGACCTGAGTAAAAATCTCATGCATGAAGACATTGTAAGCCTGTATCAGTCAATCATTTTTACACTTTTCTATACTTGAAGCTCTTTTGTCTGCAAGCATGGTGTATATATGTGGGACAGACACACTCGTAGGCTCAGACCAATAATGAAATTACCAAAGTTTAGCAAGTTAATACACATTGTGTCTCTGCTTATGTAAGTCCTTAGTGAAGGTGAGATAACGAAACGGCTTTCAGATAACTTTCATTATGATTCATCTGTTACAGACTCATAATGTGCACATCGAACACAGCTGAATCTCAGCTGATGCTCAGTTATCTGATGAGCTGCAGGGACTTGACTGTGTTTACACCCTGAGAATGGCAAATGTGGGCAAGGTTCGATCAAGACAAGGTTCTTATACAACCGAAAAAGAAGGAGAGTCAGAGAACAAGACTTGATCAGAAGTATCTAGTGGTCCTCACGTCAGATAAAAGTGTAATAATGTTAAAAATGTAAAGCAAGACACCGGCGAAAACCCTGTCAAGGAGGTTTAAAAACAAGGAAAAAATCTTTTTTTTAAAAATTTTCCTCATGCTCCTGTCACAGCATTCCTTTTCATTACTATATACTCAGTGCAGTAGAAGAGTTTAACTAGTACAAACACAGAATAGTACTTCTATGCTACTTTGATTTCAGGTCATCAGTTATGATAATGCAATATAGGATAACCAAAGTTTTCAGTGAACGGAAGTCTTAGGCTCTAATGCATGCCTAAGCTTATTGATTACACCAGTTTATGTGATAATAAAAGTACAAACATATGCACACACCTTTTGCAAATAATAAAAATTATTTGTCTTTGGCTATCTCCTTCTTTGTGCTTTCACAGCAATTCAAAAGTCATAATAGATAATGGGAAAACAAAGTGTTTGCATTTCATAGATGACCTTGGAAAAGTTGCTGGATTTCTATGTATTGTAGTTCTAGCCTTGGGTAGGAAATATTCTCTTGTTGTAAACACTTGTGAGGTCCTAAAATTTTTTATGAGATGAAAGAAAAAATACTTAATTTTGCTTCAGTTTTAACTGTTACAGAGTGGTTAAATAGAAATCGTGCTGTTTATCTAAAAACAATATAAATTTTAAGTCCCAGTGTGTTTTTCCAAACTAAAAAAACTTTTTCTTTTAATTCTGTAATTTAATTCTAAAGTTAAAATTAACATTGTAATTATACACATAGGTTCAAAAATTTTTTGGAATGAAAAATAATGTAAGCAGACTTTTTATGTTAAAATTTATAATTTCAGAGTCTGAGTAGATTTTTGTGATAAGTTGGGAAATTATTTTTGAGAAGAGGTTCTGACCTACTCACTACTTATAAATAAGTGTGTTTTAACTGCCTGCTCTTGTTTTCTCTTTTTTTTTTTAATCTGGATTTGTCCCTGTGAGCATTGATATATCAGAGAAGTAGGAATGTTTGGGGTTTTTGGGTTTTTTTTGGTGTATAAGAAGACCTTATGTCATATTTGGAGATGAGTGTGCCATTTGCCATATGTTCCTGTTACTGGGACATTATATACTAACCACAGACTAAAGCGTGAAAGATAATAACGCTTTAAAAAAAAAAAAAAAGTCGACTTGCATGAGAAATAAGGCAATTCTAAGTATTTTTTTTGTGCCCGTACCAAGAGAAATCTAACAGAAAATGTGGTCAGCAGCCTTAGCTGGTATCGTGAATGTTAACATTCATCCTGAGATACCTGCACAGCCCTGATCGGGGTGATTGGGTGGCTCATGGTTTCAGCACCGGTCCATTCAGCCTTTCTCACTGGGGATCTCTTGCTCTTGATGTAACTGATGAGAGATTTTTTTGCTCTTTTCATCCAACTCTATCATCTTTTCTAAAAGGCTCATGAATATCTGCTGTCTGTCCTGGATGTGTTCCATTAATTTGTCAGGCACTGGATGCACCAGCGGGCCGAAGGACAGATGAGTGGCCAGCTCAGACTGTGAGTGCCGGTGCAAAGGGAGCTGTTGTACCTAAGCTGGGCTCCAGCTGGAGCACCCCATGGCCTGCAGGGCGCTCCCGTGTCTGCCAGTGCAACGCGGATGTGCCTGGGATGGAGCCACGCACACCCTCTACCTCTCACCCCAGGCAGACTTTGCTTACCCTGCTCTAGCCTGAGCCCAGCGCCTTTTATGCACCTCCAGTTATGACTTATGAACTTCTGCAGGGGAGCGAAGCGCTGGAACGCCTCAGGGCAAGTGATGCTTTCTATTTGTGTGTGGGGTTATTTTATTTTATTATCTTATGAAATAGCTTAATCAATGGACTCAAGCAGGTAGCAGAAACTGAGACTTCTGTTTATGGGGAAACTTTTGAGATTTATTTTGGCCATTTGTAAGTAGTGCCGACAACTGAGCTCTGGAGGAGGAAGAAATGGAAAATAGCCTGATGTACTTTTTTTGGTGTGCAGCGAGTCAAAATTTCCTTTCCTTTCCAAGGGTGTTACTAAGCAGAAAAGTGACAGGATTGTCCTATTTATGATGGGTTTTTTGTGCATCTGTGTGAAAATAAATAGATTATTCCATATGAATTTCAAATAAAATTTATGGCTAAAGTAAATTTTTCTTATGGATATTGATTACATTGACTGAAACCTCCTTCTTACAAATTCCATTGTTTGTATAACATAAGTGTTATAACTTGGCTGAAAAAAAAAAAAAAAAAGATGTGCATAATGAATTTTGGTATTGCATATTTTACTTAACAGCAAACTGAAAAGCTTCTATTTTTCAGATATTTGCATTCAGATTTCCAGTAAGGTGGCGGCAAAGGGAGATTATTTGCCTTTTTTTTTTTTTTCTTGTAAAACTTTGGATAATCCTGGGCGCTTTTTTTTTTTTTTTTTGTAGATTGTCTCTAGAATCCTGACTGTATTTTTGCACTCAAATAAACTGAAATATGAAAGGTAGAACTAGAACAGTTGCTGAAGCCTGTTCCTATTTCTCAGGAGTCTCCAGACACTGTATTTCTGGTTTCATCTATGCCTAAGCTCAAAAAGAAACTCAAAAAGAAGCTCAAAAAGAAACTCCTGCTCGCCTCCCCCTCTTTTATTTATTTTTTTTTTTTGTTATGATAATTTAGCTAAATAATGACTGTTTTCTGCTGATATATATTTGCTAATAATGGAAGGGCAAAATGAAGTGCAAAAGAAACTAAATCCCGAAATGTATTAGCCTACATTCTCATGTGAGTAAAGTTAAATTGCTCCCATACTACTCAGCTGAGGTGATGGCATATTGCGTATTCTTTGTCTCCTGCTGCAATCACCTGTCTCCATCACATACAAGGTTATATATATCTCCTCACAGGAGAGCTTCACTACAAGCATAATCATAATAAGACAGTGATGGCCACTTAAAATCTCTAGCACCAGCCAGGCTGCCTGCTTTCCTCTCAGTCGGCTCCGTAGAGCAGGCATTCCTAAATCAGACCCTGAGGTAGTCAGATGAAGACAAGTGGAAAAAATTTGGACCAGCGCTCCCAGCAAATATTCAGGGAGAGGCTTAGTCCAAAAACCTGGTCCCTAGCCCAGAGAGAGAAGCAGCAAATTGACATTGGAATGATTATATAAGGTTCAACATGAAGTAACAGATTATTCTCACTAGGTGCAGCATTAATGATAATAGTGCAACAGGTACAACATCTGGTTCACCACAAGGATCTGCAAGTAGAAAGTCAGATTTCTAGTTCATGCAGGCATGGAAATCATGTACAGATCATGGAAAAAGTAAAACACAATAAATGACCTAACAGAACACTTCAAAGTCAATTTCATTCAGTGGCAAGTTAATTTATGTCAAAAACAATTAAATATATTTGGCTCACCATCAGTAGAAATTTGAGGTGGTGTGGGGGCTTTGATCTAAAAGTTTTAATCTGGTTTGCTTATGATTCTCCATTTTTTTAACTTCTGTGCTTAAAGGGGAAATTATGAAACAAGAGTGGCCAAACTATGAGACATCCCATTATACTGATAGCCAGGTTCAAACTGCCGTCCATGTCAATCCCTTCCTTTTGCCTGCAGTTTACAGTATGCACTAGATCCCAGCGTCCAGAACACCTCTGTCTCCCTTTCTGCTGTAAATATACACAATAAAACACTTTTTTGCATTATTGAGTCAAGAGAGATAGCAGGCAGAGGATGCAAAGGGTTGGCTGGCTCTACGCTGTGGCTGGTGGTGAGTGTAGGACACACTTTTACAGGTGTAAAAAACACCCTCACATGTCCCAGTCACATGGCAGACTCATAATCTTCAGGCTGCATACCCGGGCAGGCATGAATGGGACACAATTTGTTGAACTAACTCAAGCATGTAAATTCGCATATATTCCAGTTCTCTCTGAGGCTATACAAATATGTATGTATATACGTATGTGAACATGCATATAAATGGCATTCTGCTCATTTTTTTCTTGAAGAAACAGTCTTCAGTAAAGAGTTAAGGTCTACTTTCTTACCCTGCTGCATACTGAGAGTCTAAAGGACCTGACAAGTAACTGAGTACATCAGGATCAGAAATCTTTGGCAGAATCAACAAAGGAAACCCAGGCCCCTTCAGTCTTTTCTTTTTTTTTTTTTTTTTTTTTTTTGCTGCCACAAAGTGATTTATTTTACCTTAACACATATCAGGTTGGCAACATTCATTTCAGGTTTAGCATTTGAAACCAAAGATTTGACACTCTGTACTGTTCATTCTTATGCCATGAGCAGGTGTCTGTGCCTATCCATAATCATTCTGTGCCTTAGTTTACTGATCCGAAAAATAGGAATAGGCTGACTCTGGCCCTAACTCCAGGAAAAATTCTGTCAACTACATTGACTGCATAAAAACTTAAGGATTTGGCCCTGTGCTGACAGTCAGTAAGCTGGAGTGCAAATGTTCTACATGTGCTATTTGACCTCTACAGTTGAGGATTTAAAACTTTAATTATAGGAACGAGAAGATGAGAACAGATTCTGAGTTAGCTACTTTTTTTGAATAGATATTCAGACTCCAGGGGGAATAGTGATTTGCAGGCTCATTGAGGGAGAAAAAGGATGTCCTTTCTTTCCTAGGTGTACGGGGGGAGGAACAAAAGGGGGCCTTGATACCATTCCATTAAAATAAATCACTTCTCAATCCAGGCGAGAATTTGTATCAGAATATTTGATATTCGAAACTTTACCAACAAGAACAAATCAGAGAAGGCATTTGATTATGCAGGGCCAGATCCTGCAAAACCTCCCTGAGAGGTGTCTTACTGAATTCAGGAGCAGATCAGTATGCAGGAAGTTACCTGGATAAGGCTTTTAGACAGTGGAGTCTATGAAAGAGAGAGCTGTGTTGCCTTTTTGTTCTGGGGAGAGCTGGCAGTGGACAAATTGCAGGAGCGCTAATCATACAGCCCGACCTCCAGCTGCCATTGAAATCAGTGAAAAAAAAAAAAAAATTTCCTTTGACTTTAGCAAAGACAAAACAGGATGGTTAGGGTTAATTAATTAATTACTTTCCAGAAAATGCTTCGAGATTCTCTGATGTAGAGATCCTATATAATGGCAAAGTGGCACTGTAATCCAGAGAGATGTTTAGAGAGCTGTCATTCATCGATGGCATTATACAGAATACAATAATTATAATTTAGCAAATCTGTTCATTTCCTTCCATTAGGGCAGAGCGATATTTTTAGGTTTTAAATTTTCTAACAACAGAAGCAGTCTGAGAACAGGCAGGAGAAGGAAACTAGTAAAAAATTTGGTTGATGGGCCTGTCTAGAAACAAAATATGACATAAATATGCCAGAACAGTCAAACACTTTGCTGAGACATTTTCTTCAAAAAGCCTGTGTGTTTCTGTGTGTGCAGAATATCATTACTTGATGAGTAGGTTATTTCTTTTTGCAATTGAACTAGGCATAATATAGATTTCAAAAGGCAAAAGGTAGTCAGGATATTCAAAAAGGTGAGATAATTTCTTTTGCTAGGTTTTTTTTTTTTTTTTTTTTTGTTTGTTTGTTTGTTTCTTTTGTTTGTTTGAGGTTTGGTTTTCTTTTTTGGTTGGTTTTGTTGTTGTTGTTTTGGTTTTTTGGGGGGATTTTGTTTTTGTTTGATTAGGTTTTTTTTTTGGTTGGTTGGTTGGTTTAGGTTGTTTGTTTTGGGGTTTTTTTGTGAGTTTTTTGTTTATTTTGTTTTTCTGGTTTTTTTTTTGTTTTTTTTTTTAGTATTGTTTGAAAAGAAAGATAATTTTGAGTAGCACAAAACAATTCTCCCCTCCTTCTTACCCCACCCATATTTTTAGAGCTAATCACCTAGCATTTCTTTGTATATTCTCACAACTTTATTTTCTGTGTAATTTTCAGACTCTTAGAGAGAAATTACTCCAAATCACCTCTAAAAATAGACTTATAAGCCTGAATACATATATTTTTAGAAGACATAAGAAAGTTAAAGTTCCTGCCCCAAATGATTATTAGCAGTAACAAATGGCCTGTCTGTGTTCTCTCTCAGCTATAGATTGCAGTACATCTCACCAGCAGTCATTTAGTTTTGTAACACCCTGACAACGTAGTACAGTATTACCATTCCCATTTTACAGATGAGAAGAACCAAGGCAGAACGATTAAACAAGTCACCCAAAGTTATACAAGGTCTGGGGCAGAGCCAGGAATAGCATCAAAGTCTCTTGAGTCCCTGACCTTCATATTAAACACAAGATCATTCTCCCTCTGTTCCTAGTTAGAGCATTCAATTCACCCCATCTGGTGTGCATGTGTAATTTGTACCGGAGGGGTAATTCATCCCTAGAGGAGGGCAGGCGGGGCTTGCAAGGGGTGTCAGCTGTGAGCTCAAGATTTGCATAGCCTGAACATTCATCGAAATGAGAATTTCTCCCAAGGAGCATCTCTGGAAAACACATAAAAAGGGGCAGCGCAAAATTCTGTTTAGAGGTCTCCAAGCTTTCAGAAGGTGATTTTTCTCAACTGTTTTCTTCCTTTGATTGCAAAACTAAGAATCAAGTTTATCTGTCAATAACCTCAGGCTTCATTTACTACCTTGAAACTGTCATTTGGTGTTTGGGACAGGTGATCATTTAACGTCTTGTTCTTAACCCTGCAGGGGACAGGCTGTTGATGGTGAGTGTGTGCTGATAGAACCAATCCTTTACGTGGCCTTCATACGTTTAATTAGCTACTGCAAAACGAATGCCTCTCAGCTATCAGTGCCATCGTTTCAGCTCAGTAGCATTCCTTCCAGAGCAGCACTAAAGACTGGAGGGAAATAATTGCCATAATATTAAGGAGACCCTTAAATTATACGTGTGCGTATGTGTGTGTGTGTGTGTGCGTGTGTGTATGCATGCACATACACATGTATACACAGAAATATAAATATTGTCTGGAGATTATAGAAAAGTTCCCACTGCATCTTGCAAGAAAACCTCCCTGGACACTGAAGAATTGTTTGTTTGTTAATTGACAACTTAATTGATTACTGTTTTTCTTCATGGCACCAATTAGGACATAAAACTGATCTAATGTGATGGTAGGTTGTCCTGGGAAGATTCCAAGACAAATAGCTCAAACTCAGGAGCTTCAAATTAGGACAAGAATCCCAATACTATGGTGATTAATTAATAGGAAATATTAAACTGTTCAGATTCATCTAGGGCTAAAAATTAAAAGCATATATTGTCAGAAGACAGAGACCTGCCCAATGTGAATCTGAAACTTTAAAACTTCAGCAATTTCAAGATATCAGTCATAGACAAATGGGCTAGTTCTGCTCCCTCATCAATTTGCTCACGATTTAATCCTGTTGTCATCAAGAATTTTCCTCCAGAATGATGTCACTGTAAGAAAATGGGGAGAGAATCAAGCTTAGTATCTGTGCTTGGAGAAGAAAGAAAGATAACTTGATTTGTTGTCTGGCATTACAACAAGCAAAGTGTCACTCACTTAAGTCCGTAACTTTTACAGTCATATTGGGCCGTTTGCTGTTGAGGGTGAAGTCAGAGACTGCTTTCTACACGACTGCAGTGGTCAATAGACTCATATTTTCTTTAATAATTTCCTTTCCCAGGAGATAAAACTACTTCTGGTGACTTCCCCTAAAGGGTCTGACCAAGCAACCTGTTATTGGCAACGTGCTTTCCTGATTTTGGCCCTCAGCTGCACCGAGCAGCAGCTGAGAGTGGTCGGAGGGCAGAGGAGTCTTCAGTCTGCGTGGAGCTGCCGAGTCCTCACCCTTCCTGCAAGCCCGTGACACTGTCCCCCTGATTCAGGTGTGTGGGGATTGGTCAAATCAAGTTTTCGGTGTCCCTTAATACTTTGTCACAGGCTTCAGTTTTTTACTTGACTCCTTGCCTCTAAAGCTGACTTCTTGGAGACGTATTAATTTTGGAGGTCAGTGCCTAAATGGGTGGAAGTTATATACTTATTCCTATTTCTTCTTCATTCCCAGCACTTCCCCAGATCAATAACTTTGGAGGGATCTCCAGTAACCCTGGCTCAGGCACAGATTTCTTCAGAGGAGATAGAGCTACTCACATGAGTAAAGCTGAGCTGGATCAGGCCCAAATTTAGTATTAAATCCTGGCAGTTCCAGAATAGTAGCTTTAACAAGGTTTATTTGAGATGAAGGCACATTTTTCAGTGCTCATAACAGCAGCAAGATTCTTATTATACAACATTTAAAAGCAATAATTTCTGCAGATTTAACCTCATAGATTTTCTAATACAATAAAATTAAATTTAAAAACCCTGAATGCAGCAGATATAACCCCTTCATGTGCAATTAGCAAATTTTAAATAGAAACTTTAATATTAACATTATTCTTTATGCCTCGATGAGTGGAATATTATTTAAATTGATATGACATAAGAGGATATAAATAATTCCTAAGTGTGGATCTAAACTAGAATTTCAGACCACATTGAAAAGGCAAAACATTATCAATTCCCTATTTCTCAATCTATCATTCGTTACAAGCCTGATGACACATTTTTTTCAAAGAGATTAAATTAGCATTAGAGTGCTGATAAACATTATAAATAAACACATAAAGATATTCTGAAAATCTGGTATAATATAAAAACAAATGCTTATGCTCCACCAAACTTCATCTTATTTCTGGTGGCTGAGAAAGTGTTGCAAGCAGACACGTAAGTTGAAAGTGAACTGCTGCTCTCTTCCCTGCAATAAAAATGTAAACATATTAAACCCTAGAAATGTAATTTAATTAAAGACTATTCTTTATTCCAAATAAACCTATAGTTCATAATAGAGAGAATTACAAGTGACATTTTTACTATGGAAATGAACTAAAAATATTCTCTGTGCTGCTTTATACAAGTTAGAAGAAATAGTTGTTTTCTCTTCCACAAGGTATGAGAGTAAACCTATGAAAACATGGCAATCTATGACTAGAAAAAACCCTATTATCCTTATCTACTTTTTATCAAAGTAGTAAGGTCAGTCCAAGAAGGTCAGATATACTGTGGTCTGAGTAGCTACCTTACACTCACTTTTCTGCATAATTTAAAAATTTTCCTTTTTTCTTGGCAGGGGAGGATTATTGCTAGGTTTTGGTTTTGGTTTTGATTTTGATTGTTTGTTTGTCTGTTTGTTTGTTTTTTACTGGCTATTTCATTAAGAAATACGTAGCTAATTAATATTATTTTATTTGTGTGTGATGATAACATATACGGCAGGTACCAGACCTCTGTAATTATTCTGGAAAGTCTCCTTTGGCTACAGATAATTTAGATGTTTTGAGGAGAGTAGGGTAGGATATGTATCCAAGAATCCAAAAATTCCCTATAAATCCTGTCAGATTTGACCTTTTCAAGGAAAAATCAGATTGTTGCTTTTATTAAGCAGATAGGAAAGAAATGACAAGAGTTAGGCATTATAAAAACTCTTCAAGAGGCTTAATAAGGAACTTTATCTGAGGTAGGAAAAAAATATCTTGCCTAAAGTTTCCCCTTCTATTTCCTACAGTGGTCCTCAGAAGCCAAAATATATTTGGCTTCCCAAGACTATCAGGGCAGAAAAATTAATCCGTCTCAAGATTGCTTGATATCTACAAACATGAAATACACACAGCCTAATGTCCTCTGTGAGACATGAACTTCATTTCCCCCATACCCTAAATTCAATGTTAGAGTTTTACCCACTTCATTTTTAGGGTTTCATCACAATCCAGTCTTCTGTTCGCTATAATTTTTTTTAGTGGAAAATCTGCTTTTCAAAATCGTTCAAAATCTGCATCACCTGAAACAGGCTGGACCCAGGTCATAGCATGAGAAGGAGAGTGGAAGAAGTGCTCTCAACAGATCCTGCCTTGCCAATGGTGCTTTCTGATGTGATGGATACCTCAGGTATGTGCTTCACCTCTTGACAGTCAGTGAGGCCAGGCATGCACACAGGTGCTTAAATCCCTAATAATTACATTGCAAATTACCTGCGCCTTAAACTCTTCATGAAATTATAAATGCCTGTAATTACATGACCTTGACATCATAAATTCTTACAGGCCCCATGGCCAACTCTTCACCAAGAGTAAATTGCCAGAACGGTAATGAAGTTGATAGAGCTGTAGTGAATGGACAGAGTTAGAGCCTCTTCAAATCTGCAAGTCAAAATAACTGGGGGAAAAAAAAAAAAAAGAAAGAACTGCTTGCTAAAATTAATAGGTACATTGACACAGTACTTTGAAGATTAACAGGATGAAGAGGATCTCACATGGAAACAAGAAACAGAGAGAGACAGAGAAGGAGAGTCCTGAGATTTTGTTCAGGACATTCCTACCTAACTATGAAGGTTAAAAAACAAAAAAAAACCTAATCAAAACACACAACACTAGCCTCCATTTAGTCTCTCTATGATTTAAATCACAATTCAAAGATACCTCCATACGTTGCAGGAGAGAAAAGACTTCTCTACCTCAAGTGTTCATAGAAGTAAGATTCATTCTCCATTATAAAACTTCACAAGAAGGCAGGCACTTCACAGTAATAAGGGCAAAATAATTTTGTTTTTTAATACATATCAAAGCTTGCAGGCTTCCCAATCTCCCTGTCAGAATAGAGCTGTTCTGCATGAGGCAGAATACTTCTCTGTACAACCAGTAGTTTTCGAAGTTTCTGTGGCAAGTGAATGAGGAAAAAAACGACAAAAAATATCCTAGAACTAACATGAACTTTGTTCTTTCTGCAGCTAAGAGTAGAATGGCAAATAAGGGGAAGTGCTTCCAGACACAAGCTAATCAGCCATATACTCTGAAGCATAAGATTTGATTAACCTTAGTGTGTGCAGGTACAAAAGCTGCTCTGAAGGTAACTTTATCTTTCTTTTCTTCTTTCCTTTGAAGTTATAGGGCCAGGTTTTCAGTTTAGCTCTGGTCACTATCTCCTATTTTGTATGATCAAGCGTACAGTCTTTGTAATAATATTCACAACGCACACAGCTCCTTGAAGGCATGAAATAACTCACCAAACTGGTCCAGCCCTGCTAAGTACAGGCACAGTTCTTGTTGACCTGGGTGAGACTAGGAGAAATGAGCATTAGGGATTCTAAAATGTACATTACTTTACAGCCGAATACTAGCCCCATAGTATTTTTTGGCATTTTACTTACCTCAAATATTGGGAAATCCACGAGCTGAAATACTAGGTATCTAAGGGCAGGCAATTGGAGTGTGTTGGGCCTCATACAGGGTTTGGAAAACTGAGACACACGGTCCCTCTTTATTGTCTGTAGATATGACCACAGCAAAACACAACAGCAACACAGTAAGTTGTCAAAAGAGCAGCAAAAATTTATACGGGGCGAAAAAAGTGGTTCCAGATTCCTCTCTGTTATTTCTCTTTTCTCTGGATTAGCAACCGCATGGCTCACAATTGTGCCAGACCCAAAAGCCAGCAGCTTTATCCTTCAACTGTGCTAATGCAGGAAGGTTAGCTTTGTTTTCACTCCAAGGCTGGTATAACATAAGTGGCTCATGACTGGTTATGCGCTTTCATAGTTAGACTTCGTCCTAAAGAAAGAAATGCAGCCTCCTATGGTTTCGTATCTCCTAGTCTTGAAGGAGCCACGTAGTTGGCTCCTGTAATACTGAGTGGATAATACGAGCGATCATTTAATAAAATATTGAAATGTAAATACTAAGGCACAGTTATTCACTCAGATTTCTTGAATAATCACCACCATGGAGGGAATGAACAGAGATCTACACAAAAAGAAAAAACATCAGAAAAGATTTCTCTTTCTCAACATCATGCAAATTAGTTTCTTAGCTCTGTAGGGAGGAGGCAGAACCAGCCCCGCAGTTTGTAGGAGAAGAATAATTCCCCTAAATCCTAAACAATACCTCCCTGTGATATTGGCTGGGCTGAAGATCTAGTTCAGAATCAGAAAAATTCGGAGAGGAAATAGATGAATTTTTTTAGATGTTATCTTAAAAAGCTTTTAGATTGGTAGATAAAGAGCAGGTCACTTTTTCCAGAGCTGTTTGAGGGAGATCTGCATTATTGGCTGTTCCAGTTCTGTAGTACACTTCACTATGAAAACCAGTGCCCCCAAATTGAAGACCTAGCAGCTTATTTACAGAGACACACATTTTGCAATGGGTTAGCTGGGATGTCAGGGTGCTCTAAAATACTTTGGCAACATGCAATGGTGCAAACCAAAGAGAATTTTCACAGGCTTTCATATGGTTAAGATTTCTTTTTTCTTTGCAGGGTTCATAGCACTTGCTCTTGCCCACTGGGATGTTTCTGCCATTGGACCCATTGAGTCTGGCGTGGCTCCTGCCAGGTTAGTGCATTGCACTGCACCAGAGCCTCTTTCTTTTTCAGTAGATGGAACTCTTGCTTCCTTGCATCAGGGTCTCTCTGTCCTCCTTTATTATCTACTCTCATTCTCTTCTGTTTTGCCCCTCAAGCAGGGGAATACACTCAGTGCGTGCCCCTCTGATGAATTCAAATCCCTTTTCCCTTATTCACGCTTTCCTCCCTTGTTCTTTACTTCTTCCCAGGGAAAATATTCCTATCAGTCATGTCCTTTTCACCTTCCTAGGGATGGCAAATATTTCTTTCTATCAAGTTTCCCAATTCTCATGCTACCTATCCATATTGAACATAAACTGCTCCACGTTTGCAGCCCCATTTTTGTTCTAGTCACCACCACAGCTTTTATTTATTTTTCAGCTCCATAGGAAATAATGAACTACGTTAGACTATGCCGGGAAGAAGACTAAAATTGAGACTGTAAGTATTCACAGGAAAAATAGAAATAGATTATTCTTCGATCTAACAAACACAGGACTGGCAATATCCAGCACTTGAAGAGTAAAAAAAATATCGCCCCGCTCCCCTCCCCACCCCCCCCAAAAAAAAAAACCTACAACAACACCAAAGAACAAAAAGACTCCATCAAAACCCCATAAACCAAAAACATTAAAATGAAAATTATAGTGGCACTAGTAAGGTCTGTATTAGCATTCGGTTTCCTTCACCGTTTTCTTTCCTCCACCTCCTTCTCCTCCTCCTCCACTTTCTCCTTATCCTTCTTCTCTGCTTAACACCCATTCTAATTCCATGAAGAATTAACTCAAAGCCTCACGAACTAATTCTGTGTTCCACAGAATATTGTGCTGCTTGACTACAAAGGCTCTTTACATTACAAACCATGTAAAGGTTTATAACAGAGTGTGATTTTAATGGCTGCCAGGAATGGTTTCTTCGACTATTGAGTTGATTCGGCAGAGCCTGGTTTTTTGGTAGCCGGCCAGGGCCACTGGGGGAGCTTC
>VZTF01003053.1:884769-916604 GCA_013397755.1 Cnemophilus loriae
GATGAGATCGACCTCTCAGCACTGCGAGATCCTGCAGGAATCTTTGAATTAGTGGAGCTTGTTGACAATGGTACCTACAAGCAGCAGTTTCTCTTCTAGTCAGAGAAGAGGAGGAAGTGAGGACACGTGAGGGAAAACAACATGGCGGCACCGAGGTCAGTGGGAAAAAAAAAAGAGGGAGAGGAGGCTCTTCAAGCGCCGGAGCCGAGACTCCTCTGCAGGCTGTGATGAGGACTATAGTAAAACAAACTGTCCCCATGTAATGGCTTAAGTCCACAGGGGATGCAGACATCCACTTGCAACCTGTGGGAAAAGTGCTCACACCAGGGAGGGTGGATGCCAGAGAAAGCTGTGATCCAGTGGGACCCCTCAATAGAGAGAGAGAGCCTCTACCTCCAGAGACAGAGAGCCCTTGCTTCTGAACTAGCGCAGCCTAGCCTTAAAAGACTGCGCGCCGTGGATGAGTGACCCATGCCACAAGAGTTTTGGGACAACTGTTTGCCCCTGGGAGGGACTCCATGGCGTACCAGAGGAAAGCCTCCTCTCCCTGAGTGAACAGAAGACCTCCAGTAGTGAACTGACCAAAACCCCCATGCTGTGTCTCCCTGGGCTATGGGTGGGAGGGAGGGAGGGATGGAATGGGGGGAAAAAAGGTATTTTAAAGGCTTATTTTACTTCTCATTATCCTCCTCTGACTCTGTTAATAATAAATTTACGTTACGCCTTTAAATTTGAACCTGTTTTGCCCTTAGAGTGTTTTCTCTCAGTCCTCATCTCAAATCATGAGCCCTTGGTTAAGTTGTTTTTTCCTCTCTCCTCTGCCCGTCTATAGCAGAAGAGAATGACTGAACAACTTTCGTGGGTGCCTGGCATTTGGCCAATATCAAACCAGGACAACTATTACAAGGCATTCGAAGCTGGAGGGCTACCGAAGTGATATGAGATTCTTTGTGTCCCTCATCCAAAATAGTACTTTTCCCCAAAACCCACTGACAGGCCTAATCAAGTGGGAAAAAACCCCAAACCAAAAAACCAAACAAGCAAGCAAACAAACAAACAAAAATAAAATGAGGCAGATTTATTCTCTTTCCCTTTTCTACCAATAATTGTATGTTATTTTTTGGGACAACCCACAAAATAGTAGGGAACCAATATCTAAACTTCCATTCACGTTTGTATTTATTAATGCTTTATTAATGTTAATGGATTAGATGTATATATCAGTATTGCTTGGGGACCTCAGCCATGTGTCCAGATCATATGTGTGTACATTCTTCACGCCAACTCTTACTTTTTGCATGCTACTCCTCCTGAAGCAAAAGAAGCCACCTTCATAATTATAAGCAATGTGAGAAATAAGTGGAAGAAAATATTTTAATTTAGGGTAAGAAGGGTAATTATTTGATAGTAAGGTGTGTTAGGATTAAAAGTATTTAGACAAATAATGTCAAGAAATTACCCTTAACTAGGGAGCTCAAAACTGAGATGAAACTAGTCCAGCAGAAGAGAATAGGGGAAGAACTCCACCCTGATGAGGGACTGAGAGCAACTAGGCAGATACTCCTTTCCTCTTGCCTGTGTGGTTAAGGATTGTCAGGGATAGCAGATAATTGTCTGGATAGCTGATAATTGTCCTTTGTAAGCAGTGAATAAAAAAAAAATACGGAAATTTTGCTTTTCTTCGTTTGCTTGTCATTTGTACTCAGTAAGGAATATTATCTTTCAAACTTTATCACTCTCACAGCACTCCTGCTAAGCTCTCTGCCTCTGCCTCTGCCTCCAAATGTCCTCTTCAGTTGCATCATTGTAAATTCCGCTTTTCCTTCAAAAGTGTCTTCAACAACTTGATTCAATGGCTAGACATTTTTTTAACTGTAACTTATTTATTCCTTTGAAGTCAGACAGGGATTTCCCCAGCTTCCAGAGCCCTAGACCAAAGGCATCCATTTCTGCATGGCTAAGGTTGATCTATGTTTTGTCCCAAGCTCAGAAATGAGTATTGCCTTTGCTTCAGATATGAATGATAATTAACTGTACAATTTATTAAGGCTTCTCAGACATTGTAGGCTTTTGTATTCCTCCAACGTGGATATTTGGAAGTTTGTTTGGAATATCAGATATGAGACAAAGCAAGAAATTCAGAGTTTTAAATGAACCCAATGAAATTTTGTCTCTATCTCAAGTTTCTTTTGAAAGCAATGACTAGCCAAACCTCATGATTTTTTATGTCTCACAGTATTAAGGACTTTGATTGAAAGTTAAAAATTAGTCAAAATTATGCCAGTTATAAAAATATATGGAGATATATAGTTGCGAATACTGAAAACAAATCTGGCACTTGTGTTGAGAAATCGAGTAGTCCATTGTCAAAAACTCAAGTGTACTTCCTCAACAAAAGATCAGTTCTATCCAAATCATTCCTGATAGTAGTTGATTAGCTCTTGAAGACCTCCAGTGATGAAAAGCCCTCAAATTTCCTTTACTAATACTCCCAAAACTTATTATCATTATCAAAAGGATTTACCCTCTTTTTTCATAAAGTGTCTGTTCCCTTTTATTCTCTGTGATAACCAGTTTCCTTCCTTTTTAGAGTTTAACATTACAGCTAAGTGTTTACTGCTTCTGAGTGTCTTCTTTAACTGCCTGTATGTTCATACAAAGTGAAGCCAAAAGGGCTGCAAACAAGAATCATTTCAGAAAGAGTTTTCCGATTCAAATGAATATTCAGCACTTTTTCCTGCCTCAACCACATTTTTCTGAAAAAAATAGTTTAGTTTATGAAAGATGTATTATAAACCCCAGCACATTTAGCTATTTCTTCTCCCTTTCCAGATTTTTGTGTAATAAACAAAAGGTCCCAAATAAATAATTAACAAAAAATGACTTATTTATAATCAGAAATGTTTGGCCACCAGATGGTTCAGAGTATATCTTCATATAATGGGATCTAGAGTACGGTTTTAACTCTGCGGGAACAAACAGTAGAGTATTAATAAAATGTCAATTAGTTTAATTTAGTCTCATATCTATTGAATATATATATTGGCACCTACATGGTTTTAATTTCATTTTAGGATTCCAGCTGCTGTTGAACGCAGAAAACTTTTAAACAAGTAAATTAAAAAAAAAAAAATTGCAAATAAATATGTCAAAGGATAGAAAGAAATACTTTTAAATGAAGCCGACAAGAAAGTTCACTGGTAATGTAAAAACTTTTTGTGCATCTGCATTGTTAATTTGATTGTTTTGTCTCTGACATTAAAATTAAAGTGTTATACTGTTCAAAAATAAATTTCATTATCAATAGGATCTTGAAATTTTCCTAAAGTCAGTTTTCTTCTCTTTCCCCACTCCCTGCTTTCAGACTCCTAAAATTTTTCAAGGAATGGGGAGATTTTTTGCATATCTAATACTTAGATGAGTCCTTTGAAATACACTATTAAATCCTAGATTGAAAGTCAGTGGTTTACATAGTGTTCTGAATGACAATTTTCTTAAGGGAATCTCAAAGAAATTCAACAATTATCATAAACTCACTGCGAGTTTATCCCAGGATTGTATGTGACCCTCTTTCAAACAAAAGGTATCTGAAGGGTCAGCCTGAGAATGGGTGATGAGGGCAAATATATCAAATTGAAATTAATTTCCACTGTTGTGCTGCATCTGTCTGGTGTGAAAGAAGTTTCTTGACACCAGCCTGTATATTGCTGCGTTTTGGGTTTCTGACTAAAACAATGCTGGTAACACACCACTGTTTTAGCTGTTGCTGAGCAGTGTTTGCTGTGTCGAGGTTTCTCCTGTTTCTTACTCTGCCTCCTTGCAATGACCAGCTTGGGAGTGGGCCAGAAGTTGGGAGGGACACAGCTGGGACAGCTGATCCAAACTAACCAAAGGGATATTCCTCACCACATAGCCCCACGCTCAGCAATAAAAACTGGAGAGTGTGTGTGGGTTGTCTTCTAAGTCAGCTGCTGCTTGGAGACAGGCAGGGCATCATTCTGGTTGTGGGATGTGGCATTTGCCCTTGTATCACTTGGGCTTTCCCCTCTTGCCTTCTCTAGGACCTTGAAGGAGTTTTCTTGGTTTTGCTACCCTGTTGTCTCCCCCGTCCTGCTGGGGACAGGTGTGAGTGGGAGTCTGGGTGGATGCTTAGCTGCTGGCTGTGGTCCACCCACCACAGATGTTCATCAGTTGCAGCAAGGGCTGCAAAATCCCTCTGGGAAGGGAGTCAGTGTTTGATGATTAGTCAGGGCTGAGCTCAAAGCTATTGCAAATGTAACACAGCTACCTGAGTCCGCTGAGCTATACACACCTGCGGCATTAATGTTAAGTCGTACATATTGGGTTGCGGGGACCTTTTGTTGACTGATACATGCGGGCTGTCACAATCTACAGACTGGGCTTGGTAAAGCCACATTGCTACTAGGAAGGGCTAATACGGTTATGCTTGATGTAGGACTAAGCTGTTGTATGCTGCGCTCTGTGCATGCCTCCTTTGATCGGAGTTCACAGTGCATGGCTCTCATTTGAGGGTTTGAGATAACCTAGGATTCTTTCCACCCAAGTTCCAAAATTTGCGCTGTGCCCCACTCTCACTGAGGTGTGAAAAATGACTATGTTAATGGTGATGGAGAAAAGAATAAGCTCAGATTTGTGCTTAAATTACAATGTGGTCTTTAACTTAAAACTAGGAATGCCTAAGTAGGTAGATGTCAGAAATGACTGCATTAAAGAAATAACATTAAGACAGTATTTCAGGATTATTGACTTTTTGTCCGTGCTCAGCACGAAGTTCAAGTCCTGCACACTTCTCCAAAAGTTCAGCAAAGAACATCCACAACTGTGTGCTATGCAGGAAAGCTCCAACATTTCAACTTAACTTTCTGTGCCAGAAGAATCTAACCTCCTGTCCTAGTAGTGGATATTAGAGTTATGTAGATAACCCTGTCTTGCCAGGATCCGTCTTTTTTTTTTTTTTTAATACTTTTCTGTGAGGACAAAATAAACAATTTCACGCTCTCTGTCTGTAGTAATTTCCTTTAGGAAAGGATGAAGTACCAGGGTGAACAGAGCTTCTGCTGCATTATCTGGGGCAAAGCATGCACAGTACATAGGGAGATGTTAACAGAAGTGTATTTGGTCCCCTTATTCCTTCCAACTCTTTTCCCAAGAAGAAAACCATTCCTCTATTTCAGACATATTGTGCTTTTTGAACACCAGACCGCTCCACTTAATTTTTTTTTCTTGGAACTCATATACTTTATCTCTAGATGAAAGACCATGTGCTTGTACTCTTATTAAACTCTATGTTGATATTTTTTCAGAACCTAGGTTTTTTTTGCAGTAGGACATTGCACTGGAATTGCTGATGTCACTAAATTCCTGTGTTTATTCCTGGGATAGTTTTGTTTATTTCTGTGATCTGGATACCACATACTACCAAGAACTGTCTGCAGCCAGACTGGCTGCAGAAAGGCAGATTAACATTTTCCACTGACAATTGGACCATGGAGGCTTATTTCAACTACTGTTTGTAGGATGTTCCAAGGCAGAACAGAGTTCCTTTGCAGTTGGGGTTGTAGAAACATGCAGGAAAGGATGGTGCTTGCTCTGAAGAGTTTATAATATAAATAGACAGCAGAGTGGTGAGGGAAATCTTGCTCAGAGACTTGCCTAAAGTCACACTGCAGGGAAGAGCTGGGAATAGTATCTAGGTCTCCTGATTCCCCCAAGTCTGTTACTTTATTTACTAGGCCATGTTGTCTCCCTCCATTTAATTCCTTTCTCCTTTTCTTTGTTCTGCTGGATAAAATTTGTCAGCACAGATTCCCATATGCAAATAAACATTCATTTAAGTGGGAAAAAGACCCCACAAAATCAACCTCCTGGAAAAGCTACCCTTATAAAGGTTTGTTATAGTGCTCTTTGAATACAGCAAACATTCAAAAGTGAAGCAGTATTCATGACTTTGTCTTTAACAGATTCATACAGGGAATTTGAATGTATTTTTGCTCATTATCTTTGAAGGAGTGGCAAGCTTAAGATGACATGCAGCTTGACCTGTATGGGATGTATGTACACGTATGTTTACTAGGTACTTGTTGTCTCTGGGATAAAGGAAAGCAGTTGCACTGGCATGAAAGGAGGAGAAAAATAGATGTCTTTCAATATTTCTTGCTACTCTTTTTAATTTCAGGGCATGACCAACATCAGTTTGAAGAATTTTCCTTAAGTGCAAACCTAATTGCTATGGTATCTCCAGATGTCTCCTGGAATTGCTCTTAATCTGTTCTGTAAGACTATATTTATTTATTTATTTATTTATTTATTTCAAAACAAGATGAGATTTAAACAGCATTAAGTAAAATTGCTAAGTTGCAAAACACATGCTTGACTACTGTGCATTCCTCATAACTCCCATGTCTTTTCTGCTTGTTTAATTATCTATAGTACAGCAAATAAATGCCACATTCAAGACCAGGTCGTTATATAAACTGTGGATCTTGTAAAGTGGTGAGCACACAAGGCTACACGTCAAGCTTCTTGGATTCTCCTCACTGGCAAAGGTTTTGTTGGTGATTTCTGCAGGCAGTGTTTAAGGTGGCAATTTTAATATGTACAATATGATCCTTTTGTGAAATTTTCCTTGATTTCTTCTGAATTTTGGGCAAGCAGAAGCCTGAATGTAACTAAAGCAACTCCAGAGTGTTCTTAAATGACTTTCCTAGCAGGTGCTAAGCACACCTGTAAAGAGGGTTGTGCTGGCAATGAGCTTCCTTCCCATTTGACACCAGTCCCATGATTTGCAAGAGAGGGTCCACAAACCCCATTGAATGCTTTGTCCCTATAATCCCTTATCCCTGTATAATAATACTTGAATTATGTATTCGAGAGAGGACTCCTATGAGCCACCAAGAGTGAAATATTTCTAGGGCTCAGATACCTCTCTCAAATACTCAGATATTTCTCTCATTTTTGTTATATATTTGTGAGAGAAAAACAGGGAAAAACATTACTCTGGTGGGAAAGCTTGCCTGTTGATCAGAAAGATGACTTCATAGCCGTCTCATTAGATATCCAAGTTCCGTCCTGCGTCTTCCCTCAGATTAGTAGTGCTACTTAGGACAAGTCAGCTTCCCAGTCGTATGGCATGTCTGTTCCCCCTGATGCAAAATAGGGAATAACAACCACCCTTTGCCTTGTTTGATTAAAAAGCAAGTTCTGCAGGCAAGATAGGATTCTTTATTATGCATATGAACAACATCTGGCCTAGTGTGCCAGGTGCGCAAATTATTTATTTATGTAATTAGTTAAAAACGTGAGCTAAACTGTGATAACAAATCCATGTAGACACTCTTAGTCCTGGATGAATATAAGGTAAGTGGGGTAAAGTCTGTCTTTTAAGAGCTTAGTGCATATTGCCTCACATTTGCTACAGGGTAAATACACGTGAGCTGTCCCCGCTGACCTGACACGGGATCATTTGTTGCTCCTTCATATTCACATGCTTCAGCCTTTGCACACATGACTTTTAATGCTGTCTGATAAAGTAAGGGATATTAGTTGTACTGGACTCAACTTTGGAGCACAGCTCAAACCTTTTGTTTGGGCAATGTCTGTTACTGCTCCTGGAATACTCCACAGGTAAAGAAATGGCAGGAAACTCAGTTCTCCAGCGAAGTTTTTTCTGTCTGATCAATGTCAACAGAATAGACAGAAATTTGGGAAACTAAGAGCTGACAATCAGTGCAACGACTGTTTTTTTGTGAACTGGTGAATGGATACATGTTCATTTATACTCTAGTGCAGAGCATGGTCAAACAGGTTATTTCAGACCACCTGTGCTTTGCATTAACTTGTTTGTCTTCAAATTAGAGTGAAACAGGAGAGATGAGTTTTTTACATCCAGCTGCAGCACTCAACTGGGGTCTAGCAAGCAACAGCAACATTTTCCAGAGATTATGGTACCTGCTGTATTTCAGCCCAGAGATAGATACTGCTGCTGTAGGTAAAGCACATAATAAAACTGGTTGGACAAAGGGCCAGGCAAGACCAGGACAAAAAAAAAAAAAANNNGGAGAAAAAAAAAAAAAAAAAAAAAAAAAAAGCAGAACCGGTACAATTTTCCAGATAAGTAGTAGAATGAGTAACCATATCACATCGGAGACCTCTGCATCAAATTCTCCTTTAAGGTACATGATATAAATCTAGCAAAACCCACTAAATTTTACTGGATTCACACCAGCAAAATGGTTTACCTGTAACATCAACCACAAGGGCATAACAGGAGCAGTAAATACTTGCTCTTCTACTAGCAAAGCAGTAATAGCAGATACTTGCTACATGTAGCATTTCTCTCCCTTTATATTCTCTACTTCAGGTTAAGTACACCTCCAATGAAATTGAGTCATTATTTTTCACTTGTATTTCTTTCTCCCCTTGTGTATTAATCAGTAGGGTGGCAGCAGTTTTTTTCCTTGTTTTTTCCTTTTTTTTTCCCTCATGGTTTTTTTTTTTTCCTTTTAGTTGTTTTGACTTGTCAGCCTGCATTAAGTGGGACTGACTTTTCTTTGTATCTTTACTGACAAATCTATATTAGTAACAACATCAATACTGTATTAAACCTGAACTATGGGAATAATTTGTAATCACACTAAAATTAGTGATGTTGCATATCACATGGTAAGACACAGGGTAAGAAGTAGAACTACCATTAGCTTGGTTTATTATTACCTTATTAAGGCCATTTAAATAGGCTGTAATTCTGGGAATTTAAAGGTCATTTTGATTTATTCAGTTTAGTTTTTTATGTGTTTAGAAAACTAATTAAAGAACAAACAACATGGCTATATCATTCTTAATGGCAGATATGTGTGAAGGGGCTGCCCATTCTGAAGCCCAACAGAGTAAGGAACACTGTTACGATTCTCAACATGGAACATTACTTCCTCTTAAAAATTATTATTTTTCCATGGCATTAAAATAGTTTTATCCAATTTTGCTCTTAATATTTTGAAAGGGATTTCCTATGAGCATTTCTCCCTAGGCTTGGAAGGCTCAATGATCTCTAGTTTGTTTGAGCTTTCAGAAGAATGGCCAAAATAAATAAACACAGGGAAAAATAATAATCTCTGAAATAGCCTTTAATTCCCATGAATGACCTATAATTTGTTCACAAAATAACGCTTGTCAATTGTTTAATTTTTCCGCAAAGCCTTACACTATGATGGCAATTCTTTTTCACCACCTACTAAATAACGTGCTTAAGCCTTAAAAAAATGCTCAAGTGCCTTCAGCTTCAAGAGTTTTGAGCACCCTAAAAAATGTAAAGCAGCTTTGAACACTTTGTTGGGTAGGTATGTTTACTCTTTCTTGAGTATTTTGCAGAACTGGACCACAGCTGTTTATTCTAGCTCTGATTTGAATCCTACTGTAAGACTGAGGGTGACAAATTTTGATCCACAGAGCCCAGCACATGGCTACGTAGTGTGGTTGTGCACAGGTGAGGGAAGAGAGAAGAGGGAAGAGCACTGCAGACAGGTGAAAGTTATGGGTGACATTTCTATCCAATATATACAGAATTCTAAAAGGACTAAGTGTAGCCACGACAAGAAAGTTAACGTTGTGATTTTACGTAAAACCCCGTAATTTTCTTTCTGACCACCAATGGCAAAATGTGCCTGTTGCTCCAGATCAAGTCTTACTCTACAATATACGACAAACTCCTAGATGTTTTACAGCCTCAAGAGTCAAAGTCACACGGATCCTTCTTTCTTCACATAGGCATTAATATGAAGTCTTCCTCTCTAAAGGATCCAAGCAACATATAAACAGTTTATTAATACTGTAGTTTCCCAAAAAGGAGGATCTCTGACAATATCAATCAATATTTTAATTCAGTGGTTCTGGTTTAAAACTAAATTTATCCATCTAGAAATATTTTCCAGAGTCTGTGGAGCTCTGTGGTATTTAAAGGTCATGCATCTCTTTCAAAAAGGAAGAAAAAATAATAATGCAAGATCTCATTTTTCTTTCAAAAAACAATAAAAGTAAAAGTATAATTATAGATTTTAGTGGTTATCCCATTGCTGAGTTAATTCACCTTCCACTTAAACATAAGGATCTTCTAAAATCCCATATATTAGGAGTGCAAATTGTGGGTCTTGTCAGTCCAATCCACTGCTCTACAAACATATAGTCAATATCTAACATGAGCCCATTCATTATAAAACACCTGATGCAAACTTGGTCAAATACTCATGTGAGCTTCCATTTCCTTCGAGAAAGGGAGAACCAAAGGCAGCCTCCATGCTGAGAGACATGGAGCGTGTGGTAAAGATCTCAAGATCTTTTCATGCAGATGTCTGGTTGAGCACCTGACTCCATTCTACTTTTGCCAGTGGTAGAAGACCTGTTACTAAAACAGGCAATTATTCAGTGTCTTATCTAGATACTGGTGTTCCTTTAAAGCTCAATATTCCAGTGCTGGTGCCAGACATAATTGGCAGGGGAGAAGTGGATGCCACTTGTGCATCAGCAGCAGGATTTCCCACAAAGTTGGGGGATGTCACTGCAACTCTTATTCAGAAAACAACTCTCCCAGCTTGTCCAGGGAGAACTGACAAGGTTATCACCAGAGGCGGGTTGCTAGAGGCTGCAGCTGACAACAAAAATGAGGGTATGTGAACATTAATATCCAAAGAGACAGCTACCTGCTGGAAGCACTTGCCTGGAAGAGGTGCAGGAACTGTATAAATATAACCCTCTTTTCTTCTCATCCCGGGAAGTTTTGAGGCCAACCCAAACCTGCACTAACTGGGATCTAAGAGGCAAGAACAGGAATTGTCCTTTTGTTATTGTGCTCTTAATAAATTCTCCACATGGAAACTTGTTAACCCTGGCTGTGGCTTCCATGTCTGCTTATATGCAAGACCTCCACCAGCAAATCAATCCTTACATTGTAATGGCACTCACTTGACAAGGTGTGTTTGGCTTAGTGCACTGCTGCTATTTGTTCTGTGTGCAGTGTCACAGAGGGATGTGATGTGTAAGAAAACCAGGCAGAGGAGCTGGTTGATATGCACAAAGGACAGGGAGAGCTGGCTCTGCAACAGGGTGGTGGAGTGGAGAAGGGCTCAGTTGCCCTCAGTGCTCTGAGACATGGTAGCCAATAAAAACTTCTTTAAAAAAACAATAAAAACAGAGATGGTCACTTCCGAGTGTATCTCTTGTAAATACTATTCATTATTTCGCTCTTTGATGATGTGCCTCTGATTTTATTTGCTTAGACCTCTGGGTTTCCCAATTAGTGGGTTAAGGAACAGATTACAGTCTTGGAGAGCTGTGGGCACACAGATTTGGCTGCTGTCTTTGCAACATCTTAGAGCATTGCCCTGAAAAATACTGTGTGCAGAAGCTTACCTGACCCAGCAGGCACGACCCTAGATTAGGCTTCCCTGAAGCATTGTCTCTGTAATGCTTCTTGCTTGATCTGACAACTGGAGGAGCAAACAAGAGAAAATTCCTGTCTGGAAAAGTGAAGTCTGCCACCCGGCTGGTTCAGCCCCAAACTGGCAGTGCAGATGAATACTCCCACTTCTAATCCCTCAGTTTGATTGCTGCCTCTGGATGACCCAGAGAGGAGCAGTAAAGGTTTTGCAGCAGCCTGGAGTTGGCAGAGTTACTGCTCTGTCTGCTAGTCCAGAATAAAGACATTCAGAGAGGAACATTTAAGCAGAATTTAATTTAATTTAATTTTTATTATTTTTTTAGTCCTGTTTTTAAACTTTTGTTTAATTTAGTTATTTATTTTAATATGACTCCTAGCATGAAGCTAGAGTCCACTCCTTGACCTTGGAGCTTTTTGTGCTCTGAGTTTAACTGAGGAAGTGCAGAGCTCTGGAAATGCCTACCCTGGCCTTGGGCTTGTTCATGCAACGAAGACATTGAAGTGCAGAGGAGAATTAGGTGAGATATGGACTCAGTAATGGCTCAGTGCTCATTTTGCCTACAAACATTTCCTTAAATAAAAAGGGAGAAGCAGACCATACACCTTAAGACTCTTTTCTGTCAAAATATTCAGGCCAGCTTCTCTGCCTAGTCACAAGGAATTCTGACCCTTTCTTGCTTCCGTTTACATCCTGGAACAACATCAGTGTCGTTCCTTCTTGCAGACTCGGATTCAGCTGCACATGCACCGTGTAAAAATTTCCTAACACGAGAAACACAAACTGACCTAACTTTCACCTGGCACCTCTAAGAAACCTGGAGCACAGGTATAAGGCCTGTTCTTTACGAAGTGACCTTCTTGGAATAGATCTTTTTTTAATTTTCTTTTTCACAAGTTTCAAAAGAAGAGAAAAAAAGAGGAAAAAACAAAAATAAACAAGTAAAAAAAAAAAAAAAGACAGAAAGGGAGAAAGAGAAAAAGAAAGAGAGAGAAAGAGAAAGAAAGAGGGAAGGAGGGAAGGAGGGAAGGAAGGAGGGAAGGAAGGAGGGAAGGAAGGAGGGAAGGAAGGAGGGNAGGAAGGAAGGAAGGAAGGAAAGAAGGAAGGAAGGACCAAGCTGGAATCACTGGACCAAGACCACTTTCAGGTAGCGATGTCAAAGATGGCAGAAATGAGAAATGCTTTCAGAGGGCAGAATCCCTTCTCCAGTCTGCTTCTCTGACCATATTCTTTTCCTGATGTGAAACTATGGAGTATATCATTTGCCTCTGCCCTTTTAGTATCTAGGCTTGATTACTTTCCTGCATCAGAACCCAGATTAAAGCCACCTCTGGTTGTAGCTGGTTGGAACCATGTGACGTCTGATCATACAGAACACCAGGGCTGTTTCTCTGATGCTTTAAGAGAAACCTCCAGATATGCTTACAGTTTTCAGGTTTTTTCTCTGTGACTAGAATTGAAAAAAGCCCCAAGCCAGTGCCTTTTAGTATGAGTTGACCAAGCCAGCTTCAAACTCTGGGTTGCTTGGTTTGTCTTACAGTGACATTACACTTTAAGCAGCACCGCAGAACAGCTAATAAGCTTTGTTAATACATCTCCACCTCCTCCAGGAAACTCAGAGGACAGAGAGGGTAAGCACCCATCTGTCTGCAAGAGACTGTATAGACTTCCACTGAGTCATGAGCTGGACTTTGTTAATGTGTAATGAAATTAATTAAAACCTCTCCCTTCCCCCAGTATTGGTTAAATATTATGACTCACCTGGTTGCCTTCTGAGCATAATAAAACTTGACAGGATTGGAGGAGGGGGGAGATGTGGAGGAAGAAGGCGGTGTGAGATGTTTCTTCCTCTTTGTGTTATCTGGCTTTTCAGTGCAAAGTCACATTCTGTCATGTTACATACACACCAAAATATTTAGAAATACACAGGGCAAAGATCAGCTTGCGAGCATGAGTTCATGAACTCTGCCAGCGTACAGATCTCTCTGCCAGAGCAGCACAGCATCCTAGAGGCAAGTCAAATGAAAACAGTCAGAATAATACACTCAGGTAACAGAAAAGGCAATTGTACCGCCAGGACCAATCCTGAACAAAATATATTTTGGCGTATATTGAGATCTTGACAAAAGGAAACCTTCAAGGTTACCACCAGAGTTGACTTAATTTTTTTATCTACCTTTTTTTATTATTTTTTTTTTTAAAGGAGAAGGAGTGTTTAATTATCAGTTCTCAAGCAAACAGTGGTTCGGCAAAATGTCAGATCTCCAGCTGAGACGCCACCAGTTTGTGCTTGGGATTGTGTGCCAGGCGGCTGTATGGACAGGCGAAGACCTCCGACTGTTCGCTGAATGAATTTCCACTCGTGCCTCTCGACATTGATTGAAAGCGAAGGCTGCAGTTGGAGCCCTCAGGCTGTCTTAAGAAATCCATCCCTCCCCATGCTAGATCCTTGATGAGTGTAACTCCAGCTTCAAGAGACACCGGGTGAAGTGGAAGGAATTTAACCCTTCTGGCCCCTGGAAGCAAAGCACTGAGAACGGTTTGGGCTGTACCTAAAGAAAAGAAGAGAAAGGAAAGAGAATAATGGAACAAGAAGAGGCCGAGGAATTTTTTTTTCCTTTTTTTTTTTTTTTGTAAGAAATAAAGAACATCAGCACAGAATGCACTGTAAGACATTCTACTGTTTTCTAAACTTAGCTTCTCTGAATCCATTTTAATATCCAAAACGAGAAAGAAAGGTAATAACAAACCCATGAATTTGGCATGAAGAGTTAACGACAGTGCTCTCCAGAGGAAGGAAAGTTGAACTGGCTATGCATTGGTGTAAATATATCTTAGAGGTCTCTATGCTAGTACTGCTCAAAATGTTTGTACTCTCCGAGATTAAAATTTGTGTAATTCTTTGGCTGTGCAATTCCATTTCCCAAACACCAAATTTGAGTCACATACCGTGCCTCAGGATTAATCTGTGTTCTAATAGATACATCAGACTGCAGAGTGCAAATGGGTGTTGTCCTGTTAGTGCCACCATTTCATTCCTTGCAGGAATCTAGCCCATGAAAGACAACAAAAGTGTTTTAATCACAATAAGCATTTTGATTCACTTTTAGCAGACTGTGCCTAATTTCTTCTAGAACTTAGTCATTAACATTATATTTTTCATACTGAGAATGAATTGCTATAGAGAGCCAAATGAGACTGCAGTCTACATCAACCTGTCAAAGTTCTATGTTGTTCTTTTTTTCTTGGCTTTCATTCTTCCTTTCTTCTTTTCTTCCTCTCTCTCTTCCTTGCTCTCTCTCTCTCTCTCTTTCTTTCTCTCTGTCTCTCTCTCTCTTTCCTCCCTTCTCTGTGTTCTCCTGCCCCATATTTCAAGGGCCATATTTTGACTCAGTAGTTGTAGATCATGTACCACAGTGAAGTTCTGATACGTCACTGGGAGTGTTACATTATCTGCAGGAAAACCTGCGAACAAACAAGGGAAATCACTGCTGCTGCAGACCCCAGACACATTAGGTAGGAAAAAAAAAAGTTATACATTAAGCAAAAACTCCCCTGTGCAGCGAAGACAAAAACCACAGTTCATTAACAAATCACATAAAATAAATAATAAATCTACACATCTGTCTCACTGCTAAGGGTAATCAAAACCAGCAGTGATTATCGGGGGATTTCATTTAAAATTTTCCTCTAAATTTCTGACATAAGTATACCTTTCTAAACCAAGCTACATAAAAACCTTTTCGATTGCGCCTTTGGATTTCTGTAAAAATGGTTCACATAACAAAATTCCATTTTACTTTAGTCTAAACCTAAAATACAAATAATACACAGTTTTCAAAAGAAAAACGAAAATGTTTGGAACAGGAAAGCAAGTAAGTTAATTTGTTCTGTATTATTTTTGAGTTTAAATTTCATTAAATTTAAAAAAAAAAATCTTATGTTTTGAAAATAAAATTTTCATTTGTCTCTCCCAGAAAGGAAAACCAGGAAAGTCATATCAAAGTGAACATTTTCGGTCAAATGGAAAGTTTTCTGTGCAAATAGCCTTTCAGCATAACTCTAAACCAACCCCATTTTCTTCATTGGTTGATGGTTCTAATTAATGTTCTTGCAACACGTGGAGCTTAAATATTCCCTACTGAAATTAATGAAACTCCTGTTATTGGCTTGCCTGCTGGATTGGCCCCTAGAACAGGATGAAGAGCAGAGGAGGGACTCTAGCCTTGGTTTCTGTCCCTGACATCCATGAAATGGTTGGAAATTCTGATATTACCCTTGTCACCCTTGTCCTCTGGGCCTGCAGATTCTGGTCATGCATTAAAGCCAAGAAGCTTCTTAAAAATGAAGAAACTTGTGCAGATGGGATGGAGAAGCTCTGGTGCTGTTATCCAGTGGTGAAAAAAGGTCTTCAATTGCATAAAATCACTGAACCTTCCTCTCTGACCAGAAGGTTCACCCGCGCTGTGCTCTCCTCTGCTACAAGGAGACACATCCAAGACATTAGGCAGACAGATTGTTCATCCTCTTGAAGCAACATTTGAAATAAATGATTCCTCTCCTGCATCCCTGCCTCCTGCACAGGTCTTGGCTGTAGTGCTGCCCCTCCCGTGGGGTGCTCACCTTGCACAAATCCATGAAGTGTTTCTGCCTGTGGTATCTACCCCAGAATTGTCTCAGTTTCTTGTTCAATTTGCAAAATACATGTGCAGACCCCGCCACTGGAGCTCTCCCCCCGGCTAGTATCCCACATGTGCACTTGGGGAAGATGCATGGAGTGTGGAATCTCCCGCTTGGGGACCCTCTCCGTCCACCCAGCACAGCCTGAGGAGCAGAGAAATTGCACTCTGTCAGGGTACAGGAATGGAGATTTTAGGCTCTTGGAGAATGTCATAACCAGTGAGACATGAGAAGAGAGGTGTGTGGTAGAACACCTCTTGCCTCTCTTAAAAGAAGCGAGCTATATGCATTTAATTCAAAGAAGAGATGTAGGAGACTGCCCCTGATGCGTGGTCCTGGCTACCAGACGCCAGATGATTGAAGCAGGAGTTCAACATATGGACAAGATTTTCTGACAAACCTCAGTATTCAGTGTAGGGCTTTTTCCTCCTTTCTCATCCCTTGACTTTTCTTTGTGAAAATACCCTTTAGGTGCCTTATACTTTTATTTCATCTTACAGAACAGCTGACGTGCCTCAGAGGTTCAACAGTATATTCATTGAGGCAAAGACTGTTAAGTTACCATTCTTTTTTTTCCAGCACCTTCCACATTACGTGATTTAAATGGCAGGCAAAAGGCCAGTGTTATCAGGCTAATACCTGAAAGTAATTAGTACACACAAGTCATCTGTATTTGTTTAAAGAATTAATATTCCTCATAACTGCAACTCACACTTTCTACCAGTTTTCCCCTCTATAGCTGGCAAATATCAAAGGCTTGCTCTTGCGTAAAGCATACCGGAATACATATTTCAAAAAGTTTCTTACAGATTTTTTTTGTTGGAGAAGTTCATTTATTTGTTAAAATAAAAGAACAAGGAGTAACTTCTAAATCCATTGCTGGTGTTTGTTTACACTCTTAGGAAACGGAACTATCTACATTGCAATACGACCCTGTGTATTTGCTGTCTGTGACCACCGAGGACACACAAAGGAAGCTCTTGTTCAGACAGGTGTTTCATCTCATGCACAAAATTTAGCTTGTGAATTTTTGCCTGCTGGAAACAGGATTTTGCAATGTTGAAAGAAAAGGAAAACATTCAGGCAGAGTCTGCTTCAATGCCAGATGCTAAAGTGAAGCACCTTGTCCAGTTGGATTGAGACATAAATGCATCACTGGTTTATTCACACAATTGCCTGCTGGAAGTTACTGAAAAGCAAGGCGAGATGGCAGGAAGCTGTATAAGTAGGCACACTTCTGAGCTCAGGTTTATAAGGCCTTTATAGGAATGCAATAGCTAAGATTTTTTTTTTCCCTCTGGTTCAGAAATGACTTGAGCCTTCTGGCTGAAGTATGATTTCCAAAGAGTAATGAAGAAATATCTGTAGAAGTAATCCTGTAAACGCAAACTGCTGTTATATGTTTACTCACATCAGCAACATTATTCCTCTAAATAGCTTTAGATGAGACAAGTATGGTCTAACTCCGGTATAAAAGCTCTGTGAATGTTCCCTTAACTTAGTTCTGTTACAGCACAGATTTTTAGATGATTGTAAGAAAGGTTGGAAAACCCCCGAAATTTGGAAAACAGCCACATGTATTCTTGCACGGCACTTGGAACAGCCTGATCTAGTGAGAGGTGGCCCAGGCCATGGGAAGCAGTTGGAATTGGATGATCTTTAAGACCCCGTTCAAACCATTCTGTAATTCTATGATTCCTCAGCCTTTGTAGCTGACCCTACAGTGCTCATTTTGGAAAAATGAGTTTTAGCAACTTCAGTAGAAGTTTGGGACTGTAATGCATTAAGTAAATTGGAGCCCTGTCCTGCCTGCATCTTATAGGAATATTTCAGATAACTCACGCAAGGGTTTTTGAATCTTCCTCTGTAAATAAGTGGTACTGTTGTGGACGGCATGCTGTTAATAAGAGAAGCCTGTTACATCTACTACAGAAGCTCTTGTTGTTAGCACTGCATGAAAAAATTTTCATCAGAATCATAGCATTATTAAGGTTAGAAAAGACCTCTAAGACCATTGAGCTCAACCATTTACCCAGCAGTGACAAGTTTACCATCAGCTGTGACTCTATGCAGTACATCCACACATTTTTCGAACACTTCCAGGGAATGGTGATTGCACCACTTCCCTGGGCAGCCTGTACCGATATCTGATCACCCTTTCAGTGAAGAAGTTTTTCCTAATATCCAATATAAACCTCCCTTGGTGCAACTTGAGGACATTTCTTCTTGTCCTGTATTTTGTTATGTGGGAAAAGAGATTGACTCTCACCTGTCTACTACATTCTCTTAGATAACTATATAGAGCAGGGATGTCTCTCTTAAGCTAAGTCTGAAATTAAAGATGAATGCTCTACCCTCATGCAGAAATTGAGAGAGCAATATTTATCTTCTCTGTTTTATCTCTCATTTTTCCACTGGGCATCTCCAGGAATAACTTGATTTCATTTTTTTGTTAAGTATCTACGAAGTTATCAAACACGTAATAAAACCCCAAACCCCTCATTTGTCTTCTCTCCACTATCATCCCCATCAGCCTCTCTGTGTTCACGTTGTTCTCCAGGTCCTTGACCATTTGGATGGTGCTTGGCTAGACTGATGCATCCATGTCTCTCGTGTCCTGGGGAGCAGAGCTCCCTAGAGATGTCTCACAGTGCTGAGCAGAGAAGGATCTCCTTCCTCAACCCGCTGGCAGTGCTCTGCCTAATGTAGCTGAGGACACGGTTGACCTTCTTTGCTGCAAGAGCACATTGTTGTCTCATGGTCAGCCAGTTGATCATGCCCACCCCACATCCTGTTTTGCCAAGCTGTTACCTACACCAGCTGCCCGATAAAATATAATTACATAATGCAACTATGCGAAGAAAAGCATATAGACAACTCTAATTAGCAAAATTATACAAATATTTTCTTTCCTAGTCAGGAAACCAGACGGAGGAGAATAACATGTCATGGGACAGGCATGGCCCTCCTTCCTCTGGGGAACTGGGGTGCAGGACTGCCAGCTTGAGCAGCATGGTTGCCTCCCGTGTTTGTTTTCCATAAGGGGAAGGAAGTGTTTGCTGATCTTCTGTGCCTGTGTTTAAACTGACTTTAGGAGTCTAATTGCCTGGTGTTTTCCATTGTGTATTTGCTTGCTGTCTTGACTGGGTTTGGGCTGGAGTGTGTTTGTTCTGAGTGATTTTGGAGTTTGTTTGCTTTAAGGGAAGGCAGGGATTTAACTAGATGGAAACTTATGGTGTGACTGTGCCAGCTGCTTCAAACAAGGAGTTGCTCTGCTCTCCAGACACCACTTTCTCTGGGGCTTTGTCTGGTTTTTTTTCTCTATAGAGCCAGGGGTGTCTCATGCAGAAAGGGATCACCACTTGTTTCCCTGTTACAAGTCCATTGCAAAAATAATTCTTTAGGAAGAAAGAAGAGAATTCTGTGTAAGATAATTTCTAAACAATTCCTCCATGTGTTCGTATGTTTGGTTTTTTTTTTTTCCCCTCAAACAACAAACTGGTTAAAGTAATTTGTTATTTTTTAGTATAAGCACCCATAAAACTAAAAAAAAGCCACAAATTTATTTTCTGTGAGGAACGTGGAAATTAGAATTGACAAATATGATATTTAGGCCTAGTTATATATAGTCTAGAGGTTTATATCAACATCTGATCTGTCAGGGTAGGGAAGACTGAAGTTTTTAAGAAGAAAATTTCCTTAGTAAAGCCCCCAAGGAAACAAATATGGAAAAATAAGCAACAACAACAACAAGAAAACCCCTCAGAACCCAACAAAACCTGGGCAAAAAAGCTGGCCAGTCTTTTGTGGGAGGATTGGGGAGAGGGCAGGGCAGGAATGAGGGGAAGAAAAAGGAAAAATCTCTAGTTTATGTTTGCTCTTCTCATGAGCTGTAACATGTCAGGGAAGTTTCAAAGTAAAACAAAATTGGAAACCAGAGATATTTTTATCATCCTGGAAGTAACCTTAGCCCTATAATTTTTACACAGTGTATACCTCCACCGTTTTATTTTTCTGGGTAAAAATAATTATCCGTTCCTTCAGTGTAGCCTTTTCATTTTTAATTGTTTGCAGAAGTGCATTGTAAGTGATTAGACAGGAATACACTAAGCAAAGCACAGACCAAGGAGGTGAAAAGAGGACCCTTAAACATTTTCACTGGAGAGAACTGTAAGGAGGGATCTCTGAAGCATCATCTATATTTCCATCAGTAGGGAAATGATATGAATCCCTAGTGTCCCATTGGAAAGGACTGGGAAAAGGGATCCTTAAAACGCGAGGCCAGCTAAGGCTGTTTGTGATTTTGGAAGCTTGTGAAGAGAGGGGTGTGATGATGTTTATTTGCAGTCTATCAGGCAGCCACTAGATGTCTCTGATTATTGCATACAGTTCCAGCACTATTCAGTCTCTGGTAAACAAAGGAGACAAAAGTGAATCTAGAGAGGTGTGGAAGGCATTTGATGTAGATCCTGAATTATATTTGTTGTTTTAGATAAACATCCTCCTTTTAAAATGACCCTGTATATTTCAGAAATATAATCTTTCTGTATACGCAAACTTCCTTTTATCACAAAATACCCAGATGTTTCTTCTCCTCCTTGTGAGTTCCAGATTGTGTAAATANCGATAAGTGAATACGTGGATAAGAGTCCACGTGGTCTCTATTATTTCAGTTTGGTAGAATACAGCACTGTATACGGTACATTATTTATTTACAAATATGCCAGATAATGAATGCAATGTCTTTAATAAATGCTAGCTGTTTTCATTGAAAATGTCTAAATAGTTTTCATGCATGTGCGATGAAGAGTTGAGAATGGTAAGCTGGCCAAATTCAGTTAAGTATACATCACCCATTGAAAATCTTCTGCAGCTGGAGATTTTGGTTGAAAAGACAATACATAACATAATTTTCCCTAAATGGAGTAAAAGGTGTTATAAAGCAAGCCAAAGTGAAGCCTTTTCAGGCCAGAGCACTGATGATAAGACACACGTATACACACGTGCATGCAGATCTGTAAATATTTTTTTTCTGTAAGTGTGCAAATATAAAGGCCGGCTCCTTGCTGCCTTTTTTCTTGCAAAACGATGTATACTGAGTTTCAGAAGGTGTATAAAACAAAACTCCTCTGTAATTGAGCTTGATACAGCCGTATCATTTAAAAGAAGAAAGAAACCCAAACAAAGTACTGAATATAATGGCATGTTAAATTCAAGAGCCATTCAATCTATAACTGTCTATCTGTGTCCCCTATTGGCCCAAATGGAAAGTAACAGCTGGAAAAGGAGGAAACATGCTTGGCACTTTGTAGGAATCTGTAGGTTTAGCTGTTTACTTTTCTAATAAAAGTTCCCTCCAGAGCAGATAGAACCTGGGTGGCACCCAGGTGCTACCTTCAACTTCACCGATTCCCTAATAGTGTTCTGAGGGGGATTAAAACCTCTGGGATGTGCTAAATATATCATTCCATCATGATAATTATCATTGGAATGGTTTGCTCGTTGCTATTGTTGGCCACAAATTTTTCTCTGTGCTGTTCCAACCACACTGAAGGAACGCATCTCCCTAGCCCATGTTGTGATTGAGTGTGCTGGGATGTCACACTAGAAAAGGGCTTCTTGGTAGAGAGCAAAAGTGGTAGAAATGGGAAGTGAGATTCTCAGGGAGATAAATGAGTAGGAGAGATTTATTGATGAAGCATAGATAGCGCTAAGAGTAGAAGTTAAAATAGCAGAAAATGAGGTTCAAGGGAGCAAATTGAAGGAAGAGATCTGTACTACAGGGAAAAGCAGCTAATAGAAAGTGCACAGTCCTGAGGAAAGAGCATCAAAAAAATGGGCAAGAAACAGAGAAGTGAAGCTGTAAACATCTCCTGGTCCTCTCATGTGGGCAACCCATTTTAGCAATCTACGTGCAGTGTCATTACTGGAAAAGAAATTTGGTATTTACATGATGGATGTGAAAAGTGGTGAGCCACGTGTGTTGCTGCTGTAATCCCACTGGTGTCACCACAGACTGTGAAGTTCTTCTGGGGGAAACACACTTGAGTGTTACACCTGCAGTTAATAAACCTCAGCACCTCTCAGCACATCTCAGCCCCTCTTCTCTTATCAAAGGTGGTGGTTCATGATAAACTAGACAGGACAGCTGGCTTGAGGCTTTTGTGCCTGCTCTTAGGAGCTGGACTTATTGTCAAGGTTTGCTACACTATTTAGCTAGTGTAAGTCTTACTCTATTCCTCAATTTACACCTACAACAGATTTGACCCAGAGCTGTAAAACCTTATCCTGAACAGCCTTTGTGCTAGTTACTTAGCACAATCATAATTATTTATAGTGGTTTTAAATTCAGAGTGCTAGGAGCACAAATGATTACATTTGCTTGGATGTGTCTGCAGATGAGGTTTGTAACACAATTGTAATGAACTTTGACGTGGAGAGTCTGAGCTAATTCTGCTCCATTGAAAGGCAATAATTCAGTGCAGAACAAAAGTCATTCGAAGGGAAGGATGTCATCTAAACTGTAAATGTAAAGAGGATTGACACTTACAAGAATAAAGTCAGATGGATAGACTGCAGTTTAGGTTACAAGACCATAAACTTGCCGTAACTATTTCTGCACTAGTGAAGCTTGAATCAGAGCTCACTGTTGCTCAACCAGATGCTAGATCTCATTCAAGCTCAGGACATGATTCTTACCACTCACTCAGTTGAATACTGATCATAGAGATGTTCTTCAGGTATTGTAATTAAAAACAAATTACTCAAGGTACTTATGTCAGATTTTGAAGCTAGTGCAGTATGCAGTAGCTGGCAGGGCAACACACTTTATCCTGACCGATCCACTGGAATTATGATTAGGTGTCTGCCCTCTGCAGTGGAAGCTGAGCCCAGAGCTATGATCCCAGGGATTACATCTGACAAAGAAAACCAAGTACCCAGAATTATAAAACACATTAACTACCTGAAAAATGCTAAGGGCAGCGGCCCATCCAAACAGGCCTTAAATGCCTTAGTCTTTGATATAGGCAGGCAGATAAGGCACCAGCACTTTTATTTCAAAGTCAGAACACAGAAAACTTATTCATTCAGAAGTCAGACAGAGTAGGCTGTGATCCCTTCTATTGCAGGGGCTAGATCTGCATGGCTCCAACCATACATTCCTCTTCAGATGATACTTACAAGCAAATCCTACCTATATGACAAAGTTAACTCTAACAGTTGATTATTCTTCATTAAACCAAAGTAAATGGGAGAGACATTAAACTTAACTATGAATATTCAACTTGGTAACAATGTCATCCACTCAGGAGAAAATAAATTTTGCCAACAACTGAAAGCAATAGATTATTTCTGGTCTCTATGATTCCCAGGCATCTGGGTTGTGGAGAAATATTTAAGATGAGAAGTCAGCCTTCTATCCACCAGTCATTGCAATAATAATGTGAAAGTTCCCTCTTATTCCTGTCTTGTCTGACCAGTAAGTTCCTCCAAATTGTGTTGTTTTCTAGCCTAGCCGTGCTTTCAGACAAACTGCATTCAAATCCAAGTGCAAAACTCAACTCTACCTCAATAATTTCTTCACATAAGTACCTGTAGAGAAACAGACATAGACGCAGCTCAACAAATAAAGCAATTTCCCTCCTCTGGGGAAGAACGAAAAGAAAAAGATTATAGCTGTCCTGTCTAATCTGAAATATTTGAGACATACTGAATTACTGCACTGATGAGACCTACGATTTCCACGAGAGAATGATACGTGTAGCCTCCCTCTGGGAAGGTGTCTGACTTTTAGCAGAAACATGCATATTCCCCCAGGCTGGGATGGGACGCAACTGGAAATGTACCATCGATCCGTAAACTGACTGATTTCTTATTCTGCTTGCCATGCACAGTGTTATCACCAAAGAAGCTGTTCCGCATTTAGAGCAAGAGGTGACTGCAGACCAGCTCTGGTGGGGGGTCATGAGTGTATCTGTTATCCCAGACGCCATATTTCAGGAAAGGAGAGAAGATTAATTCCTTTCAGAAGATTCCAGCTGGATTTGCTGTACTCATTTCAACATGTCTGTTGGGTCCACCGATACTACGCCTTCTCCTAGCTTTTAACTGGCCATGATGATAACTCGAAGATTCCAGATTCTCCCCTCCATCCTCTGCCTACTCTGTAGACTCCAAGTGGAGGAAGAAGCAAAATTTTCATGACTCAATTCAAACAGTAAAGCCCAAGCTGATGTCTAGGTGAAGCGTGAAGGACAGCTTGACAACCCTCTGCATTAAGAAGACATGAAAAGCAGGAAATTAAAACCTACAAGAGGACATGAAGTATTACACAGTGACACGTACCTCACACCTGGGCTGGTTCCTCAGTGGTTTAGGCTCTTCCATAGTCCTCTGCTCTGGCAGACCCATCTCAGAGATCAAACCTGAAAGGAGGTTGTAGATGGGTTAAAGTCAGTCTCTTCTCCCAGTTAACAAGAGACAGGATGCGAGGAAACAGCCCCAAGTTTTGCCAGGGGAAATTAAGATTTTATATTAGAATATTTTTCTTCCCTGAAGAGTAGTCAGGTATTGAAACAGACTGCTCAGGGAAGTAGTGGAATTACAATCCCTGGAATTTTTTTTTTTTTTTTCAAAGCATGATTTTGTCATTTGGGGAAATGTTTGGTGGCAGCTTGGCAGTGTTGGGTTACCTTGATAACCCTAGAGGTCTTTTCCAACCTAAACAATCCTATGATTCTATGATCCTTAATCATCTCCTTTCTTCCTCAAGCAGTGTAACTGATCAACCTTTAGTAATCTATCACTGGACAGGTTGTTCAGGGATTTGCGATGAAATGAATGAAGAAGCATCTGCAACTGGGAAAAAAAAAAAATTAACAAAGAAAAAAAAAGAAAAAAAAAAAGAAAAAGAAAAAAAGAAGGGATAATTTAAAGGCAGTGTCCTTAAAATCATGCAGTCAAACCGTACTACTAACATAAATGGCTTGCTGTATGTTGATAAACTGTGCAGCACGGCCAAGGCTTGGGATGCAGCAGTTCCTGTTTGACTCTTATTTCACCATTTAACACCCGTCAATAGATGCCACGTCTTTCTTTGTCAGATTCCCTGCCAAAAAAAGAAAAAAAAAAAAAATCAAATCCTCAAAACAAGACACATCATAAATCTCAAATCCCATTATTAGAATTACTTGCCAAATGCCTTAACAACTATTGGTAAGGTTTTATTAGAGGCTGGTAGGTTAGAGAAAGTCCGGGTATGAACGCTTGTTTTCATCTGAAAACATGATGACAACAGGTTTGAGGTGGAGAGAACAATACACTAGAGCACTAAATGGAAGAATGGTGAGAGAGATGATGGATGAATAAGTAGAAGTAGCTTATTTTCATCATTTGAAGTAGAGTGTTCACTTTAACTTTAGGCCAAGAAAAATGGTTGTGAATGGGTTAAAATAAGACATAAAGCATGAAATGTAGGAACTTGTCTTCCAGCCTGTTGTTCAGGTAACGCTTGACTTTGTAAATGTCATACAACTTTTCCCTCCAATATGAAAAAAGAAAGAACCTGATCAATTCCTCCCTGCTCCCCCCTGCTTCCCCAGGCATCTTCTGCAACCGATGCAAAGCATAGCATTCAATGTCAAAGCCTGTTACATGCTGCTATCTCCTAATGATATTAAAATGAAAATGAAAGTAGCTCCCAAACAATCTTTAAATCAATCCTAATGTGATAAAAATGAATATCCTCTCTTTCTTTTCCTCCTCTCCTCTCCTTTTACTGTCTTTTGAATGTTTACAGCAGCATTTTGTCTGCAGCAATGGGTTCAATTTTCACATTGCTGATTGATGTCCAGTCTCTCAATTTTGGCATAATTGTTCTGTTCAAAGTGTTGCTATACCTACATTTTTAAGACCTGGAGCTGTGGCCTTTTTTCTGTGTAACTGAACTAATAGTAGGAATCACAGAATCACAGAATATAGATAAATTTGGGAGGGTCTGGAACTCATCTACTCCAGCCTCCCTGCTCCAGCAGTGTCCCCTGCAGCACATTGCTCGGGATTGTGTCCAGATGGCTTTGGAATATCTAAAGGGAAGGAGACTCCACAACCTTTCTGGGCAATCTGTTCCCATGCTCAGTCACCCTCACATTAAAGAAATTCTTCCTCAAGTTCACATGGAACTTCTTGTCTGCCAGAAAGACAAGAAGTCTTTACCATTGCTGGCACCCCATTGCTTGGCACTACCGAGTAGAGCCTGGATCCATCTTCTTGACACCCTCCAGACACACACAGTGATAAGACTCCCCCTCCATCTCCTCTGCCCCAGGCTAAAAAGGAGATAAGAACTTTTACAATGAAAGGGAAGGAAGTAACTTCTCCCTCTCCTGGTCTAAGGATGGTCTACATAAACTAGTCTATAGTTTCCAGAGCTTGTCTTTATATGGTCTAGCCTTGATGCTTACCAAAACAGTTGTTTCTGGATACTCCCTCCTTGGCTTTTGCTGCTGCTGTGAAATAGCCAGGATAAAAGTGCCCTTTGACACTTCTCATGCTTCTCATGTGCACTTAACTTGTTCCAGGTAACTAAAGTCGTTTGAAGAACCCTGAAAAAAGGTATTTGTCACATAACTTCCCCCTCCCAGCCCCCCAAACAAAACTAAACAACNATAACTGATATTTTTATGACCAGACATTGTGAAGTAGACTAAATTATTTTTTAATGCATTAGTGATTATAACCTGGAAACACTGATATTCAGACAAAACCTTCAAAGTCCCAGAGGAGGGTTGGCTGATTATAAGAAAATTTTTGCGAGGATAAGTTAGAACACTTCTTTAAGAATATGTGGAAGAGGTAGTTGGTACTCTTGGTTTGAATAATTAATATAGATTACTTTGCACAGATGAAAACATACTGAGTATTGGATCCCAAAACATCACATGAAATGTGCAATCAGCCCTCAAAAACTCCTTTTGTTGGAATTCCAGTGAGGTCATGCTTCATATCTATCATGATTAAACAGTTTTAACGAAGATCTGGAACAAAAAAATAAACAGAAAATTATTTACTGAGAGCGTTTTCAGATGACATAAATTTGGGTGCAACACTAAATAATGAGAAGAATGGATGACTGGCTCGGAGTTTTCTAGATTGCTTGGTAAGCTGGGTGTGAGCAAACAGCTGGGACCCAATGTGCCCTTACAAATCCACGGAAGAACAAGAATTGAAGCTGACTATACAAACAGAAGGTTAATGCAAGGAATTAGTAATTTTTAAACATGGCTATAACTGCTGTTTGTCCATGTTCCCTTTGTACAATCTTTTCACACCAGGGTTCAGATAATTTTTTCTTACTCGTCCCCATACGAATTCGGTATTTCATTTGATTTGACTTGGCAGAGGTAAAACACATGTGGAGATTTGATTAGTCTGTAAATATCTACATAAAGAACATTGTGGACAATGTTGCAGCGGTGTTCAATGGCTGGTTGTTAAAGCTACAGAAATTCAAATTGAAAATAAAGCATAGATTTAGACAGTAAAACTGTTAACCATAGGAGCTATTTACCAAAGATGATGATAGATTTTCCATCTCTGGGTGTTCTTTAAATGGGTTTGCTGTTCTTTTCCTACTTCAAACAGAGATTTTGGACTCAATGTGGGTATTAATATAAGGAACTCCCAGGGCTTTCTTTGTGGAAAGAGGTTTTCCTTTATCCAGAGAGCTAAAGAAATTACACTGTCAGCAATGCTTTGTTTGGCCCAAGATTTAACTGAGTAGGAAAGTGACCATGAGGAGTTCAGCCACGTGTATTTTTGCTCCAAGCCCAGCTCAGTTAGCTCTCAGGACACGGCCCAGAGGGATCAAGGGTGCGCTATTAATTGTCTATCTGCCTTTAAAGTAGCGCCTATTTTCCGTGATACACTCAACCTTTTCAACTCAATCCTGCATTTGGCACTGCTTCAAGCTATTTATTATGATTTAGAAATAAATCCTCAATTCTCATGACACAGCTGCTTTTGCCACAATAACCACCTGGGCACAACATGTTCCTGTGGTGAAGTTTGATAGGTTAATCGAGCTTCACAGAGCTTGCAACGAGGTTTGAGATGCTTGGATAAAAATAATAAATATTGGGTGGAATTAGTGTTAATATTCTTTAAAATCTCTTATGTATAGTGACACTCAGATATGCTAGGAACATTAGCAAACTATTAGTCAATATATACATCAGCAGCTTTTTCTCCTCAAACTCCTTTTCTATAGAAACAGAGAATTGTTGGGGTTTTTGCATAGATTCAGCACTGAAATATTAGAGTTGGAATAGGGACTCTAGTGAGTGGCATATCTTGTGCTTGTGCTTCACAGCAAGATTGAATTAATTTTCCTTAAGATATTACTGTGAGACTGATTATAAGTCTGCCCTTGAATGCTTCTCAGTGAAAGTGATGTGACCTCCCTTGGCAGTTTGTTCCATGGATCTAGCTATCCTAATAGTTATAAAGTTTGTCTTAACCATTAACTAAAATTTCCCCTTTGTTGCAGCTTCATCCCATTACTTCTTGTTCTGACCTTGGTGACTAATTATAATAATTGCCCCCTGACCTCCTTCTATTATTTTTTATGTATTTGGAACAGACTTGGGTGTAGACCAGAAAATGTGGAACCATATCCTAATGCCCAGACAGCCTCAGGAAAACATTGGGACTTTTCTTTGAGCTACAGTGAGATTAAAGGCCATGTGTAAAGGTTAGAAACGCAGTATGTCAAGGGCAACAAGAAAAGCTTCTCTAGGTATGTTGGTGATAAAAGGAAAACCAGGGAAAATGTGGGCCCTTTCTGGAAGGAAATTGGAGACCTGATTACCTGAGACTGGGTAGGTGGAGGTTGCTGAGGTGTGCAACATCTTTTTTTGCCTCAGTCTTTACTTGCAGTGTTCCAGCATAAGAGAGATATGGACTTGCTGGAATGAGTGCAGAGAAGGCCACCAAGATGATCTGTGGGCTGGAGAACCGCTGCTATGGAGACAGGATAAGGCAACTTTTTTCTTCAGCCTGGATAAATTGCTGGGAAGAACTTCTGGAATCTTCCAGTACCTAAAGAGCCTGTAAGAGCGATGGAAAGGGACTTTTTACGAGGACATGGAGTAACAGAACAGGGGGGAATGCTTCAAACCCAAAGAGAGTGGTTTAGATTAGATATTAGGAATAAATTCTCTCCTGTGAGGGTGTTGAGGCCCTGGCACTGCTTGCCCAGAGAAACTGTGAATGCCAAATCCCTGGAAGTGTCCAAGGCCAGGCTGGAGGGGACCTGGAGCAACCTGGTCTAGTGGAAAGAGACCCTGCCCTCAACAGGGGCATTAAAGTGGCTTCCAACCCAAAGTTTTCCATGATTTCTGAGAAGATTCCTTATACTAGAGGTGCTATTTAGGTTGACCCAATTTTCCTTATTAACCACACAAAAAGGGTTTGCTGAACTGAACTGAGCTTACCAGAGAAACTTTGGTGATCTTTAAATGAAGAGCATTAGTATGTCACATACCTTCAGTCCTCCCATACATCAAATATGATTTTCCGGGAAAGGAGACTCTGTATTCTTTTTGTCGTTTTAGCATCTAATGGTTGGATCAGCCACTGGCATTGCCTAAAGTTGCCTTAAAACGCTATTGAAATTAGGTCTTGCTAATAGGACTTATAACAATATTCATCAAAAACTTAGCTTTATAAGAAATGCATTTTTGAAAATTAATATAATTGCTTTTGTTTTCTATTACAAGCTGTGCCAAAGAGTTACATAAGATTGGACAAAAAGTTAATATGTCCCTAATAGTTCTACTATTTGCTCCATGAGTCTCGTACTGAGGGGAAGAACAATAACTTTATTTATAACTCTTCGTAGCAGTTTTGTTTTAAAGACCTCTGCTACGTCTTCATGATCTGTGGAGGTGTAATACTGTTGCACTTGGCTGTACTTCTCTGCCATTCTGACAATCTTGGTGTCAGTGTAATCTGTAACTCATTGGTTTCAAGAGGAGTATATGAGACCTGACCTTTTTTTTTCGCTCTGATAAATGGATTTTTCCTCTAAATGGTGGAGGAAAAGGATCTGGTGCGCACAAGAGCACACACTAATTCAGTGGCCAGACTCACAGGTGATGTGTATAGAAACTGAAAAACCTTTTCCTTAACTTCTTCTTCATTAACACAGTACTTCCCTGGTGTAGTACAGGAATGGCATATTGAAGTGTTGGCCCTAAATTAGGTAGGTAGATAAATAAATTTTACTGGAGGGACCAGATTTCATGTCCTGCTTGACAGCTGTGACAGAAGGCAACTTCTGAGTTACAGCACCTCCTCATTCTTGACATGTCACAAAATATTAACACCCTTGAGTATGATTAAGTAAGTGACATGTCATAATAACTTATCATATATCTTGAAGTAAGTCAGAAGTCAGTGCTGGCCTCATTTGATGATCTTAACTCGAACCAAATGTGAAAAAAACCAAAACATTATTTGCAAACTGAGAGCCAACGTCTCACTAAGACATCCCGTGAAAGGCTTCTTCAGTAGCAACTAAAATGAAATTAAAATAACTCTATCAAAGTCAAGGAAGAACTATGTAGCCATCAACATAATTCTCATTTGTGAGGTACACATTGCTCTGAGATGAAATGATAGGTTTTCCACAAACGTAATTTATCTTGGGGATGAAAGAGCCCAACGCAGGGTCAAAAGGTCTGAATTTCCAACAGCTGCTGGTCATTGCCTTATCATGGGACAGAGGTTGTTAAATGACTTCGTGATTATGCAAATTTGTTTGCTATGATTAGAAATAGACTAAAAATCAGATAGAAACTGGCTTTTTAAACTTTATTAAAAATATTTCTTAGGGTTATTAAGATGTTTTTAATGAAGAAAAATCCCTCCCTGTCATAAATATTTTTATCTAAAATATAAAAATTTTGAAAAGTTGCTTAGAAGTTCAATACTTATCAAAAGGATACTACTTTGGTGGGGTTTTTTTGTTTGTTTGTTTGTTTTTTGTTTTGTTTTGTTTTGGGTTGGGTTTTTTTGGTTGTTGTTTGTTTTGGGGTATTTTGGAGGTTTTTTTTTGATTTTTTTATAATCAGTATGATGATTTGTGGTTACTAAAACCCCAGTCAAATTTACCCGTTTAGTTCCTGATCATACAGAAAGACTGCAGGTTTATGGATTTTTAATTTTTTTTAACATACTGCAGACAACAATTCTGAAGAAGACTTTTGGTGAAGAGTATAATAAAATAGCTATTTTTTCAAAATCAGTTGTACTGAAAAGCAGACTTTCCCAACAAGCTTTTATCTCTTTTCATTTGAAACCTTCAAAGGGAGGTATCAAACAGTCTTAAGAGTGTATTTTTTATGATTTACATTAGTTACTTTGCCATTCCATATTTCATTATTCTGTGCAGCTTGTATCAGGTGTCCTGAGATTCTTTCTCTTTGTATTATAGAGTTTCTTGATCACAGTTCCTCTACAGTAGAGGATCACTTAGCTGTTCTTCACAGGACTGCAGCTGAGATCCATATCTCCCAGGAGACCATCTGTGATACAAGGTAAGTGACTCCCAGGAGGATATCACACAAATTTACATCAATTAGTAGGTTCAGAAACCAGAAATTTCTGGCAGCTTGTGAAGAGGAGTTTAAAAAGAAAAAAAAAAAA
>VZTF01003053.1:925460-948793 GCA_013397755.1 Cnemophilus loriae
CCCCAAAAAAAAAAAAAAAAAAAAAAAAAAAAAAAAAAGGCTGACAAAGAGTGCCTAAAGGAAACAGTACAGCTAGAGGAAAACTCAATACTGACTAGATTGAAACAGGCAAGGAAGTAACAGAAAAAAAAATAATCTGCAAAGAATTTCGACATTCTTTGACTATACTGTCTGAGGCTTTTTTCTTTTTTTTCCTTTTTTTAAAACCAAACCAGAGATACAGTAGCTTAAACAGAAGTGTTCTGTGTAATGTTGGACACCTGGGGAAGCTGGCTGTAGCTTAGGCCCTCCAGTCAGCAAACGTGATATTCAAATTGGAGCAAGATTTAAATCTCCTGCACTGCTATGTTCAGTTCATTTATTGTGAGGCACTGAAAAGTCAAATTCAGTATTATGTGATTAAGCTACATCTGTCTCAGCACAAGCAGTAACCATATTTCTTTAAGTTCAGCAGGTGTTTTGCAAAGATTCTAAAGGATTTTGCACAAAATTAGTACCTATAATAAAGCACCAGTGATGAAGAGACAGCTCTTTATATCACTGATGTATTATAGTTTTGTTCTAATAAATGTCATTGCCAAATATTTCAAAACCTAAAACAGGTTTGCTGACTGAACTGTTTTGCAAGCATATTTGCTATGCCTTATTGCAAAGATGTTCTTTTATAGACATACAGTTTACAAATTTTATTTGACACTGCTGACTACTAAATTAGCAGCTTTTCAACTTTACCAGACTCGTGCAACACAATTGAGATAAAAGGTAAAACGCATAACTTCTGCATTAATTTTTGTTGGCAATGTCATAAGAAACCTCGAGATGTGTTAATTGAGCCTAGGGTATGTGAAACAAATGATAAAGCACCCCCCTCCCACCTTTAGATCTTCTCTCTCCCGTCACTTTCCTTTTTCTGTTCGGTCTGCACTAAGCCGTCGTCACGCCATCGCTGTGGTACAGGAGCGCAGCCCAGATGCAGAGTGGCTTGCACAGGGACACGGATCTCCACAAAGAGATCAAGTATTTGGAATACTCTGCTTCTTGTGAGGGTGTTTGAGAGAAAAGAAGTAACCTTTCCAGCTTTTTGGTTCTCATTTCTTGCTTTTACTGATGGGGAGTGACTTTTCAGGCTTTCCCCACTGCCACTGGAAGGACGTAAATGCTTCCCATTCCTGCGTGGGACAGCCCACCCTTGAGAGGCATCTATTTTTCATCAATTATGGAGGGAGGCTACTGTGGCTGGACTTCTAACTTTGGGATCTGTTGCGTTCCCTTGGCTAGCTAGGATGAATCCAAGCCAAAATCCATGGCAATAGCAGTACCTATGTCAGACTTCTTGGAAGAAAAAATCCCATTCTCTCAGTCTCTCCTGTCCTCCTCTGATAACCACACAACTGGGAGCCTTCCTTCGATGTGTGCTTCCTCTGGAGCTCTCCACCTGTTCTGTGTGGAGGATGCTGAAAACAAGGACAAAATGCAGAGTGCAGCTCCCAAAATAACCTCTGTATATAATAATATATAATATATAATTTGTCCCCAGTGTGCAGCTCCCTCTGCACAGAACCTTCCTGTGTTCAACTGACCAGCTCATCAATGAAATGGTGACTGATGGACAAAGCTAAGAAATCTTGTGTACATTTTATAGTGTTGCTGAGAATGGATGACTGGGATTTAATTTCAAATTAATTGATCTGCTGTGACCCCGAAAAAATGCAAAGAAATTTCTTGAATACACACTTGGCTGTTTTGTTAAAGCCCATAAAAATGAACATCAAAACCCCATGTATTTGTTGTTTTGTTTGTTTTTTTTTTTTCCTTTTAAGATGAGAAATAAGCAAAGTCAAGTAGAATGCAAAAAAAAAGACAAACCTGTCTGTAATGTCTGCTCTCAGAAATCTTTATCTTTAAAAAATATTATAACCACATTTTCAGATATACTTTTGGAAATGATAAACTTTCTCACCTAGAACATACATTTACGGAAGGGTAAAATACTGTAGATATTTTAAAAATTAAGACTGTTTTAAAACATTTTGTCTATTATGAATTAGGTCTTCTGTGGTTTAGATTCGCAATAACATTTTCAGTGAAACACCCTTGCTAGTAGGAAAAAAAGGAAAACTAAAGAAAAAGTTAAAGAGGTTTTCATCTTTTCCATCTACATTTTTTTTAATATTAATTTAATATTAAAAGTTAAAACAGTTGTTGAGTTTTCTGTAGGAAAATACATACACAATTTTGGCAAGAAATTGAGTGAAATATGAAGAATGAAACTATAAAAAAAGAGGAAACATATTAGAAGTTTGTGCCAGTGATGTGAAAAAAAGAATATATGAATCTCATAATTTCCACACCTGTTTGTGATGCAATGTGTCAAGAAAACATCAGAAAGGTAGGTGATTTTCTCTCTGTAACAAAAAAGTTTGCAGTTTAGCTGAATCTTTCACCTTGTTTTCAGTAACATACTTCAAGAAATAGATCTACCATCTGTAGAGATTTTGGAGGAAGAAATTATTGGAGAGCTTAGAAATCTGTCTTTGGGGTGCGATAACACTGTCAAGGCTTACAAAAGTTGGAAATAATCCCTTCCTGTTACGACAGACAGAACAAGAAGTTGCTCATTTAAATTGCTGCAAAGGAGATACCAGCTTTGAGATAAGAAGCTTTCCCAATGGTGAGGCTAGTTAGGAGCCAAAATACAGTTTCATAAAGAAATCTTGGGGTTTCCAACTTTGAAAGACTTTCTGAATAGCTTAGACTAGATTTGGCACGTTCCTGGGCCGTAGAGTCAGCCCATCCAACCTCTTGAAATCTCTTTAGGCCGTATTATTCTGTGATCTAATGAAGAACCATTTGGGGGATAAAAGAACAAAGGTGACCGTTAACAATGACAATTCCATTTCCAGATCTTCCTGAACTTTGTGTATCCCTCATCACTTATCTTTCATCTTTTCATACCTCAGGTTCTTAAAATAATATAAATTCCCTGATTTGTCAGGCCTTAAAATGCTGATGAAATAGTATCTGAGAGGATATCCAGTGTAGTGGTGATTGAAGATGCAGAAGAGCCAGGAGAGATGAAGCAGTGACAAATATTGCAAATACCTACACAGCCTGAAAAACGACTGTGTTTATATGTTCACAAATACATCTAGTTGTGCAAAGCAGGATTATCAATACTGGTTTACAGATAAGAAATTATAGATCCTTTAAAAAGTGAAAAAAAAGAACAAATTAGAAGTGGGATTTTGAAAATATATTTGAAGTGGGTCGACTTAAATGAACTCTTTATTTACTTCTATGAACAAATGGAACCATAGCATCTCAGAATGGGTTGGATTGGAAGGGATCTTAAAGATCATCTTGCTTCGGTCCCCTGCCGTGGACACCTTCCACTATTCCAGGCTGCTCCAAGTCCTGTCCAGCCTGGCCTTAGACACTTCCAGGGATGGAACATCCACAGCTTCTCTGGAAAACCTGCAGGCCAGTGCCTCACTATCCTCACTAACCTCAGTAGACTGGATAAAAAAGAATCTATACTCATACTGATGTTTATATTTCATTTATTTCAATGGACAAATAACTGTAACCGTGCAATTCTCTCTCTCTTTGACCAAGAACATAATTAAAGTTCCTGCACTTCTCTCTTAGCTTCTTTTCTAAGAGTCGGAGGTTACTGGCAAGCCGTTTGAACTACTCCTAGGCAAAGTTACCTGTGTTTTATTCCTCTGAATGAGGTGTTTGCATCCCTTTAATTTTCTTTTCATTCGGGTGACTAAGAGACATCCACCACTGAATCTGAGAGCTTGCATGCATCCTGCACTGACCCTCAGTGACAAATAACAAGAAAAGGCTGAGAGTGGAGTATGAAGAGGTGGAATTTGTTTTGGAACAAAAGTAGATTTAAATTGTTATTTTAGTTCATCAGGGTGCGGGTTTTTTTTTTGTTTGTTTTGTTTCTTTTTTTAGTTTTGTTTCTTTGTTTGTTTTTTGTTGTTTTTTGATTTGTTTTGATTTGTTTGGTTTTTTTTTGCTTTGGTTTGGTTTAGTTTGTTGGTTGGGTTTTGCATTTGTTTCTTTGGTGGGGGGATTGGTTTTTTGTTGTTGCTTTTGTTGTTTGTTTGGGTTTTTTTAGATATGAATTCTCTGTTATTTATAGAATCCTGACTACATAAAGGGCATATAAAATTTTAATGAACCAGACTTCCAAAACCAGAAAAAAAAGTCCCAAACAAATGGAAATCGAACCCTTTCCATGTTATCATAGATGCAGGCATATTCATTATTTAACAGCAAATAGTGCAACTGAGACGTTGAGTCACCACATTAGGATAGAGATGAAGTGGTGACTGCACTACCAAAGTGCAACTAGTGGCTCATTATAAATCTAATTCTAATCACTTCTCCCACCCCTTTTTCCCAAACCCGTGTGGGAAATGACTCGCATAGAGCTAGCTTTTACTTTAATACTGTTTTACTAGTTTTGATCCTGAGGAGGTTTTATTTATTTTGCCAACACTGAATTTACTTAAACAAGTTCCCTCAGAGATATAAGAGAGGAACCTGAAAAGTTTTTTGCTTTAGGAAAGATGTCTCATGTTTATGGAGAGAATGTCAAGGATCAAAAATGACCCAATTCTAGGTCAGGAAATGGATTACACTTAGGTGTCTGCAAGAAGGAAAAAAAAAGTGACTTGGGTTATTTCCAAGAAAAGGGACTGAATTTCTCCGCATTTTTCAGTGGAAGAACCAATCTTTAGAAAATTCTGAAACTGCTGTCTACTTACAAGCTCCTAAACATGACTCTGCAGTCACCTATCACTTCCTTGCATAATAGCAGTAACTCTTTTTAATCTCAGAATGGATGCATAACCATGTTTCATAAAAAAAATAATAAAAAAAAAAAAAAAGAACATGAGATCTACCAAGTCAGACCATCCAGTTAAGCTGCCTCCAACATAGTCAACAGTAGACGTTTGGTGAAAAACATGTCAGTCATCGAATGGCACTAAACCCCAGTACTCTTCTGGGCTCCAAAACTTTGAGACTAAAGGATTTGTTTTGGGAAAGGTGATATTTTGTATATGTTACCTTGAAAAACTGTGATTCTTTAATAATTTCTTTCTCCTCTGAAACCATTTTAACATTTATAAACATGCATATTATGCATAGAAAAATAATCCATTTAAAAAAAATTGTTTTAAGATGTGATAAGTTGGAAAAAACTATGAGAATTAGTTACTATTCACCTTCTCCAGACCACCCATGGTTATGTTTAATCTCTTTTGCATGTACTGGCATTACAGCAGCAACTTACTTGATGTGGCCAACATATGCAAGCTTGGCTGCCTACAATAATAGAGCTTAATTTACAGTTTATCACTCAGGCTATTAAAAAAAAAAAAAATTCTTTGACATTTAAGAGATGTTTGATACTTGTCTGCCTCAAACACCATTGTAAATGTCATCCCTAAAGATAACATTAATCCAAACAATAACATTAATCCAATGGTCAGACAACTGAAGCCCATGAGAGACCTAAGTTTGCAAAGTCCATTAAAAGCAGACTTAAAGAGCAGCATAACATAGAAATCACATGAATCCTCAGGACCTAAAACTGGTTAAAAAAAGCCAGAAACATTCTTAAACATGTCCAGCAGATAAACTGTATAAAGATGTAAATTCTTTTCATTCATGAGTGCATACACTCTTTTCAAAGCAATCCTTTAGTTTAAAGTTTAAGTATATAGATAATTCAGCATCATGTTTTTGTTTTGATTTGCTTGTTACTGAATCCATGACTTTCTAGGTATTATAACCGATTACCAACATCTGTTTAAATGAGGGAAGCAACATGATGTACTGAGTAGGGCTTCACAAACAGAAGTTGCAACCATTTAATTAAGAATATTTGAAACGGTTTGAACGAAAGTTAAATTGTCTCTGGATGTGGTTGGTTCTGAGGCAGCATTTATCAGAACCTAAACGGGCAGATAGAAACACATCCACAGAGGGACTGAGGTATGGATGTGTATGTTTGTGTATTGTGATCGTTGGCCTGACACTCTTGCTGCAGACAAACAGACAACTTGAATGAGAGGTTGTATCCAGAGGCTGTTGTTTACTTAACGTTGCTACATCACCCTTAAGTGTTGTTTAATAAATAATTTGAATCACTTCCTTGTAAACCCTCCCTCTCCTGTTTCTGATGTGAGACGAAAAAGATTTTTTTTTTTCAGATTAAGCTTTCAGCTTCATGTTGCTTTATGTTTTCTTTTTTAATCTTCTTTTCAAACATGGCAGGTCACCCATTGTCTCCAGCTGCATTACGTGCTGCACCTAGCACCATGGAGTTGCGGTATTATCAGAGGATTCTAGACATCACTGAAATGTAAATTATTATAATTACAGTATTGCAGCTGCTCAGCTGGTATTTTAGTTTGGAGTCAGAAAAGTTCCCTTTTCCTTTCCTCACACACTCTTTCCATCTTTATAGATTTTGGGATGTAAAAAGAACAGAAAGTAACAGTAAAAAACCCTTGTATGTATCTTCTGGAAAGGACAATATTTTCATAAATTCCCCTTGAAGAAGACCTTGATTTCACAAAAAGTTTTTCTTTCTCTGGCTTCTTGGAAGTGACATATTTTTTAAGGAGTGGGGGAAGAGCTTGCAGCAGAGCGAGGGAGAGGAAGACAGAGACAGGGAGATTCATAACTTTGTAACTAAAGATGATGTCCTTTAATTCTTTAAAAAAATATTTTCCGTGCCCTCAATCACCCATTGCAGATCAGGCATTTGCAGCACTGAGTACCAAACGTACCAAACCATATTCTTTTGCAGCACAAACTGTTTGGGAGTCCGCAGCGATGTCAGCGATCTCGACATTGTTCACATAAGGAGGAAGAATTAAATTCCTCACTTCCTGATGGAGAATGGAGAAGGATGGAGTTTACCTACCGTTGTTCAAGCATAGGGTGATAGCAAGGTTGCAGCTGCTTGGCTCCCTCCTAAACAAACCTCCTAACCAGCCACCATGGAGTATCTGTCCTTCTGTTCCCATGGCAACACCTCTATCCTCTGGTGCCCATGGTGTCTCTAATGCTTTTGACTAGTTGGATTCCTTGGTACCTACCTCCTGTGCCAGGTCTTGTCAAACCTTATTACACTGAGAATCCATTTTGGCTGCACTAGTGGGAAAAGAAAGCAGACAAATTTAGTTCACCTGAGATCTCCTTCAAATCCCGGTAAGGTCAATTTCTCAAGTTTCCAACTAAGAGCTGAACTTGCCTAGGGCAAAGTGTTTGCCTGTGCACACATGTGTACACAGAATCTCCTTCTGCCACATGCGCTGTTTCTTCCTCTTTCTGTAGAGCACGTGTCTACCATCCCGCTCTCGTGCTCGCAGACTAACAGAGATAAAAACTGGGGTTTGTGCATTAACAAACTGTCATTCACGAACAACGTACCCCCTCAGGCTTTACCGCTGAACTCGTCACAGACCTCCTTGCACATACAAAAGTACCCGTCCCTCTCCTACACCAGCACACAGGATCTTTTTCTGTTGCACAGGTATTGATGTGGCCGACACAAGCAGACTCACAATGCAACATACCTACTTTTTTTGACACACGCACTTTTCTACACTCACTATAGCTCCGAAAAAGACCTTAAAATTTTGTCTAAATAAAGACAAAAAGATTATAAATTTAGTGGAGAAACGAAGGGCACGTTTCTGACCAGTAAGTACGCTCATTGTCTAGGAGGAGGAATAGTCTTATGCGTGCAGTTGGGTAAGATTACATCCCATCCTCATAACCCTTGTATCTAAGAACCTACATATGAATAAACAGATTAATATGCAGGAACGACCTATGTGCTGGAACCTGCACTGCAATTTTGATGAGCATGTGTTACCAGTTAGGGGATATCTGTTTCTGCGCTGTTCCCCAAGCTGACTTTTTCAATCAACACAAAGTTCAGAGTTTGAATTTAAGTGTTTAACCGAGACTTGTTGTTACTCTGCCCTCCGTCTGCGTTTAATGCTGTAGACTGATGACTTTGTTTAGTCAAGTCTGAATGAAATCTATCTGGTGATGTCTAATCGAAATAAGACATTTAAGCTTTTTCAACAGAGACTGAAAGAAAAAGAACTTTTGAACACCATGCTGCACAATAAACTTTCCCTTAAATATCTCTTTTTTAAAGGAACTTGAATGATTGCATTTTTCTAAGTGCGTAAGTTATAAGCATAAAAATGAATCTGGACAAAATGAGCGTGCATTTGAATCCTCTTTCAGAGGGAAGGCTAAGATTATTTTCTCAAGTTAACTTCTGATGTGCAGAATTCCTGCATCAAAAATGCAAGTGTTTACTCTGTTAATACCCTTCCCTAAGCTGTAGCCCTGTGTCCTAACCATATTTGCTAAATTTTGCTTTTTTATTTAGCCAGGTCATAAGCAGTTCTGGATCTTTCTCAACAATTTGATTTTGTTGAGCACATTATTTTTTGAAGTTCTCTAAGTTACTGCATGTTTGTGAGATGATTCAGGGTAAAGCTGGTCTGGATAATCTCTAGCTTCTAGAGAATATTTAAAGCTAAGATCTTAGCTCTATCAATACTTTGGGCACCAGTTTCTGAAATCACATAATTCTCAAATGTTTTTTCATGGGAACATCTCTCTTCAGCAAACTTTAGCTACATGTATTTCTGCTTTGTTGACTAAAATCATAAATAGTGTTACCAGGAGCAAAGAGCACGGGCATGAGAAGAAAAAATTTTGCAGTTATAGTCATTTCGTATTCCTGGTGTTCACACAAAGGTGGACTTTCTATTCCACTTATCACTTTAGTGAAACTCACATCAACTGGATTTCAAACTTCACTAATTAAAGATAATCATCAAAGAAATCCAAGGGACCTGCCACCCACAAAACTCAGTGGATCTGCAAATGCTATAACTTGGGCTATTTGTTTCTTTGACTGTAATCCAAAGTCTTGGTTTTTCTCCTCTCTTTGGTGCATCCTTAAACAGCTTGGTTCAGCTTGTTTAGTCATATGAACTATGTTCTTTAAAGGTAATTGCATAAAATTACATTAGTATTACTCTATTCAATTTCTCCTTTAGAATTCATAACAAACATACATAAGAGGAAACTAAATTAAGTGTAGGATACTCCAATTGTTTCTCTCTGCCAGTTTAGCATAGCTTTTCAGTTTGTCAGGATTTTCCATGAGGTGACTGTGTCTGGGAGCTCCCAAATTAACCTGGAGGTCTCAAAATTCAGGCACCTAGTTTTAAGCTATCTGCTTTAGAGGGGCATTCTATTGACCGCTAAAGTAAATGAGTCCTTTCTGCAGGAAGTGGTGAACTGCTACGCCTTCAAACCAACATGTAGAATGTTTCTTGTTTGCTTTTTCTTTCTTTCAGCTCATATTTTCTTCCCAAACTGAGCTGCAAGTTTCAGACAGCATTGGTTTATTCCTTGTGGTTATGTACAACCAAAAAAAGAGGTTTTCTTAATCATATTCTCTTTTGTAATCTCAGACTCATCTGCGCATCAAGATAACCTGAGATCATGGCATTCTCGTGTTGCTTGAGTTTAGAGGTGATGTCTCTTTCATCAGAAAAGTTTTAATCCCTGGAGAATAGCAGCTCTGTATCTCCCTCGCAAATAGTCTAGGCAGAAAGATGGATAACCTTGATAACTGAAACTTCAACCTTGCAAAAATTCATCTGCTGAATAACAAAATGTAATTTGCACATGCACTTGTTAATTCTGTTCAAAGCTTTGTCAGGGGTGTTCTGGGGGCTTCACTGCATTTAACTAACCTAAATTGTATATTTCACATTCTAGACTCGAGCTGAAACTATAAGGTATTTAACCAAAATTTAGAATCCAGAAATTTTATCAAAAAACCACAAAGATTGTCTAATGAAATTATTTTATTATATCTTATTTTTTTTTGGGGGGGGGCAGCTTTTATCCATTGTTTCTTAAACTCAGCTAGTATAGGTACAAACCAACTACAATTCTTGACTAAACGTATCATATTTTGGAAATTTTTAAGACTGGAAAAAGTAATTATTCCTTCTCCTTTGCCCATTTTGGAGCATTTTGGACCCTTCGCTTCATTGCCTCAATCCCATAAATTATTTCAGATCTCTGAGATGCACAAGCAATGCATATCTTTGTATTAGTTTACCTCTAAATAGAAAACAAAAAATTGGATAAAAAATGAGAATTATACAGGCACACCTGCTAAATTCCCTTGAAAGCACATAATCACTCAGGACAAGATTTTCAAGTTGTTTTCTGTAACTTTTTTTCTGCAGAATTGAGGTGTGTGTAGTTGGGCTCTGCCATTAGAAAATCAGTAGAGGAAGAAGCCTTCAGAGATGCTTCAGATGACAAAGAGCTTTCTTGGGAGGGGCTGTTTCCATGACACATAGAGTCTGTATGACCAACTTGGACTCGACATCGAGTATTTACAAAGTTGAGTAGATGAAGTGAAACACATAATTGACTAGCTTTGTTCACCTACAGAAATTATATACCACCTTGCTTATGAATTTAATTTTAGTTCCTTTTCTTTTCCAAATATAATTGATAATTTGCATTATTAAAGAATAATGTTGCTGCATTGTTGACATTAGGGGGTGTTTGTCACTGGCATTTGAAAACATATTATGTTACTGTCCGAATCTGGTTATTTCTTTATCATAAGTTGATGGCATGCTCACTTCTTGGATTGCTAGGAACTCTTATTGGAAGAGACTGTATTAGGATTCTGTAATGAACTATGTTCCTCCATAGAACATCATTATTATTATCATTATATTTCATGTTGCCATTAGTTTTATTAAAATTTTAATTTTAACATTCACACTGCAGAAACAAGAATTAAAACATTAAGTTGAATAAGAGCAATATTCATTGCCAAATTAATAACAATGATCATTGTATATCATAGTAGCAAAGCTGTGAATAACCACTGACAGTAGTAATTAAAATATTCATACTGTACTAAAACTAAAAGCTGAACCGAGGTGGTACTGAACAATCTGTCTCTTCTCTGATTCTAGATGATTTGGCTGTTAAATGATTTTAAGTATTCATGTTCCACAGCGGAAATATTTGACAGAAGAAGACAAACAAGTAAGCCTTGACAAGAAGTTTTTGGGTAAAAGTGTACAAAGTTAGAGATGTTCTCACAGTTATTTGCCAGCTAAGATCACAATTTGTTATCCAAATATCCCGGGTCTAGGTCAGTCACTGAAAGAAAGAGATCACCGAGATTTGAGAGCACTTTGGTTCATCAAGATGGGTGTCATTGTACAGACGAAATGTCGTTGTACATTACTGTTATTACTGCTGCACATAATAAAGAATGTTTGTCTAGAATGTTTTCTGAGAGAGACTGACACTGGTACAATCATGGGTGTTCTCCGTAATGGGAAAAACAATTAGTTTTTAGTCATTTGCCTTCCTGGCAGTGCTACACTCTAAATTATATCTCTTGTTCTTCAACGAAGAGACTCTGCAAGAATATTTCTATTGTGAGACTTTCAGACAATAAGGGTGGATCTGCTCTCCTTGCTTGCCGTCTGCGTCAGTGTTTTTGGAACCTATAATCATACTGCAAGCATCTAGGTCTGAAAGCACTCTCTGATAATTTTCCAAAGCCCCTGCTCATGTTGTGGGGAGTCAGATATGTGAAAATCAGTGCGGAGCCTCAGGAAATAGTGGTGACAGTGTGACCTGGATGTCTTTCTAAAAGACTGCCTCTAGCACATCCAGCACAAGGCCTCATGCAAGAATTACTTGGTCAAATTTGTTCTCTTGTGATTAGCAGGTCAAATGGTGCGCTTATTATGGGCTTTCTGAGCCTTACCGAAATACCTCCCTAATTCCGTATTTTTGTTCCCTGGCAGCAAGAAATGCCAGGAGGATGTTTGAAAGACAAAACAGAAGCACACTTGTGGTAAAAAAAACATGTACTTATTTCCAATAAGCAGACAGAATTTATGAACTTTACCTGAGGTATGTCTGGAATCCAAACCCCACAGAAGGTCACAAACTTTCTGTGCTTTGGTGGAAACACTCTTGCTGATGTCTAGAGCTGATATCATTATCTGAGCCTGTTTATGGATGGAGTTTTCCTTTCCCCTTAAGTCGAACTAACAATCCAGGGGAGGACTCTATCTTCAGGTAGAATTCCTTTCAGCTAAGTGTCGGCATGTGAAGCATGGTGGCTACTGCTGAGCCAATCATTCTCACCTCTCCTTCTGAAATACTTTACCTGGTGTGATATAAAACACACTGCCTGGCCCTGATTATGGTATGTGAAGGTGGATTTGGAGTATTGTGTGGGACTTCCTTTACACAAATAAAAATATCGCAGCTGTTTTCAGAGCAATAACAATCTTTGTTATTGAAAGTTTAGTATTCTGAGAGAAAAATGACAAAACCTTTCCTTCAGAAATGTACTGTTGTTTCTTCATTTGCACTTTAAACAAAGTCTGTCCTGAGGGTATTTTCTGGGTATAAGATGTTGACATAAAGGTACTTGATAGATAAAAAGCAGACATTTAGATTCATATTCGGATGTTACCTGAACCAAGGGCAGGTCTTTACAGGTCTCTGATAAATCTTACAGTAAAAGTAATATTGAGAGTCAGATGAAGAGAGGAACTAAATACACTGTAAGACCTCTCAATTATGTCAAGTTTCAATACTTTTGGATGTTATTTGCTGAATTTTCTCGGATTTTACAGGTAAATACTCCGGTGATTAGCTATGTTGAAATCACAGTTTTGCTTATAGCAACAATTTCAGTTAACATGAAGAAAAACTGAACACTGAAAAGGTCGTACTTTCTTTATATCCGTCTCCCATAAACCCAAGAATTTCTTGTTAGTATAACCGATAACTTATCAGTGTTGTGATTATTAGTTCAGATCCACTTATTGCAGAGAAAAAATATTTATTGTGTAAAAAATTTCAGTGATAATGGCAATTTAGTTATAATGTTGCAAACCACTCAGGTTTTGCTTCTTTTAATTGTGTTATGTTGACCCATTCATTTTTCCTAATGGTCCCATGTTTACTGGCTTCATTCAGTTGTAGTGGGGTGTTTTGGTGAGCTGTCAGGATCAGGAATCCTTTATTGCTTAATACTGTCATCTATATAAACTGTGGCTTTATAGTAAAAAAAACAATTAAAACACTACTTGGTGTAAAAAAATGAAACTCAGTGCAGTCTACTAACTACTGGATATTTTTTTCTGATTTATTGGTAAAAGGGAGCAGATTTTCTAATAAAAATCTAATCATATATAGTTAATTTCTTTAGTGTCTTAGGCCCTCTACAGCTGCCTGTCCTACTAGCAGATTAAGTTGGTTATTTAGTTTTGAGACAAATATTCAGATTTCTGCCTCAAAGGCCTTACTGTCTAAGTTTAGATACCTGACATGAAAACGAGAAGTGACAAGTGAAGAAAAGAAACAGCAGGGGAGAGAGGGAGCGTAAAAGGATATGGTTCGCAGAATTATCATAGATTTTCTTGGAGGCATGTTTCATCTCACCTAAATTTAGTCATCAAAGTAATATATGTCCAGCATTATCAAAGAGAAGACAATTCCCATATATTGTCAATGGAGCTGATTGGATGCGCCCAGAAAATTATTTAATTTAGAAATTTATTTGAAAGTGGACGAATGATTTTATGGATGTTACTATTCCCTTTCTCCGACAATTGAATGACCCTTAGCTAGTCCTGCTCACTTGACTTTTAGTTTGTGATGTTTTATACTACAAGTCTTTGTAAGAAGACCATACAACTGAGAAAAGACGATAAAATACGGAGGCAATGATGAGGAATTACCTTAGTGGGGGATCATGGAGCTTCATCTCCTCCTCTACACCATTTTGGACGTGTTTTAAAGAATTACACAGGTTGATCCCGTTCTCCTCTTTCAGTGTATATAAATTCAGGACTCTATCATCAGTGTCTTTTCCACGGTAAGACCTTTCTTGCCTCAGAACAATGTTCAGTGAGGGAAGTCCTACCGCAGCTGGGCCCTTGCCTTTGACAAATCGCGTAGGCAGAGTGTCTCACGCCCCTGAGCAGCAGCACAACTATGCAAGAAAGTAGTTTCGTAAAAAAGGTAGAGCAGATGCTTTCTCATAAAAACCTTAATATCCAGTGGTAAACAGAATCAGAGACTTGGCACAGTGTGGGTTTTCAGACTTCAGAGGACTCAAATTTTTGCGTTCCGATTTTTTGTATAATTTAGCTCTTACAGGCTAGACAGAGTAGGGGTGGCACGGCAAGAAACCTTGGAAATTAAGTCACCATGCTGCATCAGATCTGATTCCAGGCACTGAGCAGAAGAAAGAGAAAGATATGAGAGATGCTAAAAATGAAATTTCAATTTTTTTCCTAGACCATGTGTTAGGAGTAAATACAGGCTTAATATATGGGACTAATTTACTTTGTATAGACATTTTGATGCTAAAAATAATCTCATATTCTTCAGGGAGTCTGCAAGATAAGTTGTGATTAAGAGGAAGAATTGTTACAAGCCTGTTCAGACTTCCAAAATCCTCCAAATGCCAACGTCACACAAGACCTTCAGAACTCTTGGCTGAGATATTCATCTCTTTCCATTGGCTATCAAAGGAGAGAAGGAATAGTCAGGTTTCTGAATGCTTCATAGAAAGATGCTTAAGGCCTGTAAGTGTCTGAGCCAGAGGGTGAATTAAGTCTTCCCTAGGAACACCACTATCTTTGCAGTATTCGAGGCTACGCCTGTTTTCAAGCTTGTATACCTGTCGTACAGAAGAGGATGGGGGCTGAAACTGAATTTAGGCAGCCTGGATACAAGCCGTATGGAGCTCAGAATGGAAGGATGTCTGCCGGCATGTGGGTTCGATCTGCTTCTAAAGCATCTTTCTTCCATAAATGTCACCACTCTTTAGACTGCAAGTATCACCTCCACCATGTGTAAAGACGGGTTTTAAAATGGACAGATTTAATGCTTCTTTCTAACACAGGAGCCTATTATCATCTAAAGGACAAAATCTATATTTTTTTTTTCCTTTTCCTTTGTGTTGCAATGAAAATGTAGGTGTAAAGCAATACTCTGCCAACATCCTTTACACAGCACGTGCAGGCGAACAAAAAAAAAATTCCTGGAAAATGCTTTACTCGAATACACAGAATTCAAAATGAAATCTGTCGCCTAACACCTCAGATACAGATCCACAAACATGTAGCATATTCACCGGAAATTACGCGTGCTGAGGCTCTGCCCCATAACCCCTCAGGGGTCTTGTTCCACACTTGGTGTAAGCAGCCCCCACTTTATGAACTGCACCTCCAAATCTGCTGGACAAAGAGCAACATCAGATTAACATCTGAACCCTTACACTGGCTCCACATGCAGTAAACACAGTCTGCATGTCACAGACATGCAGTAAAACATTAATATAAACTTAGCTGCATGCGTTCAGCATAGGTTCGTATTGCAGAAACATGTTTACAGAGTATAGGTTGTATATAATTTAAAATTCAAGAAGTGATGGGCTTGTTCCTCTTCAGTTTAGACATTTTAGAGGATAGGTGGGAGTAGAAAGATGGAATGAACAACTGAAAAAAAAAAAAAATTAAAGTAACGGATTTTTGTTTGCTAATATCTATACGAAATTTGTGAAAGGAAGAAAATAAATTTAGTGAGCTTTGTATAGATTTTGCTTGAAAATTTTGACAAAGAGAAATGTTAAAAACTTATTTTTAATTGAAGTAAATGTGGCTTTTCATCAACCTATTCAACAGTTTTCAAGAAAAAATTTGAAACAGATATTTCAAATACTTTTTTTTTGCATAGGTTTTTTAAAGATAAAATCTAATTTTTTTCTCTAAAAAAATGATAAATGTCTTGATTTTTTTACAATAATGAAATAACAAAACAAGGAAGCCTAAGTGAAATGATGGTCATACAGTTTACTGCTGAAAATCTGAATCCTTTTATTAACACATAAGCTCAAAAAGTTTCTTCGAGATTTAAGCAACAGTCTTTTCAGCTACACTTCTGGAATGTTGACGATCCCTATTTTTAGTTCTTGATTTACACTTCTGTATCTTCACAGAATCACAGAATTGTTACGGTGGGAAGAGATCTCTGGAAATCACCCAATCCAACTCCCTGCCAAGGCAGGATCACCCAGAGCAGGTGACACAGGAGTACATCCAGGAGGTTTTGAACGTCTCCAGAGAGGGAGATTTCATGACCTCCCTGGGCAGCTGTTCCAGTGCTCTGCCACCCTCCACATAAACGAGTTCCTCCTCATGCTGAGGTCGAAATCATCATGTTTTATTTTAAGGCCATTGTTCCTCATCCTGCCACCGAGCACCACGGAAAAGAGCCTGGCACCATCCCCTTGGCACCTGCCTTTGAGATATTTATACGTGCTGACAAGGTGCCCTACCGGTTGTCTCTTCTCCAGACTGAACAGGCCCAGCTCCCTCAGTCCCTCCTCACAAAAGGGATCCCCACGATCCCACAGGCCCTCCTGGCTACGAGAGCGCATCGCCAAATCATGGTCAACCTGTCACCCACCAAGACTCCCAGGTTCTTTTCTGCGCTTTTCTTAGAACGTGGCAAGCTTACAGCGTCAGATCACCGTATGTCAGAATTTTGGTAATGAAATTGCTAGATCACCCTCAAATCAGCTCCTACCGCGTATTTCAGTTGATAACCTTATTTCTTTCCACAAGATAGAGAACTACGATTTTAAATCCTGCATGAAACAAAGCACTAAGACTTAGGAATATAGCTGGAAATGTTCAGATTAAATTGGTTTTCACTTAAAAATGCTCATACATCAATTTGAAAACCTTATAGTTCTCTTAGTTTCTTTTGTTCAAATCCTCTTTGTTCCAGACAGAATTTATCCAGACTTTCATTCTTTGATATATTAGATCCATATTTCAAACTTTTAGCTGCTGGAGGTTCTGGATTTCCTCCATTTAGTGAGGCATTGATTAAAAATATATAGATTAATGAATAAATATTGATTTTATTGCTATGCGTTGAAAGAAAAATATTTGAAATTTTGACATAAAAAGTCTGTCTGCAAAATAACCCCTGGATGTTTAGCTCTATTCAGAACTACGATTTATACCTCCAGATCTGTCAACAGATATTTTCTGAGCTTTAGTTCTTTTCTTCTTCATGACTCAAATTTCTCATTTGTAAAACAAGAATAAGTACACTTGCTCTGGTTATACAGAAGATGTAATTACAACTTAATGAAAGCTGACAGAATTGCCAATTTCAGCTGTATACGGTTTGAAAGGAGAACTGAAATTGTTAATTTCTCATCAAGAAGAAAATCTGGTTTATATCGTTACAACCCATTTGAAACATTTCAATTGACATTTCATCATTTGTATTGTGATGTGGGATGTTATGGAATGGTATTGTATGGTGTGTTATGTAATACTAAAACACAGAAATGGAAAGTAATTTCAGAAGAAAGATCAAAAAAAGAAAGAAATAGCTTATTTCAAACAATGTCAAAATGCAGTGTGTTGAATTGTGAGAGCTTTTATCCCATTTTTCTTCTGAACAATATTATATTGAATCTGACCCAATTTTGTAAAATGTTTAATTTTTGAGTGAACTGTTCATTTCTGATGGGAATGTGGTTTTGTCAAAGATTCTTCTATTTTCTTGAAAAGTGCTGTGAAATCTAAGAGTGAAAAGTGCTATATAAAGAACAAAAATTGGTATAATGGGTCTGATCCCAAGCAGGCTGAAGAAAGATGACAGCCCAGATAACTTTCTCCTCTCCCTTCGCACAGCTATGTAAGTACCGACCACACTCCTGTTTCCTGATCTCTGAGGGAAGGGTGCCAAGATCTGGTCTCGAATCTTGTGTCAGTCGATACAGAAGAGTCGTGGGCAGCATAAATAATACGGCTTTATGTCAGATGGCTGAGCTTTATGAAGTCTTACAGAGCAAAAACATCCATTGCAGTATTTCCTCTTTCTGGGGTTTATTGCTACAGGTTGCAAGAAAACTATTTGGATTTCGGAAAAAAAGCCTCGTAGTTTCTCTTTTCCGTGTAGGTTCTAGTGGGACTATTAAGGATAGGTGTCATGATCTTAATCCTCAGATGAGCATATGAGCTAATAAGGTGTCTGTTTTGGGGTTTTCTTTACGCGTTATTCTCATGGAGCATATAGGAACTTAATAGTTATAAATATCTAATCCATTAGTTGAGCTCAAAACTGAGTAACAGGTTTACAAGATGTTGACGGAGGAGTGCTGACGCAGAGAGAAACAAAAAAAGATGTGCCCTCATTGACATAAATACAGAATTTTATTTTATCATGTTCATTTACTTAGAAAACCAGTCTGGAATACACACAAAGAAACAATCATACATGCAGATCAAGTCTGATAGACAAGAACGTGTGAATTTTCCAAGATCTAACATTTAAGTTGAGACAAGCCCAGACAAAAGTAACACTCACCGTAAGTTTGAAAGAGTAAAACATTTTCAGTTAAAGTTGCATGAGAAATATCTGGGTGTGATTGGAATAAGGGGGTTTTTGGATCAATACCTGACTGAGAGCCTGGGTCACCAGCAATAAAGCCACCAGTCAGAGTAAACACTTGACTCTGCCAGGACAGGATGTGTGTTCCAGCGAGTCAAAGTGCAATCTCACAGGGTGAAGCATCATGAAAAATCCAGCAGCTATGAATGAGTGACACCAGCGAGGATAAAAGAACAGGGAACCTCAACCCTCCTGGTTCATGGCATGAATTTTTTAAGAAAGATGGAAGGCATTTTCACCCCTTTAGCCCCTGAAGTATAATACAGAGCAGTTGGTTCTCCTGGCTGCATGTCAGAGTCAGTTGCTCTCAAGTATCAAACGCTGACCATCACTGACGAGGGGGCAGTAGAAGAGTGGGACTCTTGGATGCTAATTCCTGTTTGCACACAAAAGCAAGGCATGTAGGCAGATGAATACCTCAAAGCTGGAAAAAAACCCCGCGTCTGTGGCTTCTGAGAGTTAGAGGTTGAGACACATAGATCTCTGTGCCTCTAGGTTAAATAAAGTTTTGTCATCCTCAGCCTCTGAAGTGATTAAATTTGTCCCAGTATCATTAGAAAATGGAATTAACAGCAATTTGTGGAGCCGCAGTAGCCTGGGGGTGGTTTCAGCGGATACAGCGACACCACTCCAATAACAAGGGCTGAGAATGACATGTCACAATTACTGTTGGTGTTGCTGTTGATTTATGTCAATGCAACGGTTCCGTGGCATCCATCATTCAGCTTTATGCTGATGTCCTGAAAAGTATTTCTGGATTTGTAAAAACTACCAGGGCTTTGGTAACTTTGGGATGTGCTGGTCGGTCATGGAGGGACATCCAAAATTTTGTGAATAATGCACTGAAGCTGAGCATTAGAAGGAGGTTTTCAATAATCAGCCTTCAAGTAGGAGAAACAAGGATAGAAAATAATGACGTAATAGGTAAACACTTTTAAAAGAATAGTAAAACAATTTTCAAAGGATTGTGTAATGTTATATTTATAGTGAGAAAAGAGAGTACTTGATGATTCTATGAGTCTTCTTCAATTCTCTGTGTTTCTGAGAAGAAAGACATGCCACACTTTCATTTCTGCTTTGTTGAAGTGGGTCAATCATAAACTCTTCATTCTTTATTTCCTCTTTCTTTGATGATGGGAAGTATTGAGATGATTCTCTATGTACTTTTTTTCTTTTTGATGTCCCAAACAATAAAATCCATCAAATTTATTGAAAGTCACAGAAAAGTACTTTTTTGATGCAATTCAAGGCCAAGCTCATAGTGAACCTGACGTGAACTTTCCCTAATCTTTTGGCTTAGATAGAAACAGTACAAACACAAATTTCATTTCCCCAACGCTAGGTAAACACCCATCCGATCACTGCAGCAGCTAAGAAAAATGTAAAGGTTGTGTTGGTAGAGACAAAGTCTGTGGCTGGTATCCATGTCAACAGACAGAAGGATCCCAAAGTTTCGATTAAAATGTATTTAATGACAAAAACAAGCAAAAAAAAAAAAAAAAAAGAGCACGAAATCTAAAAGACATAATTTCTTAATTTCCAACAAAACTTGAATTATAATCAAGCAATAACTCCAGTTCTTCCTACCTGTCTCTCTTCTGTTCTGTTTCTCCACTCACTTGAAAGTAGATGCTTCTGTTAATCTCGAGATTCGCTCAGATATCAGTGCAGCATACAGGAGAGTGGAAAAATTTCTTAGATATCCCAGGCCTTTTATACCGTGCTCTGAAGATCAGAATCAAATGTGACTTTTGAAATGTTTAGAGAATTCAGTGTGTAGAAGCCATTTTTCTTCCCATGAAATAGGCTGAAAAGCTTTCCTCTCTCACAGGAAGTAAAATCTTGCTGAACAAAATTAAGTGAAATGATCCTTCTTTTAGCAAAGCAAATATAGTTCCAGATTGGCCACAATTAAAATTGTTACTTAGCATAGAACACCGATCTAAAGTATTTAATTTAATTGCATTTATTTTAAAGTTATAATTCAGTCTATATTACTTAACAACCTACCTACTGCTTCCCTACCCCATTTCTGAATTGAAACTTAGTTGGGGAAAGTGTTGTAAAAGGACAGGAGCTTAAGATTCTTCCTAAGACCTCGTGTAACCCCTCAAGTCCAATGTTATAATTGTCTGAGCACTTAAAGATTTATTTTTTCTTTGCAGCTTTCTTGAGCTGACATAAAGGTTGATAAGCCTGATGACATAACGGCTATTATTTCAAGTACTTTCTAAACAATATCATTTTTGTGCCCTTCTGCTTTCAATAAAATTATAGGTTTCTTTATTTTTTATGAAACAATGGCTCTCAGCCCCGTGCTATCTTTCCTGGGCAAAATACCGATGAGATTGCCGTGTCTCGCTATTAATGAAATTTTTGCTGCTGATGTCAGTGCAAGCATTGCCTCTGCTGAGGTCTCCATCCACAGTGTCATTTGTGAGGACAGAGTTATAAATAATATCTTGTTATTAATCCTGCCTGTGTAAACCAAATAAAAACAAATGCTACCAAAAAAAAAAAACCCAAAACGAAAAAAAAACAAACCAAAAAAAAACACAAAACAAAACAAAACAAAAACCCACACAAACACTTCGAATAAATACAAATACTACTCAAATAAACACAAGCGCTGCAAAATAAAATAAGTTTCTAATTCAAAATACATCCAGATAAATAAGAGCAATATTTACAGAGATGCACTAGTGAGAGATCAGGTAGGTGTGTGAAGAGTTGATAAATTCTCATTACCTGCACGGAGCTGAAAACTGGAATGACTTGGCAGGCATCCTCTGGAAATGCAGTCAGGTACCCGCACACAGCAGGTACTCCCCGCAAAAATCCAGCATGTGTAGGGTTTCAGTCAGTGTTTTGGTGTTCCAGCCCTGTGCGGGCAGGAGTGGAGGAGGCCTGTCAAGGTCTTAATCTTGTCTAAGGCATAAGGAAACTTTAAAGGGCTTAGTCCATCTCTTTTCCTCTCTACATCCTCCCACTCTGAAGTTTGTTTCTAATAAGGAAATCAAAACTTATCTTTTTTTCTTTTTCTTTTTTTTCCTTGACAAAACTTTTTTTTTTTTTTTTGATGTCCTTTAGAATCCACCGAAAAGAGCAGGGCAGGGGGATATTGGCTCTGCCCACACGATGTTGTCTCTGCCTGCATGAGGCTGCAAGCACTTAAACAGAAGGAGGAAGAGATAAGCATGTTGGCAATAGCCATGAAAATTTAGGGGACCTCAGGAATTTTTTACTGGCTCCAGCAACACTGGAAGTACTTCCTGTCCAGACACAAATCTCTAGACCTCAACTCACATTCTGAAAACCCACAAGCCCTCTTGCTGAAACTCATTAATATCCTTCTGCCCAGTCCTAAAAATTGACCCTATATTCCCAATAATCTTACTACCTTCACTGGTATCTCATTTTTTTTCTTTTATTGGATTGCATCAAATACAGGCTAAACCAGATTTCTTTTTGGGAAGAATGAAGGACTGGTACATTCTGCATCCATCCAGGTGAAATCAAAGTCAGCATTAGTTCAACTCATACAGCATTTGGTAGTATTGCCCAAAAATGAGATCACGCTTGTCCAGGAAACAGAAATGCCAAACTGCATCACATTATTTAATGTGAATTATCTAGGAAAGGACTACTTATTTTATTAAATTAATTTCACCGGTTTAGATCAGTGAAACAAGGGGAGAAGTTATTAACTGTTCCCTGTTAAAGAAATAAACACTAGCATAGCAGTTCATTCAGTTTTACTAATGTCCTGGTAAATGGAGGTACTGTACTCGATATAAATGACTATCCGAAGGTATTTCTGCTGAAAGTTAAAGAAATTGCTAACCATCAGACAAGTTTTATTCCAGAAGAGCCTTCTAGCAAGAGCAATCATTTCAAATGACTTAGGTAAACTGAGATTTCTTTGCTGGTTTTGCTGGCCGTTCATTTTTTTTAAGAATAATTGTCTCTACTTTGTTGATGGCATTATATACCTTAGTTTCCTATGGCAACAGGTGTCTGAATTCTGTGATAGAGATTCTTTTTCATCTATGTGTGGTTTTACGCATTATAGGGATACAGGCCACTGCAGCTGACAAACAAGAAACCTAAATAATATATTTGCATATTCCGAAGTAGCTGATACACTCAGAAATTTTGCAGGTGAGACAAATCCAAATGTACACAATTAGCATCATTCAGTACCTTCCACCTGATTAAACTAGCTATATATAGCAGAACCCTGAGTTCACTCAGGCAAGCAAAATGATGTTTATGAATTTTATTTGGATTTTATGCTCCAAATCCTTACTCTTGAACATATCTTAATAATTTAGTTGAACAACAGATTTGTCTGCGTAAGACTGTTTGGTAATGCATTCCATTCTACTAAGTAGTCATTAGGCTGCCTGCCCTAATGACTATGATACAGATGCGGAATTCAAGGAACCTGGGTTTTATTTTGTCAGTAATACAATGCATGATTTTTTAACAAGTCACTCTCTTACAATGAGAACTTGCATAACTTTTTGTTATTCTGTGAAGCAGCAGCATCCAGGCAGTTTACCCTTGAAAAGTGCTGGTTTCTTTCCACTGGATATAACAGTAGCATAACCTGCTCTTGAGACCTACACATCTAACGTTTAAATACTTAAATTAGATCAATACTTCTGGCTGTATCTTTCCAAAAAAGAAATTCATGACCTTTT
>VZTF01003053.1:948849-961841 GCA_013397755.1 Cnemophilus loriae
GAGATTTTAGTGTGACTAGTGTCTAACATCAAAAACAAAACAAAACAAAAAAAACCACAAAACCCAGAAATTAACTGAGAAAAATTACTCTATGAAAGTCTGAAAAAAGCAAGAGTAGTGATAAGGTTAAGGAATCTAGCTGGAACAACTTCCAGCACATAAAATCAATAATCCATGACATTAACAACAACAAATGTGGAGAAATTTTGGTGCTTCATAGTATCATAGAGTGATAAAGGGACATTAAAGACCATCTCATTTCAGAATTGTACCATGGGCTGGGACACTTCCCACTAGAACAGGTTGTTTAGAGCACTATCCAACCTAGCCTTGAGCTGTTCTTGGTACAGAACATCCACAAGTCCCCTGGTCTGTCTTTGCCACATTCTGAGTGAAGAATGTCTTCCTAATATGTAATCCAAACCTCACCTCCTTCAGTTTAAAACTATTCTCCCTTGTACTGTCACTGTCTGCCTGTATAAAAAAAATCCTTCTCCCTCCTTTATATAAGGCCCCTTAAAGTACTAGAAAGCTGCAACGGGGTCTCCCTGGAGATTTCTCCAGGCTGAACAGCCTTAACTCTCTCAGCCTTTCCTCACAGAAGAGGTGTTCCATTCCTCATCCCTCTTGTACAACAGACAGGGAGATCCATATGTAATTTAAAATCAGAGATCACAGTACAAGCTGCGTCGGAAGGGACCCACAAGGATGACTGAGTCCAACTCCTGGCCCTGCACAACATCATCCTCAAGAGTCACACCCTGTGCCTGAGAGAGTTGTTCAAAAGCTTCTTGATCAGGGCCGGTGCTGTGACCACTTCCCTGGGGGGTTTGTTCCAGTTCCCAATCACCTTCTGGGTGGTATATATTTTTGAAAGTATTTTGCCTTTAGGTTGCTGTGTCTACTCCAACAGATTCTAATATTCCCCCTTTCTCTCAGACCTTTTTTCCCCAACATCCTTATCCAGACTGAACACAATTTACCATAGTATTACATCCTTGTCATCCAAAGAAATGATCCAACCATTCTGTTAGAGGAAGAATTAATTGTGGAATACTCTCTGAGTCATGGTTTCCCTACCTTAGCATCCCCATTGGCCATATGTAATCAGGATTATCCTCTGATCAGGATTTTTTTTTTTTTTTCTTTTAATGGTTAAATAAGATCGGGTTCTCTAGAGGGGATTAATGGTTCCAAGAGCAAGTGCTTCTTCTCAGGCAGCTCACCTTGTAGACAAAATGAAGACTGTCAAAATTTTTCCTACAGTCAGTCTTCCTTGTCTTAACTTTGCACTGTAAAGTTATTTCACAAATTAGTAGAAACAAAAAGAACAGACCAAAAACATGGAGCAAGATGGGATCCACTCAGTTTTGTTCTTCTCCAGACTTAGTAAATTAATGTACCGCTTAGATAAATGAAGTACCTAAAAATTTTTGTTGAGCAAAGTGAAAAAAGTGTAAGGCTTGGCACAAAATTTAATTCCTTTAGGAAACCTTTTCTTTGGAGAGTACGGTCGTTGCCTGCACACAATCTTCTTTGACATGAAGACAAAATAGAGATAAAACCCCAAAGAGCAACAGTAAAAAAGTCCTCAACACCCTCTGTGATCACTAAAGTCGCATGAGTTATATCAGCAACTTGATCAGATTCATGTCAGAAGTTTGGGCAAGTGAAATGCTTTCAAAGAATTCCCCTAACTCCAGAAAGAAAGGACATTTTTCTAGCTCAGACTGTGATAGAAGTGTGACAGCAAAATTGAGATCCTAAAAGCCTGAACAGAAAAACAAGAATACCTGTTTCAGTGCCCATAGCACAAAAAAAAAAGAAGAGAAATTGTAATATCAAGAGATGACATACCTGAAGGTTGTATTTTTCTCAGTTCATTTCCATTATGTTGGACTTGCCCTTCCTGACAAGGTCTGAAGAAGATGTAGTTTATGAGGGTGGTTCAAGTGTGATAAAGAAGCTGCAAGCTGAGGACGTGAAGGGTTAGGTGCCCTTGAGGAGTGAATGGGCTCAAGTGCTCTGCAAGGATTGACGTTATTAAGTTGAATTATTATTATTAGCACTTATTCAACATGGGAAATGGATGAGCAAAAGAAGAGGAAAAAAACATGAGCAAAAGTGAAATTAAAATGCAGTGCAGAAAATATTTCAAGTAAACTACTAACACTTCATATTTGTAAATATATATCTAACATATTCTAAATTTAAAGAAAAAAAAGCTGAAGTAAACACAAGCATGTCAGATCAACTAGATACTTGTTTCAGACCCTGCCTTAAAATCTGATAAAAATCAATTTTGGTCCACCAAGTTATACAGTAATCTGCCTTTCCACAAAAGCCTCCTTAACCCCTTGTAGCTGGGAGCTATATTGTGTGTCACACTGAGCAGTGTTTAATTGGAGTCAACAGGCACTTGCTGATAAAGGACAATTGTGGTAGACAGTCCATGGAGATGGATAATGCTACATCTAGATTTTCATGGAGAGATGCATATTTCTGCATCTCCTACATGTGTCTCTGAGTGAATAAGTGTGTGTACATATATATAAATATATGTGTTTGCTTGTGAGCACATATGAGGAAATATATCTATATATATGTATAAATATATATATGTAGGAAAGAATATCTCTTCTTGGATTTCTTAAAGGACAAATAAACTCCATTAAACAGCAAGCCCCGTTCTTTTATCAGAGACACAGTCATGCAATAACTTTAAGATAATACATTATTACTTGACATTTCCCACCGTTTTTTTGCTCCGCAATTTGAGCTGTTTGGCTCATGGTTCATGTATTTTTGATTCTTTTTACCACTTATGTTTTAGACGAAGAAGAGGCAGATGGCGGGATCTGTCATTCACAATGGCTTTGATGAACCTTGCTAGCATGTATACCAGAAGACAGTATCCAAATTGTGCATCAGGGGAGTGGAACAGTGGAGAGCATTTGTGGGGTAGCGATAGAGAGAAATCTGTGCAGTCATTATGCAAGATTACCACATATCTAATACTGGAATGTGTCTAACTCTCCAAACCTGCCACCACTCTTAGGCCTTTTCAGACTTTTCTTAACTAAACTCCAGGGTTTAGTTTGGACTTAAAGTCGTACTAAATGTAGTTCTTATCTTCCTTTCTGGAACTGACTCACCTTTCGCAAAACGTGTCCTCTCCCAACTCCTTGTGGATCCCGACCCTCCTCGTAGGTGGGGCCGTGACAGAAGAAGGAAAGGCCTTGGATCTCTGTAAGCCCTGCTCAGCAATAACAAAAACACCTCTGTATTGTCATCACAGTTTCCAGCAGAAATCCAAAACACAACCCCACAGCATTTCCTGTGGAGAAAACTTCCTCTGCCCCAGCCAAAAGCAGCACATTTTTTCACTCCTAAAGTAAGTAACCAGAAATTTTATCACTCAAAAGTAAGAAACTTTTGAGTGGTGAACAAGTACTGACACCGATGATGTACTAAGTACAATTACGTCAGGTGCCTCACGTTTAGTCTAAGTACCTATATGACAAGCAGTTCCATGATTTTGACCAGCTTTCTCTTTACCAACCCTTGTAATGACTAATAAGAGCACACCTTCCAGAATAATATCTCATCTATGTCATAGCTCATGTTCCCATTGTGTCTTTGCTATTGTTTTCCTTACAAATATTGGTGCTTTATCTTTCCAAAAGTTGTGTGCCAAAGAGCCAAAGGCATGACTTGAGGAATGTGCATTCTCAATGACTCCCATGGAGTCCTCACCCTGGACTTACCAACAAGTGGGGAAAGCCTAAGGATTGTGCCCAGCACCCCATCATTCCACACCAACAGCAGTGCTGACAGCCCTGCATGCATCAGGCTCTCCATGCCATAATAAAGCCTGACAGTTTTAGAGCAGTGTTCACTTCTACCGGCTAAATATGTCAGAAACCTAAAAGGAAATTGCCACCAAAAAAAAAAAAAAAAAAAAAAAAAAAAAAAAAAAAAAACAAAAAAAAAAGACACAAAAAAAAAAAAAAAAAAAAAAAAAAAAAAAATCAAGGAAGAACTTTAAAAAAAGAAAAGATAGAAAAAAGTATTAACAAAACTACCCTGCTTGAACTGACAATGCCAGACAGGTTGAAAATCAGGGCAAGGGACAGAGAGAGAATGGCATAAAAAGAGGGTGACTGGTACAACTCCCATTAAGTCTAATTGGATACTGGTCCATGTTGTGTTTATCTTATTTAGTCCAGTGCAAAACTCTTCTGCAAGAAAAGTTTGCACTGAGGAAAATCAAAGCCACAACACCAATGGTCCCCACTCACATTCTAAAGTTTGAGAGCTCGTTTATCACAGGTCACTCTTTGTGCATACTCATGTCTTCATGAATTAATGCAGGTCTACATATGAAAATCAATGTTCCTTACACATACAAACACCACAGATCTGAATCAATCTCTCAAAGCCAAAGAGGGTTAAATATTTAAACAAGCTATGTATTGAAATGCATTTTTAATGCTGTGAAGTCGTTCTGATGAAAGATTACTCAAGAGCCTTCATTACTGAGTTTAGAGAGTAATGTGGTATTATTGGAACAGATGGCACAGCTGTGTGTAGCCTCAGCCCCTGCCCGGCCCCCCCGGGGTAAATCCAAGTGCCACTCCTGTGCAAAGTCATCTGCTGTCAGCCAATGGACTGAACGGATGGATGGCTGCATCCAGCTCCCACATCCGTGCATGAGAGCTGGGACGGCTAAAGTCTTTAAGAACAGGCTTCTTAAAGAGAATGGTGCCTTCTGTGATCTCTTGTTTCCTACACGCAGCGTAAGGCGGGGAGCGGAAGAGGGAAGCAGTGCCCCGAGCACTGAGTATGAACTCCTTGTGCTGCTCTGTGACTTAATTGCTAGGATTATGTGGCATCATTATGTAAACTGCAATTGTCTCTGGTAATTTCAAGCTGGCATCTCCCCCACCCCCATCCTGCCTTTCTTTCTTCCCTCCCCCTTGCTGAGTGAGTGAGTGTGGGTGTTGTGAGAGTGGCAAAGAGAGGGAAGAACCAACTGGACACAGTTTGATGGCTATTAATTAAAAAAGACAAAGGAAGAAACAGGCAAGTGTGAAGCCGGGGTCTGTGCTGTGGCAGTCCACGTAAGGATTAGCTACATGGCTATTAACAGTGTCACAGCTGTGGGGAAAAGGAGCCCTGCACCTCAGGAGGTACTGCTGAAGCTTTCCTTGCATTGAGTTTTCTATTGCATACAGGTACAAAGAATACCAGTCTTTGACAAAGGCCCCCTGGTTTCCAGATTTACACAACAAGATCAGATGCAGCACATTCCCTTTAGTCTATATTTGCAATACTGCATGCAAAGAGGGTGCACAAAGCCTCAGAACGCCTCTTTCCTTATTTTGCACTGATGTAATTTAAGTGGTTTCTATGGAAAAAAAATCTAGTTTATTTGTTCATCTCTTTATCCAGCTAGTGAATAGTCTAAGTTTTCTTAAAGGTTTCTTAAGCTGCTCGATAACATTCAGCTGTGCTGTATTATATTTTGGAACAGAAGCTAGAATCCAAATTAAAGGAGACGTATTTTTGGGCAGCATCTGCTGGAGAACCATCAGCTTACTAGACTCCATCAGAGAATACTCATGTAGATTTAAGTGTTTCTGTGAGCTGATGTACCTACCTGGGTGTTGAATATCAGGGATAGATTTGACATATTAAATTTCAATTTCAGAAACAATAAGTAAAGCTACAGAACATTTAGTGATGCCCATTATGTTCTGCAATTCCTCCAGAAGTCTCCTTTCTGATCTCAATAAAATCTGTCTTCTTAATTGAACAGTCTTTCTGTTGTACTGGTGATCCTCTTTCTGAGTCCAAGTGGTTTTATTTCTTGGTAAAAGACTCAAAAATGGAATTCAATATTCCTGGGAAGATTGCATAAATGACTTGTATAACAACATTAACTCTTCCTTATCACTACTACAGAAAATTAGTTTCACATCTGTTGAGACTGCATTTACTTTTTCCACAGCCCCGTGGATGCTTCAAAATCAAGCTGTAATCAAGTAAGGCAAGGAAGTCTTTCTCTTCCTTTGGACTTTATCAAGGAAGTGAATTCCTGACTTTTTGTAAAGTTTTATTTTTTTAATCCTTCATCATGCAATTTCTGATCCAGTGTTATGACTATTACTTTAGTTTCTGAGGTCAGCTCTCTTTTTGCATGCTAAATAGTGGCTTTTCTGCTTTTGTGTTCCCTATTAATTGTGAATTACTTGGAAATTTCTTTTCCTTGCGAATGATTTGAAGCATAATTATCAAATGAAGCAGCAAACACAAAAACAATCCTCGCTCTGTTAAAATTCTGAAATTAAGATTTCAGTATTATCAGACAAGTAAATAAAGCATCAAATGAGGTCCACAGAGAGGATAATGCATTACAATAGGAAAAAAAGATTTGCCTAATTTAAATTCTTTGCTTGTCTAAGTCGTTGTAAATACTACCAGATTTAGGAATCTGATATAGGTATACTCATACCAGCAGTTTGGGTTGCCATATGAAATGCAACATGGATATTTCTGATAAGAACCTAAAAATTGCCCTCAAATTTCTAGGTAAAGTCATTTAATTTTTTTTTTTTCCACAAAGAAAGTTATGTTAACTCACCTCTCATTTGGAGCAGGCTAAGAATATATGAGCAGTTATTGGCTCAGCTGACAAGCAATAAGTCCTCAAACCACCACAGCTCTATTGACCCCTAAACAATACTAGATGGCAGTGATTTTTAGGCAGGTAGACTTTTAAGTGGGGATTTATAAATAATAAATTTATAAATTATAAATTTATGAAAGGGCACAGAGGTGGCAATGTAGATTTTGATTTTCAAGATTCTGCAGCTGTTAAAATTTGATCTCAGGAAGAATAGAAAGTAGAAATTATTTATCTAAGGAATTTTTCAAACTCTTCAGAAGTGGGAATCTGCAAACTGGATTAGACAAAAGAGCTGTCTAATCCTGCCTTGGTCAAAATCTAGCAGCATCTATTCAGATAAGTTTTCAGCCGTGCTCGGGGAGTTGCCCAAAGAGATGCAAACATGAGAAATATTACAGGTAAATTTAAAATAAGAACCACTGCAGAAATGCACTTCAACTTTCCCACTTGTTTTATTTAGTTTTAAATCAATGGCATTTCCTAGAAATCAAAAGGCTATAAAGGAAGTTAAAGAAAATGGAAGGATTCAAACTAAGATACAGCACTCAGTGGTGACGATCACCAGACATTTTAATGGCCTTAAGAATTGCTGCAATTTGTGTTAAACTGAACTGCCAGACAGACATGGAAACCAGTTTAGAAAGTTCTGCTTTCCTAGAAGAGCTATCTATTAAAGGGTAAGATACAACTGTAAATGCATGCTTCATGTGAGTTCAAACATCTTTGGTAAACCAAGCAGCTCTCTACCATGATTTGCATGTTTTACCCTGAAATATGTTGTTAGTTTTTCTTATTTCTCCTCCATGGTCTCATGGAAACAAAAATAGCACAAAAGGCCGTGGCTCCATGGCTTGCTGGATAAAGTCTTGCACGGTAGCTGACTGGCTCTGAGCCAAATCTGACCCTAAAGTTCCCTGCTGCAGTGGCTTGATCCTAGAAAATTACATGTTATCTTGGTTACTGCAGTGTGTTAATGTGTTTACACAGATTCTCTACCTGTGGGGGTTTATGTCTTTTAAGTTTCGAGTAGGGGTTCTGCCCATGGAGACCTACTCCCACATTTATAGAACCGCTTCAAACTACCCTTAATTTCCAGAAGTGCTCTCTTCAGTTTTCCACTTTATTTACGTGGCTCCCATTCCATTTACAGGGCTTAAAGCATTATTATAAAGAAGCTGGCAAGCAGAAAACCTTTTTGGCTGGAAAGGTAATGGAATTCTGTTCAGTTATTTTACCAGAAGTAGAGGATGATTAGCACTAATTACAGCTTGTGACACTGAGAGAAATTTGGAGTAAAAATGCAAAATGCCCTTTAAAAATAACTATTGCAGTAATAACGTTATATGTCTTGTAGCAAACAAACAAAAAAGGTTTTCCTTTCGCTGGATTAAATTTTTTGTTTAGTTTTATTTCATAATGTACTTCAACTTCATGGAAACATCTTCATATTTCACAGTGTTCTCTCAGCAGAATGTTCCTTTTTTTTCTCCTGTTTTGTTTCCACTTTCAGAAGGAATTGCACAGCTTTGGGCAGACAGCAGAGAAAAACACAGAAGTACTAAACCCTGTGACCATTCTTATTTAGCTATTTAAGAAGGAACTAAAAGTAAACAAGCTAATTTTCCTAAAGTTTACCAGGGGAGGTAGTCAGACATGTATCTGCTCCCCAGATACTCACAGTGCTTTACCCATAAGATACCTTATTATATTACTTCTACATGTGGTATTGGCAGTACTCTCCTAAACTGAAAAATATTTAACCTGCAGTTAGAGGAGCAGACACCAACCTTTAAAGCAGCCAGTGCTTCCCTGCCCACGGAATGGGCATTGGAGCACCTACAGGTGTGCAATACAGAGAGCCCAAAATTGCTCCAGATGTTCCAAAACAGATGTTTATGTTTAACTCTTGAGATGAAGTTCTGACCACACTCCCAAGAATTTCTGTGAACAGCAGCCATCAAGGACAGGTATTTGAACTTCGTTAAGACAGAGCTGTTAAAACAGGAGGTGCCCTAATGGACTGAAGCTGAAGGTGTGCTTCTCTGTGGAGTGAACAGAACTGTCTCACAAAGGCTAGTAATTTCTCTTTCAGAAGGATATTTATAGTTAAAATTCATACACTTTGAAATCAGTGCTTTAGAAATGTATGTATAATTTTTCTAATACGCTATTTAGACTTTTTAAAACACTATCATCAGATCGGATGTCTTCGTTTCACTGGAAGCTGATGACAAAACTTGTCCTTTCCCATTCATCTTCAACTTGATTCATACTAAAATTTCAATCTTTTCACCAGCTATGTGTTTTTTTCCTACTATAGCCTCCCCCCAGTAATATCTCACTTTCTTCCCTTCTTTGTTCCTGTAATAGAATATCAGCTATTCAAGGCTGTTTTGTTTTTTTTTTTTTCTCCTAATCAATGATTCTCAGGCGCTGGGACCCTGAAGCAATACTTTTGGTACATGGGGCAAACAGATGTTTTTGCGAGTGAGGCCTTGAGTAATTCCAAGAAAACATTCCTGCAGGTGAAACTGAAAAGTGTCACTGGTACGAGAAAGAGAATATCTACAGCAGTGACTCTCAACCTTGGAGAACTGGAGTGCCACTTCGTCGCTGAATAGAGCCACATGTTAATTATCTATTGAATTATGCTGTTACTGATTTTTGAGTTACTATCTGAAAACACTGTATGGTGATTAAACATCTTGTTAGGGCCAGGGGAAAAAAATTGTAGTATGAAAAATAAGAAAATGATGGGTTTATCCTGGATATTTATTCAGCATGTGCAGTCAGTCAACATCATTACGTTCTGCAGTTTGAATTTCCAAGCCCTTCACTTCCTTTTGTTAGAAGGCTTCTTCAAACTCCTTTTAAGTCAGTGGAAAGTTCCTGCTGATATGCACAAATTTTGGAACAGACAATAAGAGTTAAAAGAGCATAAAGGATTGTGAACCTTAGTCTGAATATCTAATTACTGTTTTGTTTTTAGCTCAATGATTTTCCTCATGCTGTGTCAGATAAATGCCTTTCTTGCTTTTTTTCCTAAGGCACTGCTGCTTCCATGGTCACGCTGTCTTGTGTGATACTGGGTGGGTTCTTGTCTCATATCACTGAACCCTCTGGACAATTTCAATCAAATTGGATAGAAAATGCAGACGTCTGAGGGATAATCCAAATCCTACCAATGCCATGAGGAAAGACAACAAGTTTAATTTTTTTTTCCTATTAGTTACTGAAAGAAGGACATAATATGAATTCACTCCATATAAATCTGAGAGACAAGGAAGGAGAAGCAGATACCATGAGACCTGAAATAAAAAACAAAATTTCCTTTCAACATTACGCCTCATCTAATACCCATAAACCCATTTATGGGATAGAAATCGTGCACGATTGGCCATCCTTCCAATTCTGCTCACAGAACAAGTTTTTTGTTCACTAGTTTGCGCAAAGGATACTTTTGACGAGCCATCATAAAAAAGAAATATACATGTAGTAGACGAGACAGTTCCTATAGGTCAGATGGCAGAAGTAATTTTTGTTTGGACTGAACATGGAAGGCCTACCAAGTCTGTTACATAGTCCAAAGAGAGGAAAAAGCGAATCAGTGTGAAAGGTCTGCTGGTCTTTCCTGCTGGAGAGAAGCAAGATCAGGAGGTTGAGAAGCGCCTCTAATGGGTTTGGGCCTAACTCTGAGATCAGACTCACCTCATGGACTTTTGGCATTAAATTTAGATATCCTGACGAGGATACAGGTTCTCTACACAGAGAATAAAAGAGTCTCCCTAAAAGGCAAAGGAGTATTTTCTCTATTTTTGTGGGAGAGGTCTTCCACTTAGGGCAGCTTGTAGTTTCCCTTGGGACCAAAGGGTGGTGCAGTCCGTGGGTTGAAGTCAAGGAGCTGTGAAGGTTTCCAGATTGACCTTAATTCCCTGCTCTACCCACATACAGATTTTAAGACAGTCAGTATGTTACAACTCACAGGATAGAACAGTGAAACAATGAGGGATTATCGGCGGGATCTCATCTAATGAGCCCTATGAAGATTAAAAAGTAATTGTACTGATGTGGTCATTCTGTACCTGAGCTTAGCTCACTAAAGTTCACCGGCACCGAGCTGCGTGGACATAACAGGTCTGATCACCACAGTGTCAGATACTTTCGTATCGCATTCCACTGCCTGGTACATGCATTCAGATAAAGTCTCAAGAATGGCTCTGAAACCAGGTTGTAACATTATAATAAGACTTAGTGAAAAACACAAACGGTAGGAATTCAAGAAATCAACATTCATTTAAATTAAGTGATTTATTTTGGGTAAGAGGAACAAATGGAAATCTTGACTGTTTTCACCTGGAAGCTCACAGGAAGACAGCACAAATAACAGCGCACTATAAATTTTTTGAGCAGTTGAATACTTCTGTTAGACGAAAAGTAAACAAAAAAAATAACACAACTCCTAGTCTAAAGAGCTTAAAGTAATCTGACCTAACTTGAAGTACCAAAATGAAACACTTCCAGGTGTAATCACCTCAGTTTTCTCCAGCAGCTGGAGGAGAAATACGGGGACTTATCAAGAATGGTTGAAGTGGATGGAAAACACGTTTGCTCAGCATTTAGCATCTGGATTTCATATATCTGCCTAATAAGCTGATGAGCCTTCTTTTAACAAATTTCTGCCATTTCTGAGGACACTTGAAGCACGACTCATCTCAATTAACTCCTAAGTGTTGGTTTAGCCAAAGCCAACTGACCTCGCTCTGCAGTCAGTGAAGTCCAAAAAAGATCCTTTCAACCACTGTGGTGAAGTCCTTTTCAGAACCACCCAATCTAAAAGTTGAGTTTACCTGCTCTCCAGTAATAGCTTCAGTTCCTAATTTCTCTAAGTACAGTTTTATATTCCATAATGTATAATATGTATTGGTAGATATAAGTGCATCCAAATACATATAAATGCACATATTTATGTGTGTGTGCTGTTCGCTTGTCAATTGAACAGTCCAAAGGCGTGGTTTTTTTTTTTTTTTTTAATATTCTACATTAAGAAAAACTACTCAAGGATGATGTTCTTGCTCAAAAGCGCACCTGTTTTAAGATGTCTCCATTTCGTTTAATTTTGAGACCTAACTTATTTTGAAGGTAATTTGTTGACTTATAGCACTCTTATTTCTTGGGAAAAAAAAAAAAAGTTTTCTGAGATCAGATTGAATCCTTGGAAGTTTAAATATTACATGATCAGAATTATCATCATCAGTGTTCTCTTATACTTCACAAAAAAGTCATCAAATTACTGTAGGTCTATTTTCATAAACCAATTTTATTTGATATTAGTTATATTACCTTCCTTTAATTCTATTTTAATTAAATCTCATATTAGCTATTTTATTGTTTGCCTTAGGTCAACTTTAAACTGACAAAAGGACATTTATCAGGGTCATGCCATTTTCCTTTCTAAACGTTGTTGTACTTTGAATTTTTCCAGATCTTTGGTGATTTTTCTGTGCTGCAAGACTTCCTGTTATCCATTACATTCCAGACAAAACTTCACCCAGCTTTTTTGAAACTCTTGAATACTGAGACTTTGGGGTTTGTCTTCCTTCTTTACTTTCTCTATAATTAGTTTTTGGAAGCAAAGTGTTTCAGTTCCATCACTCAGTGACCTGTAAGCAACTTTTAACTTTTCTTCAGCTACAGGGCAGAAAGACACTGACTGCTGGGTATTAGTCAATTAAAACAGTTTTGTTTTGTTTTGTTTTCTTTTTCTTAAAGGTAGATTGTCATTCTTCGTTCTCGCTTGTCCACTGTATTCATATTTAAAAGGTTATATCAACTTATTTCAGTATTCCAGTCATGTAACTCTTCACACCAGGTTTCAGCAATACCAACTAGGTCAAATTTATGCTCATAAATGAGCAATTCCAATTCCCTGTGTTTATTATCCAAGCTCCAAGCAGTGGTATATAGGCAATTAAATAATTTCTTCTCCTCATGTCCTTCAGTGTCTTGATTAATTTGGTTCTCAACATCCTGATTTTGTTCTAAGTGAGTACATGTTTGTTCCTGTTTTTCACCCCTTTCTTTCTCCCTTTAACGTCTGTCTGACTACAATTATTGAAACTCATTTCTTTGTACTAATTAAGTTTTTATCAGAATAAACTAATTGGCCAAAACTAAAACTTCATAGGAGTATGCACAGGTTTTAGTTAAATTCTCATCTAAATAGAATTTCATTTCCAGGATAATTTCTGGTCAGAAGAACAAGTCTAGGGTAGCCACTAGCTAGGACATGTATACAGCCTTG
>VZTF01003053.1:961923-971972 GCA_013397755.1 Cnemophilus loriae
TAAGTAATCAACTTTCAATCTTTCTTATTATGGGTTTTCGAGCTGGCACGTTTGCTTGCATATGTATTTAGTTCTGGATGTACAAATTAAGTAATGATTTAAAGTATGGTTTGATACGCTATGTGATGTAAGAAAAATATTTGAGCCAACACAATTTTGGTTTTTTTTTTGGCAAGTGTCATTCATGGCCTTACTTCATTTAAATACACACACACACACACACACAAATATGAAATTTTAAGCAAAATATGGCATAGAAAAGTTATTTTGAATGGGCATTTAGTCTTACGGGGAAATAATTTTGCCCTTTGGTATTTTCTAGCCAGCTTGCTCGTCCAGAAGCTTTTTTATTTTGTAATTTCTGGAAGAGAAGTCATCCAAAGTTTAAAGAGCTTTGATTCAACACAGAATACACTCAAAATTGGTTCACAAAGTATTTAGGAGGAATATACTTTCCCTGTTTTTCACTTTCCGAATTTTATCTTGTATGTGTTCTGTCTTTACAGGACAGAAGGGATTTCCAGGAAAATTACATGGGTACTCTTCTGTTGCAGCATTCTTTTGGGATCTCTGAAATCTTTTAGGTAGACTGCAATTAAGAATATACACCATCAGCTAAAAGACCTTCTGCATGATAAGTTTAGAATTTTCCACAAGCTTTATCCACGGTTCTAGTGCCTTGGTCTTGGACTGTTCTTCAAAGAGATATCTTACCCTTTGCATTTCCGAAAACACTTTTTAATCCACATAGTGAAAAACATATCTCACAGATTTTGTCTGGCTCATTCAGACGGACACCTTGTTTCACTGGGACTTGCACCACTACCAACAACTGTACATTATATTTGCATATTTCCAGTTTATAGCTGAACTGTGTCTTCAGACAGTTTTCCTGATTTTCCATATTGAAGATCTACTGAGAGCAGAAAGGTCCTTTTCTTTCTAACAGTATATCCGCCCACAAATCTATCTCTAGTCATAGGGAATTGTTATTCAGTGTCTTGTTTATGCTGGCCACTAGCTGCCCACCTCCCACTCCATTGCTTTCCTTGTCCTCTGTTTGTTTGGTTTTTTTTCTTGAATGGATTTTCCTTCCTAGAAACAGAAAATAGTCCTGGTTCGCCCAAAAATTTTTTCACTTTATGGTTCTTGACCAAAGAGATTTGTTTTTTACTCTTCTGGTGTAAAATCTCTTTGTTTTGAGCATAGCTCAAGTACAAAATTTCTTTATGCTTTTGAGAAGAAAATTAATAAATAACTTCAATGTTCAAATAATATCTCACCACAAGGCAACATAATATTGAGTATAACACTGAACTGAAAAAAAAAATCATACTCTTTTGCAAAATCAGCTGTTTGATTTCTTGTAAATTCCCTTCACAACAGGCTTATCCAGTTACAGTCAGTCTACCCTTTCATAAACAGTAGAGAATCAATAAATGATCGATAGCATCAGAACCAAAACTGGGACCCAGCATTCTGAATAAAGCACCTCTTCCATGTGCCTCCCTCCACCTCAAATCATGACAACATGCCTATAAAATACCCTGAACTAAGAAGAAATCATAACCCATATAGTTATTGGTTATAGTTACAACCAATAAAGCAAAATATCCCCTAAGTTAATACTGGTTTGCAAACTGCATTTTTTTGCAGGAAAAAACTGCATTTGGAATGAAGCTGATTAGAGGAATATACACTGTTGGGAAGAAGTTGCTGCTACAGTTAAGAAAACATGACTATTTGGTAAGGGGGCAGGGAAAAGAAAAGCTGTTTCTCATGTGCTGAAAACATTCAAAGTCTTGTGTACTTTTGGTCTCATCCAAATGTAATTTGAGTAGCTCACTTTTAATCTAGTTTGGGCTCTGATGATAACAGCTTTAATTTATATAATCAGAGACATTGCTGAGTGACTTTGCCTTCCCCTACATCAAAGGTAATTATTATTTTTATAGTTCAATTAGGAAACATTACATTTCTGTTTTCCTTGGAAAGATGGCACCACCTAATTTAGCAATAACATACATATCCCTGATGCGCTCTCAGGGACATGATGTTATTATAATAGACTCTTCTGGACCTATTGATTCCCGGGAGCAAGTTTCCTTCCAATTTGCACCTTTCAACCCTTTTCTTTAAACCTACACTAATAGGGCAATTTGCTAGCTGTAGATCATAGTCTGCATTTTAAAAAAAAAAAGAAATCTATACAGCATTTTGCTCCAGAACAGTGCTTTTATTAACTTTTTTATCTTAATGATCAGAAAGAGAAAAGATAAGTCTGTATAGACCTATATTTTTTTGTGTATAGATCCAAGGAATAGATGGTTTTCCCGTACTGTAATAATTATTTTTTCTGAGATTTCAAAAAATGTTTGTGTCCTGTCCTCAGATGAAACCAGCAATCCTTCTCCAAAAGACTCTCAAAAGCAGAAAAGGAGGGAATGTTGCACTAGGCCAGCTCTAAGGAGATGTATTCAGTGACTTGAGGACAGAAATCAGAATGTCTGATTTATTTACTGACGTTAGACTTTGGGTCACCCACTTCTCAAGTGATCTTTCTAGTCACTCATGCAGGTGAACGTCTATCAGTCACTCAGTCCTTTATGTGATGATACAGATTCCTAAAATGGAATAGTCTAACTTTAACTTATGTATTCTTAGGCCTCAGTATAGGATGTTTTGTTGCTTTGTCATCCCTGAAGAGTTATATGTAAAAGAGAGACAATAGTAGAGGTGGGTCAAGTTTTGGATGGATTGGACTTCTCAAGAAATAGCACCTCTCTCCTCTGACTGCAGACTAGGCTAACTGGATTGAAACTACGAAAACAACCCTTACGGCAAAGAATAAAATAGCTGGTATAATTTCCTTGGTTATTAGAATAATCATCTGCACAACAAATGTTTTTTTCCCCTTGATCTGATTTAATCAGGAATGGGTTTTTGCCTTATCTTTCATAACATAATACCCAAAATATTTTATTATGAAGTGGCATCTTTTCTAGAATTTGAGCTTTGCCCATAAATCCCGCTGAGGACTTGAGAAGTTTGTCATAATGAAGGTTTAGTAGAAATAAATATGTCTCTGTGGGAAATTTATGACTGTAACAAAACATTTTCTCATTAAAGAATCCGTTTTCAACTGGGGGCAGTGAAGGGAGACAGCACCAAACTAAAAGTCCAAAGCAGTTTCTTAGGAGGCTATTCTTTTTTCTACAAGAACTGATCATAATTTGTGGTTGCTTTAGGTACTCTTTATGGTACTGTGTATTTTCCAGGCTCCTGAGATGGTGAGGAATCCTGAGGAATGTTGACAGGCTGCTTCCTGAGGGTCACAGAGACTATTCCTTCATATTTTTCCTAACACCAGTTCAGCCAAAGCGTGTGTTATGCTTCCCTTGGGCATGGCATTAGCAAGATATCCTGGTGTTATCCGAGAGACCCCTATCACCTCCATTCTGCCTTAACCTTTAGGCTCTGGCTCAACGTGCTTAAGTAAGTCTTTGTCACGTTCCACTAGAGCACGTTTGCATTGATTATGCACAATTATATCCTTGCATCATGGCAATTCACCTGTGCACAGTAGCCCCTACCGGAGTGATTTATTACCAGCTAAATTGTTGCTAGCAGAAACCTGTTTATCACTGTCACACGTGCAAGCAGCAGATATGAGGATCTGTGTGATCAGCCTGTGTGCGTTGTGTGCGTGTGCACGTGTGTGCACGTGAAGGTGTGGGCCCTGTGGGTGGAAGAAGGCATGAAAACTCATGGACATTTCTGATTAACCCTGTCAAACCCACCCCTCTCCCTTGACACCCATCATTGCTGTCCAGTTTCATGTCATTTCTAGCGCAAATATCGGTGGTGATAGGAATCTCTGTTGATCCTGATGTAACTTTATTGATCCCTTTCAACCTTCATCCGTATAATGTCATTGAAGAGGTTCTTAAGGAAACAAGAACATTAATCAGCACCCCAGTTAATTAAAGACATTGGAAACCTTCAGAAATGATGGAAAGACCCCGGAAAATGGGGACATGCTGACTTTCAGGAAACATACTTCCTCTAGGTTCTTCTGGCACTTTTCTCTTTCGGATTTTAATGGGGTTGGACAACTTGGAGTATTGTTTAATTCCCCAGAGAAAATGAACCTTTACTGTTATGTGTCTCTTATTGCTCTTTCATTAGCAAACAAAAGGGTGAAAAACGACACAGCAATGATTTGTTTCATATCAAATATTAAAAAAAGATATTACATAAAAGATTAAAGGTATTGTTTCCTTAACATTTAATGAGCCAGGTCTCACACTGAAATTTAGAATCATGGAATCATAAGACGGTCCATGTTGGAAGGGATCTTGAAAATCATGTAATGCCTGAACTACAACAAACTAAAGAGAACGGGGGCCTGGATGTGCTGTTTCCTACCTTCGCTTTCTTTTGTTTCACCAGCAAACCACCTCTCACTTAAAATCTTGTGCTTAGGTTTGCTGTTTCACTTTCTGATGGGATCCTAGCTTGAGGATCTGTCGTGATCCTCAATTTGACTGATAGTCTCAGACCAACGAGCACAACACCACAGTCACACATCACATTGATGGTACAACCTGGTACCTGGCTGGCAGTCCCAGCTGAGTGGCGGAAGGTCTGCCCCCGCGGTCGGAGAAATGATCCCTGAACTGTTCTACTGCATGATAATGGAGTGTGCCTCTATGTGATGAAGGAATCCTTCAGGGCAGGGGCTGAGGCTGTTACTTTGACCTGTAGTTTTTCTGTGACTGAAACCAAACATGCTGTTCATGTAGAACAAAGTAACGACCAGGATCTAGATTCAGACCTTCTTGAAATCTGTGAGCAGTCTGGATCAATTTGATCTGGATCTATTTGATAAATAAGTTCCCATAGTACACTTGGCAATGTCCTGAAGTAAATAAATAGATTTAATGTATAGCCAAGGCAGTTCAGCCAAGTGGCCTACTCCTCTAGTCCTCTAGTCCTTATCCTCTGCTGCCAGAGTGAAATGCAGTTTATTTATTCCAAGTCTGAAATGAATGCATCACATCCATTTTGTTCCAAAAGTAATTGGCTTTTAAGTGGTTTTAATGCACAGACTGACAAACTATGCTGCCAAATTCTTATAGCTTCAGAACCGATGAAGTTTTTCGAAAAACTAACACTGAGTTTTATGAGATTTGGAAAACTACCTACCATCCAAGTTAGAAGGTCAATACTTCATAGCCAGCTTCATAATATTCCAAATAGTTTTAAAGCCAGTTTGTGGGTATTTTATTTTTGGTGAGGTTTCTTTTGTTGGTGGTTGGGATTTTTTTTTTTTTGCAGGGTGGAACAGGGGAGTGTTTGTTTTTGTTTTGGTTTGGGGTTTGGGTGATTTTTTTGTTGTTGTTGTTCAAAATGGCTTGTTCAAAGGTCTAGGGAATCATCAAAAGTTGGGCAATTGAGAACGTTGATTTTGTTCTGGGTGCTCTATCACTCGTGATTTGTAAGCTCGGCACTTTTTTCAGTTGTCCCTATATATATCTTAGTGATGCTCACAGCACCTTTATTTCTGGAAATTCTTTTAAAAAGAAACTTCTCTGCCAATGGGCAGAAAAGAAAAATTCCCAAGCTTGTTGGTCAGCAATATAGGAAGAATGGTACTTGAAACTACCCAAAAGTAGAGTCTGCTTGGCTGCATTTAGGTGTCTTTGTTGGACAGAGAGGATCTTTTCCTGCAGGGCTTCAAAGAAACATAAAACATTTGAAATTCAGGCAATCTTAGATACCTAATTTATGCAGATTAAGTTCCATTACAGACCACTACAGACAGATAACTTGCTTTTATTTGATTCTCAAGGGAAATAATTCTCACAATTTTAATATTTTTATCTAAAGAACTTATTTGGAATTTGCTTTGTTATTGGCATAAAGGAGTTCAGATTGGCCAGCCTTTCAGCTAGGCTTGCAACAGCCATGTTTTTACTTAAGAATTAATATTGACTGGCTAAGGACAGATGATTTATTGTGTAATTCTGTAATTATTTCTTTTTTCTGCATTGGGTAATTTGTGCTACAGAATTAGAAAGATGCTGCATTAGCAGCTAATGGGTTTTTGTGTTAACAAAAAATACTTTGTTATAAAATGTATTCAGAAACCCTCAAAGAAAAAAATAGGCGTCTTCCTTGCTACAGAGAGGGATATATCACAATAAACAAAGCCTGAAATATATGTCTTTGAATTTTTTTTTTTTTTTTTTTTTTTTTTTTTTTTTTTTTTTTTTAATCTTTGTCTAAATGAATTAGCCAACCTAATCCAATTTTGGTAGAAAATAAAATATTTCTTGGGTAATATTCCAATATCGATTCAAAGACTTTAAGGTTTCTGCGTTATAGATTTCTATGCTTTCCTATTTTTCAGAGAATTACAGAGTCGTTAAGTTTGGAAAAGGTGTCCTAGTCTAACCTTTGACTGAATACAACCCTGCCCACCAAACCCCATTATCCAGACCCTATTAGAGGCTCTGCCATCAAGTCCAGTTCTGAAGACACAACATGGTCTACACTACCCTCACAGAAGCTCCCGAACAGTGAGGTCGTTGGGTGATCTATGCAAACGTTACGTTTCATTTGCAAACATCTAGTGTCATAACTCCAAACTAGCTGCAACATCAGTGCGGGGCCCTTTGAACACTTGTTTATTCCGGAGTATCAGTGGAACATCTGAAATGCCGCTAGCCATGCAGAGTGTTTGAGCTATACCCTCACAGCTGAACGGCCAGTAACAACACTGAGAGCTCGAATACTTTTTCAACGTGAGTCACACAGATTTGAATCTGGTGCTAAAGCTAACACCTGACATACTCAGGTTTTCTCATTGTCTTTCAGGACACGTTGTGGGCCGAAATCTTCCATTTTTTCAATTTCTCTTTTAAGTGAAGTTGGCTATTTCTAGCCTGGGCTGTAGTCTAAATTGTTATCTTCATGATAGCATTTAATATGCAAACAGTAATTCAGTGAAAGACTAAACTGTCTTTTCTGGAATGATTTTTTACAGTCTATAGTTTGTTTTCTGGTTCTCTTACATTCTTGCAGAATGAGGACCATATTAGAGGAAAAATATTAAACAAAATGAAAAAAAATCTAAATTATAATTTTATTATCCTATAGCCTGCAATAATTTCCTGGCAGAGAAGATATTGAACATATTTATTTAGAAAAAGTAGATCTGTTTTCCGAGAGTTCATGGATGAGATTTCTTTCTAATTTTTGGTACATTCTTTAATTTTGTCTTTGTTTTGTCTTGTAGTAAGGGTGTCTATATACGTTCCCTCCTATATCACAGGAATGGCAGCCAGTAAGATGCCAGTAAAGGTTTCAACAGTTAAGTGATTAAATTAGAGTTTTTTAATTTAAAGTGTTATTATCTAGACTTAGGATAGAGAGAGAGAATGGGCTTTGTTGATGCAGTGTGGATGTGGAGTTTTATAGCATCAGTGTATAGAGGGAGTGATATAAGCAGGCCATTACTTACTTTGGGAAGGACAATCTCTTGCCAGTAATAGCTGTTACTCAGGAAACAGACACCACCTGCCCTGAATCAGCGATAAAAAATTTGTTGGACTCCAGCTCTTAGAGGTAGTGGGCTGTAAAATATCAGTAAATCAAATTATTAGCATTCTATTACCAACTAGGGATATTTAAGAATTTGTCTGAAGATGGCAAGGTATCTAGAAAATGTGAGGAAGAGTTAAGCGCTAAATAACAGAAGATTACCTTAAAATAGAATAAACTCAAGATAACATCTGCCATCAAGAATCTGGAGTAGAAGGAAAATACCATCTCTGAGTGCCTTAGCCACAATTTATGAGTCATCCTATCAAAAAATTTCCAAAAAACAGTGGGAGGAAAAAAAAAACAAAAACAAAACAGCCAAGGTAAATGTAATTTGGAGATTTTCCTACATTTCCGCAGGATTGTTCCACTTTCTAATTATCTATAGAGAAACATTTTCATTACTTGAACAGAGCTGATTATCGACCTGCTCCAAAGTCAATCAAAAGTCAACAGAAAGATAGAGTGACATTTTTCTCTGTCCAGCAATACTAGAAAAACTGATCTCTTTTCAATGTTGGTTATACTACCCGAGCATTCTTCACGTGTTAATTGATTTACCTTGCAAAAAGCTTAGATTCCCCTGGGTAGAAAGCTAAAAAACACATTAACTTGTTCAAAACATGCCAAAAACAAAAACAGCTTAGGCAGAGCCAAACCAGCCTGAGTTTACATTTTACTTTTGCCGTTTCCTCTTTTTCCCCCTTTAACCTAGTTGAAGGAAGCATGTTTGTGCTGCAGTTGGAGAGCACATCCAATCATTGCACCCTAGATGACAAACCATTAATCTCTGGAAATCTGATCGTTTGTGAACATCTGCACGTATTCTGAGTTTCAGGTATCTGTGGACATAGTTTTAGAGTGCTGTCCCATGCACAGAGACAAAGGGGAAGCATTTTCAGTGCTGTTCATTAAATATAATTTTACGTCACAGCCATGTGTACGGTGGGGGAAGTTTCCAGCAGAGTCAGCTGACATTGGGAGTGGAACCTTTCGTTTTACCCCCGTTTGTGGAAGAGCAGTGGTGAAAAATCAGGGAATGGAAATGCAAGGGGTGTTCTTCGCTCTCTGCGGCTGCCGAGGGAGGTCATCCACTCACATCCCAGAAAGGTGTACTTCACAGCTGGGCACTGTGACCTGAGGCCGTCACAGCCTGGGAAGCTGGATTTCCCTTAGCAATCCCAAACTGTGGGCTTGGAGAGGGAAAGCCTGTGGCACCACCACCACCAGCTGCCACAGGTGCTGCTTGGGACCCCTTGCCCTTTTTGCCAGCTGCCAGGGCACTGTTTGCAGTTTTTGCTGGCTACCGCCACATGGCTCCACACTGGCGCTTGGCAAAGGGAATCCCTTCAGATAAAATAGCTTTGGGCTTTGTTTTGCCCCGTTGCCCATTGTTTTGTCTCTCTGGAAAAGAGCATTAAGCCACAGAGGTTTATTTACCACAGTCCTTTCTTTGTTCTCCTTGGCCACAAGGAACTGCCTGTGAGTGGCAGCCACTTTGTCTTAGTTCCAGGGTGCCACCTTGCTTTTCTTTTCCTGGTCAAACCGTTCCCCCCTTTTAAAATATTATTTTTATTGTTGTGTTTCTTACTTTTTTTTTTTTTAGTCAAATCATAGTTCTAATTTTTTTTAACCTCTCATACTTTCCTTTTTTTGTTTTGTTTTTCTCCCCTCCACAGGCTTAACCTTTTCCTCGCCCTAAAAGCATTAAAAGTGGTTTTTCAAAGTCATTTACAATGATTAAACAATTAATATTGACATATAATTTTTAGGCTGAATAATGTCAATACATATCTAGTGAAAGAGAAGCATGCACAAATGCTGTGTCTAACAAATACAGACAATTTTTGAGAAGAGAAAACCCAAAATATCTATCTGTCTCTCAAGTTTTATTCTTTATTATTAAGGCAGAGAGTATCCACAGTCTAGATTACTTACAGAGGAGAAGACAGAGGGGGAATGGAGGCTTCTTAACTTGAAAAGAGATAATTCATTGTGTGTTTAATTTGTCAAAAAAATACAGATAATTGTTGTTTCATGTCAGCATTTTTGCGTCTTTATTTAAACTAGAGGAGGTACACAGTTTAAAATAAAACATGCTCATTTATTTCTTTATTTATGTATGGAAATAACCTGAATGAGAAAATAACCAGACAAATGTCAGACTAAAGAACAGTGTGGTATTTCTGAAGCCAATATTATAATACAAAGGCATGGATCAGAGATCAATAGGCTAGAGAATTCCTCAGGTGAGTGTTCCAGGGATGACTGCACACTTTTCATAATTATGGGATTGTTTTTTTGTTCCTAGAAATAATATTTCAGGGAAGGTCATGAACCTACACTTCATTCTACTTCACTGACAAGTAATCTTTCACTGTCCTCTTTTCTTTCATTTTCTTTCTTTCTTTCTTTTTCTTTCTTTCTTTCTTTCTTTCTTT
>VZTF01003053.1:972290-995211 GCA_013397755.1 Cnemophilus loriae
CCTTTGATCATTTGGGGTCACCTGTCCCGGCTGTGTCTCCTCCCAACCTCCCAAACCCACCCAGCCTCCTCCCTAACCTGACAGTACAAAAAGCACAAAAGGCTTTGTCTGTGTAATCCCGCTCAGCCGTAACAAAAACATCCCTACTTTATCCATGCTTTGTTCAGCAAAAATCCAAAACAGAGCCCAGTACCAGCCACTGGGAAGAAAATTAACTCTACCCCAGGCAAAACTAGAACGATTCAATAAGGACAGGAAAGGAGTTTCACTGCACTACAAAAGCCTCACGGCTGCCAAATCAGAAACAAAAGATTTTCCAGTAGTAAATCTAGCTGGGTAAATACTCAGCTGAGTAGTCTCCAGCTGAGGACAGCATGCATTTGGGTAACGTTTTTTTCCCCTTATGTAGTAGTTATTGAGTTGAGTACAAGAGTAATTCACTGAATCTTACTGAAGATGCTGACGTAGATGCTGCTCTGGTTTCTTGAAAGGAAGTCCAAAAGCAGAAAAAAGTACAAAGAGAATAGCCATAATGATGGCAAGGCTAAAACTAATAACATATGAAAAAAGTGGAGTAGTGTGCTAACTTGCTAAGATTCTGTTTGAACAAGAGTTTGAATATTGAGTGACAGTAGATATCAATTCTTTTCAGCTCTCCTCTTCCCCCTTTCTTAAATTTAAAGGGAGCTAACCTAGCAAAGTTTTAACATGGAAAAAAGAGTTCCTGTGGCCTCTGTTTGTCCTCAGAAATGTTTAATGTTGCAAGACCTGTCCTTTCTTTCCTTTCTCCTTTGTTTGTTTAAGAAGGTTTCATTGGATTTCTTGCTTATCATGTCGCTTGGGTTTACAAAATATTGGCAAAGCTTTATAATAAGTAGCAAATCATTATTACGTGCTTTGGTGTTCATTGTAATACAATTAATCATCATAAATTTGCTTTGGTGTATTCAAGTGGATGAAACAGCTAATTTCAAAGACAGCTTAGTTCAGAAAACCATCCAATTTATTATTATACTCTCACCTTTAAGGGCGCAAAAAATGTTTTTTGCACAAGGTACATTGAGTAGGCATTATTAGATACATGATGGACAGGATGGAAGAACTAATCAGTCTAGCAGTCAGTTTCATATTATTGATAATTTATTTACCAGGAAAGAGAAAGTAATGAGACCATTTAAGTTGCTTACACTAGAGGTATACAAACCTTTCTAGAAAAATGGAAGGGAAAGGTATGTTTGGCATTCCAATCAGACTTGGTTTAATGGCCTACTACAAGGCTTCATTTATTTATTTTTTTTTGTTTGCTACTTTTGCAGAAGTCTCATGGGAAATTTAGTGGAGAATAAAAAGCAAGGTCTCACTGTCAGCTCTGTACCACCTTCAGAGGGAAAAGGTATGGCAGCTGGTCCTTTACACGAAGGGGTTACAAGTGTAGGGTTGTGGCTTATATCACATTATGAGATCTGTCAAGAGACGCAGAAAATCTGGATGAACTCTATGACTTCAGTAATTCTCCTACAGTGTTTAGGCTTTTAAACACAGATTTCAGAGGAATCAGCTTAATTTCTCCACGATCTTATAAAAAAAAAATAGTTGTAGACAAAGATGTTTTATTTACCTAATTTTTTTTTTTTTATAAAATATCTCATGTTTGCACATAAGCAAAATCCAAGGCAGGATTTGGAAGGAATGCTGGTTGTCTTTATGTAAGACCTATTCTGAAGATGGGGACCTGAATTTGCCCCTCTTGTTTCTCTGCAAAATTAATATTCATGTCAATCTCACTACTTCTTAATAATTCCTAAGGACTGTAGAGTCTGTCACTTTTAAGATTATTTTTTTGTTTCTCAAAGGAAGATAATTATGATTTTGCTGAAATAAAACCAAGATCCTAGCCAAAGTTAACTTCTAATTGTGGAGTTTGTTTGTTTGTTTGTTTGTTCATTTGACTGCTGTTTTTTTTTCATTTGATTGATGTGTAGGTTTTAAGGATGTTTATTAATGGGCTGGCTTTTGTAGTCACATATTTTTTTATTTAGTCTCCATGACTGAGAGGACATTGACAAGGCCTTTATATCTGTTCTGTTTCACGTGTGTAGTGCAGCATTAGCGGGAGTTCTCTACTTATACAAATGTTGTAAGGTAATTACAGATTTTCAGACATGGAAAGAACTGTGTAATGATCCTTGGCTGTCCACTCAACTAGTAGCCATGTAGCTAATTGGAAAAATTAAACCGTTAAATTAAGAACTGGAGAGGCTACTCTCTTCTTCAAATATTTAAAAACAAGTAGAAAGCTTGCAGAGAGAGACCTGAGGCATGGAGGTGGAAAAGACACCATCAGTACCGACACCTTTCTTATAAAACCAAGCAAAGCAAACCAACCAATTAATCAATTAATCAGTCAAGGTGTAACTCTGCAGAGAAATGCTAAACCCAGGATTATTTCTCAAGGTTAGTCTCGCTCATGCCAATGATTTATCCCTTTATGTAAAATAGACTTGAATTTGAGTCTTCAACTTTTGTGCATCCTTTTGACAGCCGATGATTTATGCACACTAAGCTAAATATTTAAGAACATGGTAACCACCATACAGGATCAGGATTCCAGGCATTAGCTGCAACACATGCTTTGCAAACTGAGGATCTATCTGCTTATATTTAGGAAAATTCTGCATGGTTAAATGGTCTTATTTGAAGCAAAGAAAAGCAGAGGAGGGGGTAATAGTCTAGAAAGATTGGAAGAAGGGGAAAAAAAATTGAAAAAAGAAGTCCTATCCTTGGACTTTGATTAAATTCACTCATGATGATAGCATTTATGATTGTAACATATATTAGGTTGGCTAGGGACATTTATTTACCCCTAGGGAAGGGTAGTTTGTTTCAGATTTTCAGTGTGTTTCCATCAAAATTTTGCAGTTTGGATTTACAACAATAATAAAGGAAAATAAAGAAAATAAAAATAATAAATAATAGTAAAAAAACCCCAAACCTTGAATGAAACAAATGAGAGAGAGAGGATAAATATCAGGATACCCTTTGTGTCTCAAATGATACTGGTTTGTGTAATCATCTATATAAGAGAGAAAGCGAAAGTTTCTAAATATAGTGGAAATTTCAATATTTCAGTGTAAGTTTTACCCCAAACTTATTGATTTTTATCTCTGTGTACTGTTGAGTCCACAGCACGCACACCGTAAGCAGGCTTAATACTGTATAACTTTCACCATCTAAAAGGTATTGCTCTTAAACTTGTAATTTGTTACATGTTTCATTGGTATGACCCTCAAGAAGATTATTTAGTACTTCCTAAAATATTTGTCCAAGAGAGGTGGACAAGTGGCCTCTGGAAGGGAAATCTTGCCCTCCCTTTTCACTGACTTGAATGGCCCTGGCATGTGTGTGTGTGTGTGTGTGTACATATCCATATATACATATATCTATATCATCGATATCGATATCTATATCGATATCTATATCTATATCTATCTATATCTATATCTATATCTATGTATCTATATCTATCTCCATGTACATATATATATTTGAAGTTAACCAAAATCTGTCCTGCCCTGGTCACACAGCCGAGGAAGAGGTCTCAGTCAAGAAAAGGCTGAATTCCAAGTCGTACTGGTAACTTACAGCAAAACCTAGAGAGTAAGGACAGATACTACCGTACTCCTGTCAGGGTCTAAAGGTCGGGTACTTAAACTTGCATTTTTCTAGCTGTGATTTATTTCCGAGTCTGCCTTCAGAGGTACAAGAGACAGTAAGCAAAAGCTCCTTACGTAAATAATAGGCTGACTCCCCAACTTTGAAATTAGAAACTTCTCTCAGGCCCATCTGCTACTAGCATGAAGCTCTCATCTGTGGAAACATGTCCATCTTTCCACGATTAATCTGATAGTCTCAAGTATTATCACGAACGCACACTAACCCTTTCTATTTTCTTAAGAAGTGGGCTACATCTGGAAGATTCGTTAAGATTCAAGCAGCCTCCACCAGGTTATTGATTATCATAAGAAAAGTCATTAGCATTATTGAATCCTCTTTGTTATGACAGTAATCAGCAGCTCCTTCCTGGATTACTGGGAGCATTTTTGAAAGGTTTATGGCTTACTACTGATGTAGATAAATGTTTTTAGAATCCATGGTTTTGCCTTTCATGAATAAAAAGGTGATTGAACAAAGACTGCATTCATCATTCTGTTTATCGCCCTGAAACAACAAGTGTAATTTATAAAGCAATAATACTTTTTTGTAGTGTTGTACACATGTTCTAGAAGAATGGATCAAATTAATGCAGGCCCAGAAAACAATGCCACCACAAGACTAATACATCCAAACCCTTAAGGGATTTGAAAGAATCCAACCAGCACGGTGACTTTGATAAGTGCTTTGTTGTTTGCTTTTTTCTCATTTTTATTTATTTCTTCCACCCCTCCCCCTTATTTTAGAAATAAAATGATGAATATCTTATAACATTACAGCAATTCTTTTAACATTAACATAGGCAATAAATGCAAATCCCTAACTCGTATTTTCAATAGTGACCCTTGGGAGTATACACATATCAGGGAGTCTCTCTAAAGAGGTATATGGTTGTGTAACTTTGTAGCTTGTCTGGATGTGAGGAAATATCTAGAAAAAAACATAACTCCTTCTCTGCAATCCTTTGAGAAGCATCCCTAGGAGCATCCTCCTGCTCCAGAAGGGGGACTCTGTCTTCTACTTAGCCCCCTGAAAAATTTCTGAGCTAGAGATGAGGCTTGCATGCTCTATTTTGCAAACAAAAGGGATCATTAGGTCACCAGCTAAAAGTGTCCCATATATCTGGCACTTCTTCCACGCTGGACTTCAATCCTCAGGTAAGGAATTGTTAACTTTTACGTAACAGTCACCGAGGGCAGTCAAACCTCTGAAAGAAAGACTCTCGAGAGAAGCAAAACCAGGAAGTTGTACCACAGCAGCCCAGGATTGCATCTATCCTTTATCCCAGAGCACACGGTTCAGGGCATTTCTCCTGGCATCAAGAATTAAACTGCTCGTGTTAGAATTACATCCTCTGACTTCTAAGGACTATTCATCCAATTGCACATTTAATTATTCTCATTTGTTATAAATTAGGTTCTTTGCCAGTGATGAAATATATTAATTTCTGTGTGTATTTGATAGTTTCTGTGTAATGCCTGGGTTGGTAAGAAAGGTCCCTTAGTAACTTACACTTTTCTTTGCACGAATGATTTCAGACAAAGGTGGAACCTCTGTCTTGGTTTTGCCAGGATGGCCAAACTGAAATGTTTATGCCTCAGTCTGAAAAACCGTTTCTCAGCCCATAAATGCTGTCTCACATCTCCCTTTGTTACAGATGGTAAATGTTGTATTTTATCCACAGTATCATATGGCATAGATACATCCACCTCCCTAATTCCAAATATAGAACAGAAATGTATACTGAATATTTGTGCTTTTTCTAAGTCTCTATTTATATTTTTACCATCTGCAACTACCAGACGTTCTTTTTTGTTCATATCATATTTTAAAGTAAATTTTCTTTCATGATTGCCATTGGTCAACAGGGTTATTTTTTTACTTCTCTCCTCTGATGGCTGTATTATTAAACTGGCAATCCGTACTTTTTACCATATATTTCTCTGTTTGCGTGGTTTTCATATTGAAACCTTAAAAAAGACTTTTAAAACTCAGACTTTCAGATCCTGTTTTAAATAAGATGACAACATTATAAATATTTTCACTTTTTCCGTATTTTGAAATCTGACTGCTCACGGACCATGTGGAATATGCTTAAATAGTTAAAACATTTTTTATTTATATTTCAGATTTGAAATTTTGGAAATAATTCTTTTAAAAAATTTCCCAATTTCAGGGTAGTTTTAAAAATAACTAGAAAGATATCACAAAAAAACCAAACAAACAAAACAAAACAAAACAAAACAAAAAACAATGTAGAAAGACCATAAGCTTTAGTACCTAGAACACTGCTAGTGCTAAGGTCAACAAATTATGTTGTTAAAATCTGTTATTCTAAAAGACTTCATTAAATTAATGGGAGTAAAACATTTCTTCTTCTACTGTGAGACAGCTTTGTCTTGGGTTCTTCATTGTTCATTATTTCAGGCATCTGAGCAAGAGATCTGTAGTAACAATAGCTATTTTAAGACTTTTAAAATTTAGGTGCGAATTAAATACCTGAATTAGGTATCCTAAGTACCATCCTCAGATGCTTCCCTTAATGGATGCACAGCTAAAGGTTGTGTTCCTTTCATGATTTTTTCGAACGGGATTTGTCACAATAAGTAGCCTGCAGGCTGGCTTTTATTTTTAAGTATGTACCACTTGATTGTCACAGTATCATTTTCCCTCGTTTATGTTGCCTTAAAACCCTCTTGATAATCCTAGAAAATCTATTAATTACTAATGCTGTCCTGTATAATGAGATTACCGTAAGAAGTGTTTTGAAAGAATAAGAGGCAGCAAAAAGGCTTTCAAAAATATACCTCCGAAGGTTGCTCCAAACTTGTGCCACTAAATATAAGATTCCCCCAATTCAAGTTAATCAAGCCAGTTTTGGCTAACGCAGGACAATCTTTAATTAAACTAATTTTGTTACATCAATATCTCCCTCTTTCATGATGAATTAAAGATTAAAATATGCCCGTCTACCAAGATTCAAATACAAAGTCTATCCACCGGCAAAAATGAAGTTCCTGTTTACTCCTCTAGCAAAAAGACATTGTGTTTTCCTGATCCATTCTGAAATACCTGAGAATACAGCCACGCTTTAGAAGGCAAAGAAAGTCTGTGCAGCGCAAATAAACGTTCATTTAATGTTTGGAGTTTTCGATACTTTTGAGGTCGAGCGAAGACTCATCCTCTCCAAAGCCGTATGGGCAATGATTCACCTCATTTACATTCACTGGATAAAAATTTTTGACGTGTCAGAATTAGCGGTCCTGGCTCCAGTTGTAGCTAATGGAGAGAAACTGACATATGTACAGGGTGATTCACTCCACGAGAGTTTGTACGAAAAGAGGTGTCCTGTACACTTCCCTCATTCTCACCACTGTTCAGAACTTAAACAGCTAGTTTGGACCAGTTCCTTATTTTTGGACGGTTAAACTAGATAAGATCAACACCATCTCCAACAATCATGGCTTTCCTAATAACATAATGCAATTCTTTTCCTCTATTGAAGCATATATGCCTAAGAGTCTGAAAGTGCACCAAATAATTACATTGTGAAACTCCTTGCTTCAGGATGCAGCCGTTATTGCAATTTTATATGTATTGCAGAAATGATTGGATATGGTCATGGAAGAGAAATTCAATGAAATCTGTTAGATGCAAAGAAACAAGCTCTAGGGAAGAAAGTGGACGGGGTTTTGTTTGGGTTTTCTTGCTTGTTTTTGTTTCTTTATTTTTGTTTGGTTGGTTGTTTGGTTGTAGATTTTTCGTTTGTTTTGATTTTTCTTCTGCAAATCATTTCAATAATAGTAATATTCTGCACAGTATCAAAAAATATACTTGTCTTGTAATTGGGGTCTTTCTTGGGACATGACTGCATGACTGAGAAGAGAAACTAAGCTAAAATGGTTGCTTGGTCTGTTCCCATGTAGTTATTTGTATATTTTAAGTTCAGGTAAGGTTAAAGTAGTGTTACTAATTTTAAATGAGAATTCATAGGCCAGTGGTTTTCACAGAAGTTTGGAGAAAGCAAAAGCACTTTTTGTATCCTTCATCACTGGGAACCAGAAGGTGAAACTAATTTTTGAATGACTAAGTGAGGTGCAAAAAGTACAGTACACAAGACTTTTTAAAATGTGGCAGTCTTTGTTTCAGAAAATAAAAGTACAGTAGTAAATATGAGTGAAAGCCTTATTCAAAATCTTTTTTTTTCATTTTCTATATGAGAGATTTTAAACAACGTCACAACTTCCAATCATTTGGGATAGCCAGAGGCAAAATCAACAAAACTTGCACAATTAGCACGAGATGATTCGCTCCGGTATAGCACCTGGTAAAATAAGAGAATAATCAGGCACTGATAGAAGTATTTGAAAACAAGTATTAGGTTTAAAAAATAAATTAAAAAAAACTTAAAAAGATAAAAAAATCTGAAATTTGTTTTCATCCTACTGTAAAACTCCTTGATTCATTACTAACCTCCCCTCCAAAAAAAAAAATCAAACCCACAACAAACAAACGGCCAAAAAGCAATCAAACAGAAATAAAAGATAAAGTATGTGATCCTGAATTATCCAATAACCCACGACAAAGGACGCTTGCATACATGGAAGACATAGAACACTTTTTATCAAATTCTCTTGCTGTTTCTCGTCGGTTGCATAAACTGCTTTCCTTCCTGTTGAAGATGTTTAATTTCATTGAACATCTGCATGAACTTATTTTTGTCTCAAAAAGTCGTATTTTGAATCTCATCTCTTTTCTAAACAACACCCTGGACACTGCTCCACTTTGTGACATAGTACCTCGTCAGTAGGGGTGGAGTACAAATAACAACCTGATACTACTACGTTTTGCATATAAAGATATTTATTCAAATCTGCATAGATCTTGCTGTTTAATCAACTTTTTGAACAACACTTATCAACCAAATTTCTGAGCATATGTTCACATATATTTTATTCATTAGTCAAAAGCAACGTGTATGAATAAGGAGAGTGTAGAAAACTGTAGATAAAAAATGAAGTAATTGGCCTTCTATTTTTTTGGTAAGTTAGTGAGAATGTGGTTTATCCAAGTTTTTCCTTGGTTTGCATCAGCAAATAAATGAAATGTTGACATGATCTAGTTATTCGGATGAACAATGCACTTAATCATAGGTCTTGAAATTAAAACCTCTGAAGTACACACTACTCTATCCACATCTTTATAGTCCATTGACGTTAAGATATTTTAGACCCACTGCGAATTAAAGGATGTACACAAATAATTTTTTAAAAATCAAAGAAAAGCAAGTTCTTACGTACTTTTGACTATCAGGCAAAATGAATACTTATTTTCGAGGATTAGTAGGTTTTGGTTTTGGTTTGCTTGTTTGCTTATAAATGTTATTTTCAACTCCTACTGCTGTATTTAAAATCCTGTCTCACTTGCCCAATAAAGTTTGCTTCAATCTGTCTACATATATGATTAATAGTTTTGTTAACTTTTAGTTCATTATGAACCTGATCCAATGATATTTAAATCAGTTGGGTTTGGGAAAAAAAAAAATTCTCTGCACAACTGAAAGTAATTCCCCTTGCCACCAAATATTTGAATTTAAAGTATTGTCAGTGGTTGAATTACAGCATCATATCTCTTTTAAACTTAGTTTTGAAGAAAAGATATTTCAGCAAATTTACCGACCCTTCAACCTCTACAACATAGGCACAAACGAACTGTAGATATCTCAGGTGAGTCAGGTTGAAGCTAGAAAAGTGTCTATTCTTTTTAAACTTTATGCAACCAGTTTACCCATTAAGTAAATTACAACAAGTTCAGGAAATTCTCTGAATTCTCATGTGATTAAAACACCCAGCAGAAAGCTTTCAGTTGCATAAACTTTATGCTTAGAAATGCATATATATTTTTAAATGAATAAAAGAAAAAGACGAGCAGCTTTTTTCCAATGAGAGCTATTAATATTTTATGTCTTGCTGAAGAGCTGCTTCCTTTTCTCTTTCTTCTTGACACCAGAGAGGCTATTAGCTCTTTATTTTTATGTCTCCCTTTTCCTGACCCCTACCGTGCCCCACAACCCAAATAATAACAACAACAACTTCAATCTGCCTCTCCCTGGTTGGGACACCGTACTTCCTATCTTTCCACTTTATTAACTTAAGCATTAGCTTTTTGAAGCGAGTAAAATTGTAAATGACATGTAATCCTATGCTGGGTGGCAGAGGGCTGCTTTCTGAAGCCGTGATTGACTGAGGTGAACACGGAAAGGGAAAAATTTGTTCTGAGGGTTGCAGAGTGCCAAGCGACATGTCATGGCCTCTGGCAACAAGACCAGCATTGTATTTATAATCAGTGCAACATGCTGAGAGGGCAAATTAAGCTGCAGGAAGCCCAGCTGTGTCAGTGACATAAGGGGCCATACTTTACTCCATATCCTTTCACAGATGTTAACTTGTGCTGGAGCCACAGCTCCAGCGATGGATTTCGGGTCTCACAGAACGCAGGCTCCGCTCACGGATGAGGAATCACTCTTTCTCAGCTCATGTGGCATGGATCCTTGTATTTCACCAAGCCATTTAGTTCTATAAATCCCAATGGCTGTCTACGCTTATGAAAACTGCTCCAAAAAAGGTTGATAGACCCCACTGTAAATTAGGCTCTCTCTCCAAGTTGGGCCACAGCAATAAAATGAAGGCTAGTACGAGGTCAGACCCAATAAAGCAAATGTCAAAATTATGTCAGCAGGAAAATATGGAAAGGACGCATCTTCAGGACTTCAGAGATAAATATCCGCTGGTGATGCACTGCAGGGTCAATGGATCGCACAGCCTTTGAAAGAAGGAGCACAGATTTTCTGTACGAGTCCCATTCTTGCGGCGGTAACTCGTACTGGGATGAGGCTGAAGTGTGGATACACATTTGTGATGATTCTGCTATGCAATACAGCATAAATTTTAAACCCTTTGTTGTCGTTTAATCTCTACTTCAAAACCCGAGAGACAGGAAAGTGTTCGTGTTATCCAATGCTGTGTTAGTACCGGGAGAAAGGGAGGCCAGAACTCCAATAAAGCTTAAGGGAACAAAGCGAAGGAAACTTGTGTTTAGCCAAACCTAGAAACTTGTATGTCAGTGGTAGCTGCATGTGAAGTGACCTTAAAACTCTTTGAAAATCCCACACCTCAAAGAGATTCTTCTGCTCAACCAAAACACATTCAGATTGGTTAATTTTACATCAATGAGTAAAGATCAAAGTCCTCTTAGCTGAGATTAGAAATATTGAAGCTTGAAATATCAGCCCCAAACTGCACCTAATCCTGCCTCTCTGAGGAGATTTGGTGCTAGATACGTTGTTAAAAATATCAATTTGACCATTTGCTTGTAAAAAGACAAACAAAGATGTGAGGAGCATAGCAAAACTGTATTTGAATAGAGACAATGACCAGAAAAGCTTTAAATATTATACGGGTGACACAGACTGTACAAACAGTGCAAGAAAAATTAAAATTAAATAAAAATATAAAAGAATATAAATTTGCTAATGGAAATAAATTAACATAAAATAACAACCCAAGTTTTACTTAGATGAAGTAACAATCCAGTCTACGTATTTCTTATTCATCTTGGTTCAGGCATGATGTTAACATGTTGAAAATATGAGGTTTTCTCCTGATATTAAGGTTCTCCAAATACTTACAATAAATCTGATAAGAATCCAGGTGTGTTATTATATTAGGCATTACTGTTAGTGAAAGTATACAAAAATTTATTTTAAAACTTTTCAAATTAATTGCAAAATTCTATTCTTTTGACAACGTCAGTGAAACATTCCCAAATTATCTAAATCACAGATTTCAGAGGAAAAAAAAATATGAAACTATGAACATTTATTTGCAAGGAAGGGTACATTCTGACTTTTCTTGTGCAAATATCTGGTTTTGTTTCAGCCATTTACCTCTGTATAGTCTTGAGCCTTTCTCTAGTGTAAGTGAAGTGGAGATTGGTGGCCATCTCGGCCACAGCGACCCCGAGGTGATCTATTTAAAAATCTCTGTTGACAGGATGAAAAGTGCCAGCCAAACCTTTCTTTTACAATGTTCCTAGAGTCTTAGGTGGCTTTTAAGTTGTATCCTGCAAATTTCCTAAATTTTATAAAAAATTCCACTGAATTTGTAGCCATTAGCTTGCTGTAAATCAAACTTTCATGTTCTTGCAGAATATATACATTTTTGAGGCTCCAGAACTTGGTATGATACTTGAACCCATCCACACTTCCTTGTCATTCCATCATTTGTCCCACAAGGACTTCCTGAACACTTATTCAGGTATCTGGAACATTTACACCAAACTTTAGCATGGCTCATTGTTGAAGGTGTAGGGGAGCATTTCCTTAAAGCATTCATCACACAACACCTTGGCTGTACCAAATTCTAATTGTGCAGATTCTAATTTATCTGCTTCCCATGCACTCCCTGGGATCGAAACGCACCTGGAAGTTTAATTAGATCTGAATTTCAATAACTTAGGTAAGGCAATGTTGTCTTGCATGTCAAACACATCAAAGAAAGTAAAGATCTTGTTTTGTCACAGGCATCAATTAACTTATTCAGATGACATTTAGCTATCATCTAAAGTATTTATATGAATTCTATTAGTGTATAGATTTAGATATTCATCTCTACGACATTTCTAAGAGACTCCAGGAAACTGCAGCCTAGATTTATTCTACCTGATTTTATAGAATCATGGAATCGTAGACTATGCTGACTTGGAAGGTACCAATCAAGATCATCAAGTCCAACTCCTGGCCCTGCACAGGACACCACGAGAATCACACCCAGTGCCCGAGAGCATTGTCCAAACACATCTTGAATTCCAACAGGCTTGGTGCTGCACCCACTTCCCTGGGGAGCCTGTTCCAGGGCCCAAACACCCCCTGGGTGTGGAACCTTTTCCTGATATCCAGCCTAAACGTCCCCTGACTCAGCCTCAGGCTGCTTCCTGAAGTCCTGTCCCTGGTCACCGCAGAAGAGAGATCGGTGCCTGCCCCTTTGCTTCCCCTTGTGAAGACGCTGAAGACCACAACAAGGGCTCCCCTCAGTCTCCTCTTTTCCAGGCTGAGCAAACCGTGTGGCCTCAGCCGCTCCTCGTACAGCTTCTCCTGAAGGAGAGGAGACTGTATCCTTGCGGCCTTATGCATTTTGCCAAAACACTGAAATAAAAGTGCAGCCACCTTGAGCTCTGTCTTCAGCACGGAGCAAGAATAGGTGTTTCCAGACAGTTATATAGCTCAGAGATGGGGGTGAATTCCTCTCTGGACTTGCCTTTTTTCCCCATCAGCTATTAATTGCAACGGTATAGTTGTAATTATCCGAAAGGGCAGATTTTTCTGGACCAAGATGACATGTCTAAGAAATGTGTGGCACTGCTCAGGATGAAAATACACGCCCTAACACTTCGTGTGTTTGTTATCTTCCGCTCTAGTTTCCTATTCTCACAGTATTCTATTGACTCTGCGTTTATTTTTTAAGTTGTATTGGATTATTCAGTAACTGAAACTGAACAGTATTTAAAGCCGTGAAGACATTTTTTCCCTATGATATTGTCTGCTTTGAGATATCCCATAATAGTCCACAACTTTGTTCCATAAATAAGTCAAAAGCAAATGAACACCATTCAATACACTTTTATCTCCATTTTTTAGAATAAATTCAATAAATAGATCCATATTAAAAATCTATTAAGAAACGGTGGAAAGTGATTTTATATAAATATTAACACGAACAAATACACCAAAAAGGGGATAACAATCAACATACTAAAAAATTCTAAGGGAAGATGTTTCTTGATGGAACTGCGGTTTGATCAGTATTATTTATTTTAAATAATGCCCGTATTTATGAAGTAGTCAACTTACACTGACATTTCCATTTTAAAATGACCTTCAAGAAAAGACGTGTGTTTTTCAAACACAATAAAAATAGTTGTAAAAATGTTGACATATATTCCCCTTGGATTGTTTAATTTTAAGGATTTTTTTGACATTTTTACTTTTACAATTCCTGTCTGAATAATTCAATGTTTATTCATTCAGTGATAATATTTAAGTTGTGCCTTGTCTTGGAATGGAGAATCATTTTTCAGTGTTGGCATTTTTGCATAAAAGAAAAAAAAACAAACAACTATTTCATTTTTTTTGAGGGAATGTATGTTTAAAGGAGAAATGCTTGAATCAGGAGGCTAAGTTACGTAAAGGAAACCAGGGTTTCTCTTACATGTTGACAAACTATTGAGAGTTGAAGTATATTTTATTACGGTAAGGATTGGTTTTAATATTAACCGTGCAGGCCATGAATGCTAATATTAGTACTGTCAGTAGACATGTTCTCAAGACAGTTTCAGATTTTTATTTTATTTTAGCTTTTAAACGACATAGTTGCTAAGGAATCAGAACAACTCCTGAAGCCCAATATATCAAAGCATTTTTGGGATTAATTTTAGCAGTTCAAATAAATGTGAGTATTTATTCATTGTTGAAGTATATCAGAGGTCGCGGATTCATTTAGAACAATTAATTTAGTCATTGGCAAACTTCAATATTTTTGAAGGTCCTCACAAATTACTGATACACCTGTGTGCTCTTGGGGTTTTTTTTTCCTCCTTTTAAAAGAGCTCTTTTATACTTTTAGGAGCAAAATTAGACACTAAGTTTCAGTTTAGCCACAAAAATATTGAGATGATAAGCTGTGACAAACTCCACGTATACGCATGTGGATAATAGAATGATTTTGTCTACAGTCCAGAGTTAAGCTGTAGAATGTAGTGCACGAAAAGTGCGTGCATAAATACAAAATGAAGACAAAAAGAAATCGAAGCAAGAAAATGCTCATGAGTCTTGTGCCACAGGGAGGCCGCTTATGGCTCAGAAAGTCGCTGTGCACATGAACCACTGATGAGTGCAAGAACATATCAGGAAAATGTTTATCCTGCTATTATTTGGCCCTCCAGGCAGCTGCCATGGGTTGTTGCTGGAAGCAGGACAGGGGGCTAGACATGTCTTGGTTAGACACGGCTTCTCTTCTGCTCATCCTTCTGTTCGCTGCTTGAAGGTACCAGAGATCAGACCTTTGCTCGTTCACACCTTGGCCCCTCTGCTGTGGCTGCCCACAGAGGTCTCAATTAACAGCAGTTTCAGGGGTAATTTGAGTGATGGGCTCCCTGGTGGCTGGATTCTCTACTGATCAAAGTCAACACGGCTCCATTAACTACAGCACAGCAATGCCAATTTATACCAGAAGTGAAGAAAGCACGGAGTTATTGAAACAGGTCTGTAATCACTACATTCATTTTAAATAGGATAGCAAGAGGCCATTGAGAACAACATTTGTTATCTGTTGTTGTGCAGGAAGAGGCTGAGAGCTGAAGCCTTGAGCAGAAATGACATTCTCTTCAACTTATTAAAATGACGAAGAACTACGATGGGAGTGAAGAAGGAGTTTCATGAAGAATAGATGGATTTCTGTAAAAGTTTGTTAAAATAAATAAGCAAATTATACTCAGATAAAAATAACTAAGAGGCTATATTTTTTGTGTTCCGTCATAGCTAAGACTGACCACATTTGGATGAAGGAAAATGGGTGACTAATTAGCTGAAATACTTTACAGTATTTTTTTTGTAATATTTCCTGATACACTTTTTAAAATTTCTTCTTTGAAATGTGTTTTCACTTTTCAGTAAGAAATAAATACAGCAAACGACAAGTTGTGTGGGTTTTTTTCTTGCTTGAAAAATAATGCTGAAGGAATTGTTTTGCAGTTGAAAATTAATGTAACCCATTATGTCCAGGAAATTTCTTCAATATATTACTTGCCAAGTCTTTGGTCCTCGCGAAGAAAATTATTTTAATTTACCTCATTTTTCACAACTGAGCCAGTGATTGTTTAACCTAAAGTGCCATTGTGACTAAGTAGAGAAATATCAGGGTTCTTGGTCATCTTGTTGAAACTCAGCTATTAAGTCCACTGGGTTAGCACCCTGAAACACAGAAATTGCCACTTTAGAACAAAAAGTCCTAGAGAATATAACAGGGGATGAAAGCATTTCATTTGGCTTTTTTTGCACTGCTTTAGAACGCTAAATAGAAAATTATATCTTTTCTATAAAACTCAGAAAGATGGATAAAAACAAGCTATAGGAAGGTTATAACTTTCAATTAAATGTCATAAATGTTTGGAGTTAATTTCTTGCACATTTATGTGTTTTCTAGCCCTTTTATAAAACTATTATTACTTCTTTTTTTGTTATACCCTTGCCATGAAGGTCTTACAATCCTTAAGTGAAATTGTGGCCTTTATGTTGACTCCGGAAACCTTAAAGTATTGTTGACTTAATGTACCTGGTTAGTATTTTCAAATTTCCCTGGAGGGTTTAGATAAACGCCTGCTGCTAAGTTTTGTGGCTGAGGTCCTACCGTAGGCGCTCGCGCTCGTGTTCAACTTTATCTGCTTTTAGCTGTTCTGCTCAAACCAATAACTCAGAGCTGCAGCTCAAGTCAGCTGACAATTCCGACCTGCAGTTTCTGTCAATACTCTGAAATTCACCTACGGAAATTTACGTCTCCCACCAAGGTAGCTGTAAAAACGTTCAACCTTTCATCTGGTGTATTATGATAAAAATTCGAAAGCATGCTCTATAGGAGTAGCACTGGAGATTCCCCAGAGCAGAGGCAGATTCCCTCAGGAGCTGCCTCTTGCCGAGCCAACTAGAAGTTACTTCACTCGAAGTAATTGAACGATATAATTCTTTCAAAAACTTTGGAACTGAGAAACCATTGCATTTTCTTGATTTCTAGCTGAAGAGGGACATAATTTTCTTGTGATTTTAGATGTATGTTTAAAACTCCAAACGAAAAGAGCAGGAAAACCCTCAAAAAAAACCAAAAACCAAAAACAAAACAAAAAAACCCAAACAAACAAAAAAACCAAACAAACCACAAAAAACCCTAAAAACCTAAAAAACTAAAAAACAAAAAACAACCAAAAAAACTCGGTAAAGAAAAGAAACATTTTCCAGTGATCCAGTTAAATGTTTATATTAATTCTAAAAGCACTGAATAATTTCATGAATTCCACTTTTTCTTGCAACTCAACATGGCAAAGATTTGGGAATGACAGCTTCGAAATATTTGCAAGGCTGTTTCTTATGCATATCAAAACCTGAAAAAAAAAAAAGGAAAAAATAGGGAAAGAAAGAAAAAAAAAGAAAAAAGAAAAAAAAGAAAAATGAAAAAGAGAAAAAAAAAAAAGAAAAAAGAAGAAAAAGAAAAAAGAAAAAAGAAGAAAAAGAAAAAAGAAAAAAGAAGAAAAAGAAAAAAGAAAAAAGAAGAAAAAGAAAAAAGAAAAAAGAAGAAAAAGAAAAAAGAAAAAAGAAGAAAAAGAAAAAAGAAAAAAGAAGAAAAAGAAAAAAGAAAAAAGAAGAAAAAGAAAAAAGAAAAAAGAAGAAAAAGAAAAAAGAAAAAAGAAGAAAAAGAAAAAAGAAAAAAGAAGAAAAAGAAAAAAGAAAAAAGAAGAAAAAGAAAAAAGAAAAAAAGAAAAAAGCAAAAAAGAAAAAAGAAAAAAAAGAAAAATAAGGGAAAAAAAAGAGAGAAGCCCAAGTATCATTGGCATTAGATGTATTTAATGAGCATCATAACAATATTAAACTCAGATATGAGCAGAAAATTATTCCAAGAGAGGGCGAAAAAGTCATCTTCAGTGTTACAAAAGGATTTTAGGTGTCTGTGAGATTTATTGGAGTATGATAGATCAACCTCAGTGTTAAGAACAGAATCCTCTGCTGATCTGCAGGGCACCACCAGTACGGAGGGGACTACCTGGGTTGCTCTGAACATCAATTTGTCTAAATATGTCGTCTGGAGAGAGGGAAGATATTACAGGTCACAATTCTTTTGTTTCATCTCATCGTTAGCTGAAATTAACATTTGTTGTTACCGATCAAAATAAAGCAATAAATTATAATATATGAAATAAATGAAATTCATAAAAATGAAGGTATTTGAAAAATACGGGGAAGGAAAGAGATAAAAAGCACATGGTCATATTACTCTCTTGTCTTCCAAAATAAACAGTCAAATTTTAAAGAATATATAAAAGATATATGAGCTAGAGAAGGGAAGAAAATCCATGGCTGTGAGAAAAAGAGAGAAAAAAGCAAATATACCTAAACATTTGATATAGACTTTCAAGGCTAAAAAGGAATTTTACAGCCTTTCAGACCAGAAACTGTGATGAAATATGATCTTTAACCGCACTAAGTCTTAGGGGTGCCTTTTTACAACAAGAGCAAGAAAATGCAAATGATTTTAAGTCAGATGAAAATCTTTGATTATAAAATGCATTAGTCAGATCCACACAGATTACAATGATCAGTTCTGGTCATCTCATTACAACATAAAATATTGAAACACTTGACAAGGTAAAGGGACAGGAGATGAGTTTGATCTTAGGCTGTGATTATATTGTATTAATGACTTCCTATCATATTACTGGCTTCTCCATCTTATCAAGCAAACACCACTTCCTGACTGAGTAAGAAGCCAGTGAAAAGAAGCCAAAATTTAGAAATAATAATGATATTATTATTATTATTGTTGTTGTTGTTGGTGTTGCTATTATTATTACTGTGACTGCATTTTAACATTCCTTTTCATGAGATGTATACACCATCCTTATTTAAAGAAAAGGACATTAAATTAGGCTGTATATTTCAATTGAGACACTGTGATTCACTGATCAATACAGAGAAATAAGAGCAGAGCATTACATATGCAAGATATTCGGTAAAAATATCTCATGCTGTATCCAAAGAAGAAGAACTCATGCACAAACAAAATAGGAGGCAGCTTTTAAAAATGAAGACAGTGTGCCAAGAATATAATTCCATTCCTTGATAGAGTTATATTGAATGATTTGGTTACTGAAGTCTAGGTAAGTCGCACTGTGGAATGTGTAGTGGCTAATCCATTTTTGTCTGTGACCCTGCCACATTATCATTCCTTTGATATTCACCTAGCAGGAGAAAAGAAATGGATCATGGAGCAAGGCACACCATAAGTCAAAGGCAGCCAAAAAAAATTTTAGTGCCATAAAGTTTTTTTACCTTACGATAGAATCATGCTACCCTGCAAGAGAAAAAATAGGTAGCATGGGACAGCCTTAGCAGAGGGAGATGCTGACCCACCTTTGAAAAGCTGCCCTATATTAAAGCTCACTGTTGTGTGGTTCTCCTTGCCATGGAGCCTCTGAGTAAGAAAAACCTCACGTCTAAACCAGAAAATTAACATTTAGGGCCTTCAGACCCACTGCCCTTCTTGTGGGCAATCTCCTGCTACTTTTTAGCTGTTAGTGTTTCAAGATCTTTATAGAACTTGTATTCATACACTTGGACACAAATATAGTGGTCAGAGAAATGAATAAGAACAAACAAATGGACTTGCTTATTTACACTCTTCTTGTAACAAGGAAATTGAAATTGATATTTTCCTGGGAATATAGTACTTGAAAAGTTGTAGAGAACTGTGAAATCAAAGCTCTAACTTGGTCAAAGGGGATCTCAACAACACATTTCTCCCCTTCCCCCCCAGTAGAAGGCTTAAAAACTGCTATTATGTTTAAAGTAATCAAGATCTGAAAATTTCTGTGTGTGGCATTTTCATTGTGTATTAACATCTTCTCATTATTAACCTCTTCTCAACTCTTTCTGCTTTACATCATTTATTTCCCCTTGTTTGAGGAAAAGGAGTTATTTTCCTTCGCCTCCAACAAGAAATTCAAGTTTTATCCTTTAAACAGAAACAAAGATTTTCTTCAACAAGAAAACTTTTGCCATGTAACATGCTTCCCATTCTTCTTGAGGCAGTCTATCAAAATAATTTGTACTTCCGTTGTTTAAATAAGATACAAAGCCTTCATGCTGGGAAACATAAAATATACAAAGGTTAATGCTAATCTTATGGGTATCAGTCTCTGTTCAATAGGCAATGGAAAAGCCTATTGAAAAGGAACCTCCGGAGGGTGATTTGGAATGCTGTCTGGACTCTGAATTGTCCCGCAGGGAGATGTCGCTCTCACCATCATTGTATAAGAAGACTGGGAATTAACATTACTAGTCTATGTGAATAGCCCATGTCGTCCCCAGAAATGAGGAGCAAAAGAAAGAAAAAGGACAAGAATAGGAAAATAAAACTGAGGAAAAAAGCCTAAAGAGAAACAACCACCCATTCCCTGCATCACACCTTACAATCAAATGGATACAGCGATCCTTCTCCCCATGCCTTATGTTCAAAGACACTTGGATGACAAAGTCAAGCACTTAAACACGGCAGAGATCATCTCCAGATGATTTAGCTAACGGAACTACTTCTTGTAGCAGAGAGGAGTTGGGTGTTCTAGGACCACCTGATGAACTAGGATACATACTGGCTAAAGTGAATTTCTCTTCAGTTCTGGAGGCCGTTGCTCAGGATGCAGCGACACGACACACAATGGTCACTGAGATAATGAACCACGAATAGAAAGCCGTCCTACTTACAGGGGTTGATCCCTCACAGCCAGAAGATTATCCCTGTCATGGAAATAACAGTGCACCAGCACAGATTTATCAAGGGGTTACGAGTGTTTTAGCCTTTTACATGGGAACCCTCCATTTTGAGCGAGGTGAAAAACCTCATCTGTTTTGCAGTTCCATTAAACATCAAAGCACTCAGCATCAGTGAAGTCAGTGCATCAGGCCCTTTTGATTATTATAACTGGACAAAAAAGATTATTTTATGTTCCTTATTTTATTGTCATTTTGATCTTTGTACATTAGAGTCATGACTGTTGTCATTGTTCATTTGCTTGTTTTTTATCTCCTTCACACTGAACCATATTGGAGTTTTGCAATAACAACTGAAAAAAAAAACCAACATTCTCTGGAAATATCATATTTCACATATTATTTCTGAGGGTTCTTTTCTGGGAAGAATCACACATTTTGAGGTTTTTTTCTTGGAAAAAAATCATAACTCATGATTTTACCCCGGAAAGAGGAAAAAAATTCCTGCGGAGGTAGAGAAGCAATAGGCAGCAAGAAGTACAGTGGATGTTTAAGTTCCTTTTCAAGCATAATAATTCTTTCAGATTTAAGTTATTGTCTCCTTTGTTCTTTTGAGGTGTATAGGACTAGGCTGCGAAAGCAATATTTGAACTGATGGAAAAGTGTTCGGGGGGAAGGAAGAGTGAGTATTCTCCGTTGTCCTACTGAGGGTTGCTGCACTTGCATATGGGATTAGAGCAGCTACTCACCCAGCCTTACACCAGCGAGCAGCCACCCGGGCTCCAGCCTGAACTTGCTCATCACGCCAAGGAAGCTGTCCAGGCACCGAGCAGTCACTAAGCCCCGTGAGGTAACTTTCTGCCTCAGAGTGGCAGGCAATAGGAAATGATCTTGCCCATCCAACCCTCCGTGATTTCTGCAGTTCCTGCCTAGGCAGTGTGGCAGAACGCTGCCCCTCACAGTAGAGAGTTACAGGTCCCCGAAGTTTTGAGGCAGCCCATGGCACCAAGGTTCAGCCTCTGTGAGCTGTCTCCTGTTGCTTTATTTCTGCCATGTGTCCCATTGCAAGCATTTGCCTCATGTGTAGATGCTGCAGGGCACAACTGGGTAGAATACAATCCAATAAAACAACAAAACAAACTGGAGAATACAACAGCGGGAGGATAAATATTCCATGGAACTTGTGCCAAGGTTACATGTTTAACAGCTTTCCACTTTATTGTCAATTATTTGAATCTCATAGAGTGAGGGCAGACATTTTTATAGCACTTTCTGTTTAGCATTGGACATTTGAAGTGGCACAGCAGAAAGGAAGGTGAGTTTTTAGCTATAAATTGTGTTTTGCAATATGAAAGCTGCATAATAATGAGTGATATAAGTTTTTTCGATTTCCATTTTTCTTCCTTGCCCAAGAAAGGACCAAATCATTCTGAAAACACATTAGAAGTCAATGACAAAGTAATAGAAAATGCTGACATTTGGAAATATCTTTCTGAGAAAGTTCTCTAAGTGCCAGTTTTCAGAATCTATTCCACCCATGTAGATAAACCTGGAGGCAAGGAGCACAGGTGATGTCCTTCATACTGATTGGAAAATCGAATCTCATTAATATGAAAAGACCAGCGGCTAAATATTTTTTTCATCACCAGAATGCTAGTATTCTTTCAGACTGTTACTTAGTATTATTATTATTATTGATAATAACTATCAGTGATATCTTCACATTTATACAGAGCCTTTTCTCTCAGAAGGTCCCAGTGCCTGGACACCAAAAATCACTTCTCTAATCATGGAGATGCAGAGTTGATTTTTATCTGTGACCTGTGATTCTGCGCAGCAAACAAGGAGACAAATCCCATGAATACCAAAGCATCTTGTGCAATTCAATTTGCTCGTGTGAGCAAAATCTTCAGTTTCAAGCTTTCGTACAGAGTGGAACAGCACAGCCTAACTCGGAGCAGAAACTTCATGGTAGCAATGGTGAATCTTCCCTGACAAAAGAGTTAAGCATGCTCTTAAACATATAACTACCTAGGCTGAGTTTTCTTGTGAAAAATTGAGATGATGAGTCTTTCATGTGTCCTCCTCATGTATTGGAACGAGGGAAGAATTTCCAGAACGTTCATGCCCTCAGCCTAAGGCTAATCTTCAGGCCAGATCCGGCACGAAAGAAACTGCTACGGTAAGTCTCAACCGAATGTATAGGAAACCAAACAAAATTAATTATTCACACGGCTTTTAACACTATAAAATTAGGTGAACTGGATCTTACCTCAGTCAGCAAGATCAAGTTCAGAACGCCTGTTTTAATGACTGCAGATCACATATAGGACACTTCGCATGGATACACACACACACACACACACACACACATGCACGTGTGCCCATGAGTGTGCACACGTCTATTTATAACCATTTACAATGATTATAAATAAATGTGCCTAAGGTATTCGGGAAAATACTTAAGAAGATTGCTTCACATAGGTGACTAAATTTGGAAAACCTGGAACTTGTCCCAAGTTTCCTATCTTGTGAAAAAAACATGTGCAAATAATTGATTAAGGAGGAAGAAATGGAAGGAAAAAGGAAAAAAAAAAAAAAAAAAAAAAAAGAAGAAAAACTAAT
>VZTF01003053.1:995223-1029423 GCA_013397755.1 Cnemophilus loriae
AAAAAAAAAAAACAGAAGAAGAATCTGAACAAAACAAATAAACAGAAAATCCCTCAATACCATAGAATGACAAGGAAAATAAATATTTGTGTTTATAGATATCTACTTGTTAGCCAGGTATAATTGGCTGAGGTATTAAGCACAAACAGCTGAAGTGAATGTGTAACCTTTTCAGAACTTATATTTCATAATGAAGAGGTTTTTATATTTTTTTTATTACTGTCTGTATCAGGGCTGTTGCCATCACTCAAGGAAAAATATGTGCTTTATGAAAGGAAAACTCCAGCACAATAAGGAACTTGAAACTAAGTGTTTCCATTGAACTGTGAACTTGAAGTTTTACACTGACTTGGCTGTAGTTGTCACATGAACACCGCATTTTGTAGAAATATTAGAACACAGGAAGAAACACTGAAAACACTTCTGTGCCTGAGGGAAGAGGGCAAGATGCATGCAGCTTTGCTCTCTTTGGAGAAAAAAAAAAATAAAATAAAGCAAAAACAGAGGTAAAAGTACTTACTTTGCTTAAAAAACATACAACTTAAAAACGTATTTCAGAAACAGAAAGCTGAACCTTCTGGATTTTTTACTACGAGAAAAGATTTCAAGTGTATATTTCTAATATTCAGATTTATTTTATGGATAGAGCTATAACTAGACATAGAAGCACACATCTTTAGCAGTAAATTAAAAAAAAAAGAAGTAATTGATTAAGTTAATAATCATCTCTTAAAGTTTTCCAAAAACAATGAAGATCAGCGGACAATTTCTGTACAAGCAGTTCTTTAATTATTTAGAAAGCACTTATTTTTTAAAAGAAAACATCACCCACAGGAAGACTGAGGGGAGGGAACTGGGAACAGTGAGGCTAAAGTCAGATGCAGGATGGCAACTTTTGGTATATTTGCACAGTAAACTGGCACAGCACTCTACAACAGCCTTTTTGAGGCTACCATAGATGGTCTGCCTGAATCTCCACTGTGACCCCACAGTAATCCAAAGAGAGCAATGGTTCAAAACATTTTTACAGTAAATCTGCACTACTAATGCAAGCACATCCAGGATGGCTCTTAGGCCTTGATGTCAACAGGAATGGAACAACCATTACATGAAAGGCTCCATAATGCTGCAGAGCCGGGTGTAATGCTGACACTGTTTACTAAGAGTGAATTCCTTGGAGGAAACCATCCCAGAAGCATTAAACTAAATTCAAGTGTTTGTGCACCAGTCACTGTTTGATTTACTATAGCTGGTCTAGAATTCAGGACTGTGTGGACCAAGCCACACAGCAAAAAGCCTTGATGTGATATTTGGAGTGAGAAATAATTCATAGTGCAAGGGGAGTGATAGAGACTCACTAGAGGAAAGACATTGAGGTGCAGGAGTGTGTCCAGAGAAGGGACCGGAGCTGTGCAAGTGTCTGGAGCACAAGGCTCATGAGGTGAAGGAGGCTGGGGGGCTCAGCCTGGAGAACAGGAGGCTCAGGGGGGACCTTCTCACCCTCCACAGCTCCCTGACAGGAGGGTGCAGCCAGGTGGGGGTGCGGCTCTGCTCCCAGCAATGAGCGACAGCACAAGAGGACAAAGCCTCAGGCTGTGCCAGGGGAGGTTCAAGTTGGACATCAGGAGAAATTTCTTCACAGAAAAGGTTAGCAAGCATTGGAATGGACTGTCCAGGGAAGTGGTGGAGTCACCCACTGGAAGTGTTCAAAAGAAGACTAGACGTGGCACTTAGTGCTGTGCTCTCGTTGGCAAGTGCTGTGTTCTAGTTGGCCTTGTTGATGGTGGTGACTGACTTGGTGATCTCAGAGGTCTTTTCCAACCTAAGTGATACTGTGGTACTGTGATTCTGTGATGATTTGAGGGGTAAAAAGAGCACAAAACTCACATCGAAATCTTTTTGATGTAGGCTGTCTCTCATTAAAGCAAAATTTTATCTCTTGTTGACGGACAATTTACCAACAGCTGCTTTCCAACCCAGCAACTATGAGGATAAACAAATTGCAACAGGCTAGGAGGGGTGAGAAATAGGAGGAAGAAAGTGAAGTTCATAGGCAGTACTGAGAACAGGACATATTGTTCTGCTGATTGTTCCTTTAAGCATGGATAATCATGTACAATGATGTATTCACTTTAGGAGGATTCTCCATGTGGAAAACGTTCTTGAAAGGTTTAAACACCGTGAATGATCCAAAGCTCATCATAGTGTCATGGGAACGGGGCAACTTAGAAAGCAGCTGTGGGGAAAAAAAAAAAAAAAAAAAAAAAAAAAAAAAAAAAAAAAAAGGAAAGCAAAAGGGAGAGAGGGAGACAGCAAAGGAGAAGAGAGCCTTGCAATTTGATGCAGACACAGAGTCTTGACTGATGCAGTGAAGACTACGCCATCTTTCAGACAGGGGAAAGCATCTTTCAGGGTGTTTTCTTTGGGTGAGTGTCAGGTTAAAAGTCTGGTTAAACTGGAGTGCCTGCAAATATGAGAAATGAAAACTCCCAAGAGGAAAACTAGCATAACAATTTGTGCTATTTAGGAGGTGTCCTGAGGAGCAGATGTAAAAGATTTCCAGTGTGTATAGATCATAAAGCTCCCTAAAAGTTCAATNCTCTGTCTGAAATCAGACTGGGCAGAATTAGGCATGCCAGCAGCAGTCCTCTGCAGAAGCCAGAGACAGTGAGAAGAGGAACGCTATGGAGTGAGTTCACGAACTGCTTAAGCCAAGGATGCTCAACTGACACTCAAATGACTGCTTTTTGAGATCAGCTGTGCTTGAGAAGGTTGTCACTTGTCTCAGGAAGAAACATATCATATTCTTCGCACAGATTGTTTCCCCTCAGCTGGGCCAGGTTGGGAGAAGTTTCTTGCAACTTCTCCAAAGGAAAAGATCATCCTGTTATTTTTAAACTAGATCTCTGGCCTGGGGAACTATAGACCACCGGGTTTAGGCTTTATAGTAAGCAAGGTTTCAGGACATATTCTGAAAGAAAATATTAAAGATGGAAAGATAAGAAAGAAAAAACAGATGGGTTTGCAAATGATAGAGTGCCAAACTGAGCTGATACCGTTCCATGATAAGATAACTGATTTTTCTAGACAAGTGAAATTTAATAGATCTAATCTGCCTGGACTTCAAGAAAACATTTAATATAGTCCAAGCTAGAAATTGTTATCAAAGCTAGATGGGATGGGGATTAGTTGAGGAGTTAGATGAGGAGCTATAAATGTGCAAGGAGCTGGCTGGTAAATTATTAGAGAAGGGCAACAGAGTTCTTGATCAGACAGGCTAGGACCGCTGCTTCCTTTTCTTTACTGGGAAACCAGAGTATGTTATTTCAGACTGCTGGTGACACAAAGCCAGAGGCTGTCAGCACAAAGGGGAATCAGAGTGAAGAAGAAGAAACTAGAACTAGAAAGAAACATATTAAGTAAGCAGTGTCTTATATCGAGGCACAAATCATCTCATTTGTGCTCTGTGTTCTCAGGAATACAGAAGTGGGAAGAAATGAGGGATAAAATCTGCATGTTTTATCCAATCAGCAGCTGTGGATCACCAACATGAAGTGGTAGTAGCAGTAGTAGTAATAATAATAATTAATAATAATAATGATAAACGACAATAATAATAATTCCATTCAATGGAGGATTAACTGGAATCTTACAAGTCAGTTGTTGACTTCATGCAGTTCTCTCATTTAGATTTGAATAAAGATGTTGGAAAAAATCAGTCTGGATTGGACTAGAGCAATGATCCAGCTGTGAAGGATCCATTCCTCGAGAGAAAATAAGGCTTAACCTGGGCAAAAAAGGGCTGAGTAAAGATATATTTTTTCTCTATATATACATCGAGGTGAGAACATTGGGGCAGCTAAGGAGAAGTTATGCAAGACAGAGCCAGTGCTGCTGCAAGAGAATGATTATATTAATTAATTCACAAACAGCATGGCTGAAGATTAGATTTCCAGAAAGAGAGGTGATTGCCCATCATGAATGGCCTCAGAAAGCTGGGATCACGAAAGTGAGGTTTCCTACCCCAAACATAGGAACAGTTGTGATAAATGTGATAATGATCCGTCCCTTACCCGTAGCTCTCCTTGCTGGTACATTGCACCGTCGATGTTTGGCAAGTAGTGGACTCTGACAGGAAAGAAGCTGGATAGCAGCACATTACCGTGTTAGCACACGGTCGGTGTTTCCTCTGGAAGCTGGCTATACGGGTTCAAAGATGAAAATTTACCCAGAGAAATTGTAACTACCTCTCTTCACTCTCCTGGCACTTCTACCACACCTGCAGAAAGATTCTGGAAATTAAATTTTTAATTGTTACATACTGTGTATAAACAGCTGGAGTCTTTTCCTCTGCTCTCCTCCAAAGCAATGAAATCACAAGAAAAGTACATTAGGTTTGAATCACTGTCACCAGTTAAAAGAAAAACATAAAATGGAGAAGCTGAGACACAAAACTGAGATACATTCAGATGTTGTAGAAGTTGCAGAGGATGAAAAAAAAAAGAAAAATCAAATAAAACTGAGATAAAAAAAGGACAAATAAAGGTTTGCATAATCTCTACCCCAGGGTGTAATAGCACTGCTAGTGTTTTCAGACTATAACCTTTCCTGGGATAAGAAATTAGTCAAACACACAGGCTCATCTCTGTTTCTTTTCAGCCTTCCTGTGTGACTCCAGACAGGCTGCTGGAAGTAAGGTCCACAGTGGACCCACTGGATCCTTCAGCTCCAGCACTGGGCTTTGATAAATTTCAAGCCTCTTTCCAGGAAAGTAATTTGTAAGCCAGGTGTCAGGTCTGCTGTCTACTAGTGCAGAGACTTTACATGCAGCACATCAGGCAATCCATGTGCAGAGCAGGCAGCAGAGCAGAGGTAGCCACCATGAAGCTATTTTTGGGCAGACTGGTGATCACAGACCTAGAGAAACTTCTGCTAAATCCTGCTAAAGGGTACTGACTGATTAACTTTGAAATCTTAGGCCTTATGCTGGTCGAGCAGCTGATTTAAATGCCAATTTTGGAGCAGATCTGTGGTCTTTTATAGGTGGAAGAGAACCAGCTCTAAAATATAAATCAATCAGTTGTCTATTTGAAGTTGAAACAAACCAGCTGTGTGCTCTCACCTCACCAACGCTGAACTTGTACTGCTGCACAAAGAAGGACAAGCACTAAGGACAGTGGAACTACTATTCCAAAACCAGATAATTTTTCAAATTGTGGCGAAAGCAACACTTTTGCCTGCTCACCTTTTGACTAATGAGCAATCATGGAGTATGGGATCCTTAGACAAAAGAAAGCAAATTTACATCATCCACTCCGCGGAGAATCCCATCAATAATGTAGTATGGAATCAAGTCAACTAGGGGATGGAGGGGTAAATCCACTGTCACTGTAGTTAGAAGAAACAAACTTGGAGGCACCAAAAGACAATTTAGAGTGAGCCTAATCTTATTTTACAATACAAGGTTTCTAACCCCTCCAAACCATAGCCCCTCAGATTCTAGAAATTAACCCGTGTTGGAAAATTCTGAATTCTTTTCTGTATGTGGAGCACATGAATCATTTCCTGGTAACAGAAAACATTTCAGTACCAGTCTCCTTGCACTTAGCCCCTTACTCTGAGGAGCAGCTGAAGAAAAAAACACCCTACTTCATAAAGATGTTGTGTAGACAAGTCTATAAATTATTGAGATCTGTTCTGATACAGAGAGCTCACATATGTATGTGTGTCTGCATCAGAGGTAGCAGGCTAGAATTGATTGCTGCATGAATAAACATTTACAGCTTCAGCCCCTGCAACAGTTATTGTCCCCTCTCTCTCCTCTTGTCTCTAAGTTTCTGAGTGGTCGTGTCCTGCATGACTCTTTGCAGACTGCATATTGGAAAGGGCAAACTCTTGCTATTCTTCTGTGCTGTACACTAAGCCCTTTCTGCCCCCGTTACTGTTTGAGCTTTTACAAGGTTATCCTGGTATGAATTATAGGATGTAATTAAGGAAGATGGTTTTAATCCTTCCCTTTGTAAATGTACAATCTATTTATACAAGAACCAGCTACTTGATATCGTGAATTTTGTGCAGTCTATAGCTGAGGGTGACCAAACCAATTTCTCTGGATAGAATAAATCCTCCTTATCCTTACCCTTCAAACTTCAAACTGAACTTGATCCAAACATAATTTTCTCCAATTTAGAAAGAGCTTCATTCAGTTTTAAGTTTCATTTTCATGTGAAAATGCTGTGAAATAGATTGTTCTCACGGCATTTTCAGCCAAGAATTGAAGTAGAAAGTACCAGAAATACCATGAGAAAACTCACTCCTGGATTGATCTCCAGGAAAGCTTGCCTGGAAAAATAAGAATGTAATTCAGGTGAGATTTCTGGGAGAGCCCACAAATGCAAGGCTGCATTTCAAGTGGTAACTACAAAGATTTGGACAAGACATAATAATAAGAAGTTACACCAGAAAACATAAATCATCGGCCTCTTAAGCAAAGCACGACTGAGATCACCTAATTTGAAAGATTTCAGATTGTGGCACGAGTTGGGCCTAGACTGCTGAGCACGGGCATTCTGCTGTGTTCCACACCACTCTGTCCCTGAGCATCCACAGTGAGTGACATGTTGCTGAGTTTGTAAAGTTAATATACTCCTGCCCCGTGCTGGGGTTTTATTGCACGGAAACTAAGGCACTTTGGGGCACAACACACGCCCTAAACTCACCCTGACAAGCAGCCAGGGTGCCATCAAAGCGTGCAGCTCAGCACAGTTGTTCCTTCATCCTGCAGCTTATAGAGACCTTGCAGTAACATCTGAACATCACTTCTGACTTCTTGCACTAACGTTTAGAAGCATCATCCCCATGCCAGGCATTATAGAACAATGGGAAGAAAGAACTGTGCCTCCAGATCTTCAATTGGACATAAAAGGGTAACGCTGAGACAGAGGCAGAGCAGTGGTAAGTGGTTTGAAATCTTGTCCTTGGCATCTTGCCCAGGCTATTTAACAGCTCCATTTGCACCTATTGTCTATGTTATTCTTTTCTACCTGCACTACTGTGTAATAATGAGGGCTGGGAGTACCCAGACCTTCATCAGCTTGGCTCTTCAGCCGGGGCTGCAGTGATCCCATCTCTGACAGAGTGGAGTACAGTAGGATTTGTAAAACATACACAGGCTACCACACTACACCTTCCATCAGATCAAAGAAAACTTGTGGTGTATCCAGAATGCTTGGCACCAGATGACAGACTAAAACTGAAGGTTTGTGCAGCAAGAGTCTGTTGTGCTCCTGCTCAAGCCATGGCAGAGAACATGTACAGACAGGGCCAGGCTGGCTGGGGCCTGATATGCTGCTGGTGAATGCTGAACATCTGCTGGAGGAAAGAAGGATGATGCAGTGACCTCTACATACCTAAATCCTATAGAAATGAATTCTGGGATAAGTCCAGAGAAACACTACTGATTCTGACAGAATTATTCTGGAGGCATAGCCATATAACTGAAAGCGCAAATTGGCCCGACATGTAATCAGCTTTGGGATGAAAGGCACTATTTAAATGGAAGATGCTATTATTATTATTGTTGTTATTATTATCATTATTTCTTTTCTAGGGCAAGTGAGGCTCATGGCTTTCATCTTCAAGCAGATGGGAAGGATGGAAAGAGAGTGATCTTTTATTTCCTTAATTATAGAAAAAGAATTAAACAAGATGTAAGGATCCTGTTCAAAATAAATATCGGTGGAGAAGGGGAAAAAATAGAGAATATGGAATAGAAAAAAAAAAAAGAAATAAGAAACCAAGCAAAACTGAAGTATATTTGACCTCAAAGGAGCTGAAATTGAGTTAAAGTTTACTAGTGAAGTCAGGTTTCCCTTGGGGGGGTAGGCTGCCATTTAAGATATTTCTTCTCTTTTACTTGTACAGTATAATTCCCCTAATACAGTGCTATAGGTCAAAAAAAAAAAAAAAAAAAAAAAAAAAGCAAGCTCCGCTACAGCCGGGCTCCAATTTCCATTTACTAGCATGAAAAACCTCTCCTCGTATAAAAGAGTTTACTGTTATTTTGTGGAAAAATTGGCTCCTAAATAGTACCTTACAGAAGAAGGTAACCTGGTAGTCTGAAGGAAAAGCTACTTCCTCAGTGCCCTAGCTCTTGTCAGATTATACTCACAAAGCTGCTGCCAGCTCACTCTCAGTCTGAATTCCATGCTCGATAAAAGGTGCTCTCGGTGTGTCTGGTTAATTTCTATAAGGTGACTGTTATTTTTAACTTTTCTTCACCTTTCCTTGAACCACGTTCTCCCTCTCCTTTTCACCCCCACCCCCCTTCACACAAACCCATCTCTTCTCTTGAGATGAAAGCCCACACAAACTGGTGACTGATTGGACTCTGCCAGAGGCATAATTGAGGAGCTTTTAGACCCTACACTGATAATGAAAGAAAGGAGCAAACCACCACTAATCAAACAAACAAATAAACAAAAATACACCGGAAAACGCCACGTACATGCTGTCTCTCAGCTATGGTACTTGACAGTGCTACTTTTAACAGCAGGTGATAAGGAAGCTTCAGACAGAAGAGTGATTTTTGAGTTGATGGTGTGCCTTTAAAGACACACAGGGAGACTATATATCCCACTGTGCTGGTATCAGCTTCATTTTTCCTTACCTTCCCTGCTCTGATAACCAGTTTGCTGCTGCCACAGCACAACCTCTGTCAGATCTTTTGCGAGTGAAGGGAACTATCTTCAAACACTGGTAATGCTTTTTGAGGCTGAGAGGGTATGATCTGTCAGGAGGTGGAAATCAGAGTTGAGCCAGAGATGGGGTTTGTTTTATCCGAGGTTGTCGGAGAGTTTTGTGTTTCAGAAGCAACAACCCTGAATTCCTTGCATCCCAGAAGGATCCTGAGACTAAATTAAAAGATGTGTTTATAATCCCCTTTTGCTGTGTTTCAATACTTGCTGGGAAAGGAAAGTTTCTGAAACATCCACACTTTGCGTGACAAAATATTCTAACCTGCACCTGATAAAAGCATCTAATTTGCCTTTTTTGTCTTGACCTGTTTTTTCTTTTGCTTAGATTCCCTAAAATATTGGCATGGGTACGTTAAAATCAAAAGCCCATTTATTTAAAAGCCAAAGAGACAGCATTTCTGTTTCTCAGATATTTCATTACAACATCTTTTTATGCTCTATTGTTCCTACCATCTATTCTTAATTGGTTAGGCCAACAAATAATTTCAGCTGGAGGATCAGAAATCCTGCCATTTTGAACAGAGGACTAGGAAACCACAAAGTCTTGTGCTAAGGAGAATAGAAGGAGAGAAGAGGATAAAAAAGAAAAAAGTATTGCTTATCCTTCTTTCTGCCTGTCTAAAAATCACATGTTCTCACAGCATTTCGACATGGGAAATCAGCAGAAAAGAACCCCTTTTGAGATCCGATACACCTGGAAACAAGCCAGATTTCCAAATCCTGAATGTCCTTGCTGTCAGCTTGTTTGTCTGTGTAATGGAAGCAATAATATCAATAAACTTGTGATTATCCCAAAAAAGTCAGGCAGTGATGGGTTCTCTTGCTGCCCAGAGCTGGTGGTGCGGTCATGGGCACTCCCCTCGTTCAGCTGGAGGCAGGAGAGTCTGACTGCAGCTGGAACACTCTGATAGCTGCCAGCTAATGGCAATCCTGCTTGTGTACATTACCTTCTTCCTGGCAACTTTTCTATTAACCTTGGGAAAAGGGGTGAGCTGGAAGAAGGCTTAATTTGATGTCCTGTTTGCAATTTACAAAGACATCACGGTGGTACCAATGCAGCGAGTATGGTTTTACACATGACTGGGGTCAGATTCACAGCTAGGGAACCCACCAGTTCTGATAGGTAAAACACAGACTAAACACCGGGTTAAGCCACCTTTCCTGAGGCACAGAGAACGTTTCTCATCCTTCTGAGGTTTACACTGTTTAAAATCAGAAATACACTTCTTTTGTTGTGGAATGCTACCTTGATTAAAAGCGAGGACCTGAAACAGGGAAATAGAAATTTCAAGGCTCTCCATCCTGTACCAAAAGACTGGAATTAATATCTTCAAGGTGTTCTGCCATTAGAAACTTCAGAGTAAAATGAAAATTGAGATTGGCCATATCGAAATGATTTTTCAAGATACCATTTTGTTGAGGACACTCGAAGGCATTTGGGTAGAATTCAAGTCTGTGGCCAAGGTTCAGTGTTTAGGTTCATGCTGTATTTGATCTAACAGCCGAAGTGCAGGTAAAAATCCAGATCCTACAGCTGGTGATTCAGCACGTGTTTGATTTAGTCAGTATATAAGAAAGTTTAGAAGTAAGTTTTCTGAGCTTATCTACAAAAAAAATCTACAAATTTTTGCAAAGAATGTTGTAAAAAGGCCAGCGTGTCTTCTGAAATATCTGATATTTTGTTTTGGTTCTAGCTGGTAGCAGCCAAAACACACAAACCATCATGGCATTCTGTGGCCCTAACTAAGCAAATTTCTCATTTTGAGGCTTTGGGGAAAAGTGGTTTCTGCCTGCTGGTTTCTCTCGAACTTGACATCTATGGAGAATCATAGCTGGAGCACACAGATTCAGAACACAGAGCAGAGAGGTGTTCGTCCCACAGAGCAGACTTACACTTAAGGCCACAAAGTATTGTGGACACGGAAAGATTTTGTGACTCCAAAGGGTAACTGGGAAAACTATTGGAAGAAAAAAATTGCTGAAGACTAGGAAACATGAAGATTCCGTATTTGACTGCACAACTCCCAGAGCTCCAACTTACAAAGGAGTGTGATGGAAGTAGTATCAGCAGTACCACCTCACTTGTTATACGATTTATAACTACCCTTTATTGCTGTCTGCCACGGGCAGAACTTCTGCCTGACCCAGTAAGTCTGTCCTGTATTGGGAAGAAAAACAGGGAGTGAGAGAGAGAAGAAAAAACTGCTCCTCTCTGCTTACAGCCTTTGGTAAAAAATTAGCCCTAATTGTTTTAATCTCTACCATGTTCCAGCGCCAAGGACCAGCCCTCATTTCTCATGACTCATGATAACAGACTGATGGAGTCCCTACAGCTGCACTATTCACTAATTTTTCTTTGTCAGTCAAGAGAAAGCAACAAGATTTGGACCTTCCCTGGGTACAAAGCTTCCCAAGCCTTTCAGGTAACCTACTTCTGAGTGGTGATTTGTGGGTTCCCAAAATAGCTAACTGAAATTTTAGAGTTTTGATTAATCTTCCTTTTAGATCTTTGTTCCCCTTTATTTTACTATGGAATTCAGAACAAAACCTATGAGCATGGAGAGGGAAGAGGGTGAGGGAGAAAAGAAGGAAGTAGCTTCAAGCAACACCGAAAGAGTCAGCCTCGTTCCTTTGGTTCCTTTGACACCAGCCCACCCAGGTTTAACTGTGTAAATTTGTGTTTGAAAGGAAAGCAGCAAGCTGCTGCTTCTTGAGTCGTGTTTGCATGAGCACAAAATATTCTATGTTGCTCTTTTAAGGCAACCATGTTTTACACAGGATTTTAATACAAGTGTCCAACAAGGTCGAAAATAGTGACCCTTTGAAATGGAAAGATTAACATTTTTATAGATAGGAGAGGAAAATAGGCAACTTGCAGTGGAGCATGAGAATTCTATCTTGTTTTGCTTTCTTTTGTTTTTTTCTTTACAACAAATAAGGCTTATGGATTGCAAAGAAGAGACTGCCCCATTAAAAAAAAATAAGTCTTTTACAGTATTTTCCAATTGAAAGCTGCTTGCAAGTAGCACTCAGGATCATCCAAGAAAAGTCTGACTCACTAGTTTTTCAATTTAGTTTGTTAATAGCCTGCCTTTCATAAAAGCATCAAGCACAATAACAAAAATACCTAAATCAATAGGATGATGCAGCAATGCCTCACAGAGATGATATTTTTGAAATAAATATATACCATTCAGCCTGGCCTGCTTGACATCAAATTTATATACTCAATAAGAAAGCATAATTAATGGTCCCAAACTGTATTTCTTTTCACCTATTTCACATCTCAAGAAGCCGAGGGTTTTGTCAGAAAGGGAGGGGGGAGGAAGAATGGAGAAAGTGTTCCATTCATAAATGAAATGAACCCATTAAAAATTACCTTCTCCCCAGCTCCCTACCAGTGTCTCCTGGGGGCTGGTGTGTATTTTATTAAGAAACAGAAGTGTGGAATGTGCTTGTATTTCACAAGGTCCGCAGCCAGGTGATTTATCTTCTCTCTTTACCCTGCCAGCTCGCTGGGCGTTCACTAATTTTGAGGGAACAAAGGAGACGAGCTAGGAGCCCCTGCTTCTCATTGAAGTCGTACTCGGGTCCACCCTATCTCTCTACCCCTCTGTCCACCATGCGGACCTACAATCAAATTTCATTAGCTATTTTGATTTTTCAATGTTATTTAAAGCCTTCTAAAAAAATAAGCAGATTGTACCATGCGATTTGCAGAAGAAGGAAAATGTCTTGACTACGAGACTGCTTTTTTGAATCAAAGGTGGTTTGGTGCTTAACCGGCTTGAAGGGTTTTGCAGGTGTCCCTGTTCAGTGGGGAAGAAACTTAAGAGGGGGAAGTCGACTGACATTATGTGTCTTCAGGCAGCTCAAATAAGAGCCTCATCTGGTGTCGAGTCTTCCTTTTCAGACAAAACACAGGGACCAGGGTTAAAGCCGTCGACTAAATAGCAGTAGAGGTAAAAATACTGCTGCCATTCAGCTCCTTACATCTTTTCTGCCAGGTGATTGCCTCTCCTGGAGCAAAGCCAGATAACGTGGTCAACTCCTGGCTGTGCCAAGAACCGCTATGGATGTCACAGGAGGCGCCACAGGCCTGCTGTGCTTCTTTAAGTCGAGCGCAGAGCTGTGAGTTGGAGGGCAGAGCCATAGGCTCATCCTCCCTTCTCCCCACTCTTCTGTGGAAGTTTGGGGAAGAGGAGGGGCAGGCACTGATCTCTTCTCTCTGTTGACCAGCGACAGAACCCGAGGGAATGGCCTGAGGTGGTATCAGGGGAGGGTTATGTTGGATATCAGGAAAAGGTTCTTCACCCGAGACTGGCCGGGCACTGGAACAGCTCCCTGTGGAAGTGGTCACAACTCCGAGCCTGACAGAATTCAAGAAGCATTTAGAAAATGCTCTCAGGGAAAAAGGTGTGATTCTTGGGGTGTCCTGTGCAGGGCCAGGATCTGAATTCCCCAATAATCCTTGGGGGTTTATTTTAATCTAAAAGGTTTATTGTTATTTTCAAATGCTAATTAATCAAACACAATGAATAGCCTTATTTTAAGAATCTGCTTCAAGTCTAGGGAAACTGAGGCACTCAAACATTCACCAATCATTTTTGCAAAAATGTACAAATTCTAAGAGGTTCCACTCCTAGTCCTTTCCATGAGCATGGCACCTGTTTTTATCTTGTGGTAAAAAAATCATAGCATAATGAGATAAATCAAAGTTTTTATTAACTTTTCATGCATCCTGAAAAAAACCCAAAAAGCAAAAAAAACCCCAAAAAAACCAAAACAATAACAACAACAACAACAAAAAGCGAAACACTAAAAAACAAAAAAAGAAAACCACAAAAAAACCCACAAAAAACCCCCAAAACAAGAAAAACTCAGTATTCCCAGAGGCATGTGCCTGAGGAAGAATGAAATAATCAGAAAAAGAAAAGAAATAAAATCTTTAGGATTTAGTCCTATATTTTATCACTGAGAAATTGTTGATTTTTATTTTTCTTTTTCCTCTCTTCTTCTGTTTCTGCAGCATTGTCCCAATACCTGTTTGATACCAAACATAGGAACTCATTCATTATCCTGAATACCTTCTGAGCCAGACTCCACCCATAAATAGGGCTGCACTGACTCATAAATCTCTGTGGCTGGATGCCTGAAAATGCATGTGGAATCCACCACTGGGTTTGGACATAATAAATAATGAAAAATGAGTCATGGTAGTTGCCATGTTTGTAATGAATTGCGGCTTCGCAAAAGAGACAGTGGGAGCTACCCTGAAACTTGCAAGATTAGATATATCTACTTAAAAAAGTCTTATTTATGATAGAATGAAATCGTCTTTGCAGAATTTTCCTTGTCACATAACGACTTAAAAACAACCCACAGGAAGTATCATAAAAATATAATAATAATAATAATTTAAAAAGCTGTTACACCTCTGTCTGTCCTAAAGAGAATATAATTAAATTTGAGTCTCCGTAATAGGATAAACATTTTCCCTTATCAGGAGTAAAAATATCCCATGGGACAATATTAGGTCTGATGAAGTTTTGGCTTTGAAGAGAAAATATTTTTAACTCCATACAAATGGGAGGTTTACGCGATGCTTTTTCTTCAGATTTTATTTCTCTATTAAAAATAGTTTATGTACATGGCGTCACAAGCAACACCTTGATATACCAACATAGAGAGTTCAGTCTAATTTTTTTTTTTTAAATGGCATTGTTTTTGTCCCAAAAAATCATCATCCTGCAGAACATTTTTTGAAATCTTATGGGTTGGCTTCAGGTCCATAACTGAGCAATAATTATACTTCTAAATGAGTAACTCAGAATAATATAATACATGGAATAACTGTGACTGCTACTTTAATCTAGTTCTACTAGATATTTCCAATGAAGGCCTAAAATAACAATATAAGTGTCATTAAAACGCCATCAGTTACAGTCACTAAACCATAGTATCTGATGTACTGCTTTATTTTTCTATGCTGTGTATTTCATATTGTGCTGTGGCAAGTGTTGACTTTTTAATTGCAATTGCAGTATGTCATCTAATTGGGCAATATTGCAGTAAGGAAGATGCTTACCCTGAATCCAGCTGGCATTTAATTTACACTGAGCACAAAAACAGCTGAAGTCCATGGCCTTTAACATGAAGAAGGAATGCAATCTTGGATGGTCTATGCTTTTATTTGAAAACTAAAACTCAAGCTCTTTAATTTTTAAATAAATGTTTGGGAGTTTATCCCTACCTTTAAGAAGAACTAAGGTGCTATAGTTCAGAAGTTAATGTTTGTGTCAAAACATGGAGTTGTAGTTACCATTTTTTATTGTAGGTTAGTTATGCTACCTAAACCAGGAGGTGTTCCCAAAGTCAGTTAGGTGACCTCCCAGAAGGCAGTACAGGGTACCTGATTTCAAGTCTACAAAATCCTTAGTTAACAGTCACCTAATTCAGAAGCCAAATGAATTAAACTCATCTGAATTTTGAAATGAAAAGTTAGAATTACACCTGCCTAAACACTTGAGAGAAATCACCGTCCTACAAAAGACAAAGAAGTTCTGAAATCCCAGACAGGCCAAGCTTGCATGTTCTACACCAGTGTGATTTTAATTTTGGGCATAGCAACCCAAAGCACCCTCACTCTGGGCCCTGAGCAGCAGAAGAGGCCAATAATTACAGCACTCTCAAAAAGCAAAAGTTTCAAAAAAGATTCAAGAATGCATCTTTTCCTGTTTCCCTTGCAGGAGAGATATTTGGTTAATCAAGGGAGGTTTGAGATTGTTAATCAGAATTAACTGAAACAGCAACTTGGAAAGAATGGTTTAAATACCTTTGTGAATGTCCTAGCTTAGAATTTAGGTGGTTTTCAACCATCTACGCTTGTAAAAGAAACCAGATTAACTCACCTGAGGCCCCTTTGAGGGATTTTTATGCAGACAGCAGTTCATGGCCTTCTCTAGAAAACCTAACTATGATTTCATCGTTCAGCACAGAATTCATACCAAGTGATCTTATAGAGATGTGAAGCTAGGTGGCCATAAAGTTCTTTTGTCTGAAAATTATAAATTAGTTTGGAAGTCCAGAGGTTATCTAGTCCAACTTCTTGTTCTAAGCTTTAGTCTCCTGTCCGTCCTGAAGCTGCACTGCTGGACTGACTCAACTATGTTTGTGTCCTTCTGTGGGGAAGCAGAATCCTGAGAAAGTTCTCTCTTGTGCCGTGTGATGGGGAATGATTACTCCCCCAGGACTGCAAGCTCCACTTCCGCTGACGAAACCCAGGATGCAGTTAGTTTCAGCTTTGCAAAGGCGTACTTCCAGCTTGTGTTCAAATTTTGCCCATTAGGATCTCTCAGATTCTGCGATGTTGGTTTTTATCTAGTCAGTGCCCAGCTGGTATGAGGGGTTATTTCATCTCAGATGTGATGGCAGGTCAGACAGGGCAGTGGCCTCAACTACAAACAGCACAGTCCCACAGTGTCCAGCCAGGAAGAGGCTCTAAGGAGGGTAACCAGGCTGAGGTCACCATCCAGTGGTCACCAAACAGGTTCCCAGTGCTGAGACAAATCCAAGGAAAATAAGCAATCCAGGATCAGGATGGGAGCTGGAGACAGTAACCTGGGTCAAAATCATGTCCCACGACAGCCAGTAGGGTCCAGGACAATGGGCCATGCCTGACGTCAAGCTGGGGAGTCGAGTTTGCAGGTCAGCACTCAGGAGAGGGCCTGTGCTAACAGTGTGCACTAACAGGCACGGGCATGGCTGCCACGCAGTGCAGCAGAGCTCCTGCAGCTCAGGTGAGCATCAGGAGCCCTGCGTTAGAAGCAAATTTCGAGAGTAGGGAGCCCCTGCGGATGCTTTACCTTAATACTTTTTCACAACAGACTCAACCAAAATTAGACACCTGAGTCATGTCAGAGAGCTGTCCTTAAGTGTGGCTATCCAAACTAAAAGGAGAGCAGAACACTCTCAGGGCCCTGAGACCGCTGAGCACAACGATCTGTGAGGCAGCATATTTGGTGTAAGTGCAAGTAATTGCCCAGGGACCTCCGTGAAACTCCTGAGTTGTGTCTGATGTCTGATTTCCAGAAAACAATTTTGAAACTTCAGAGCTTATCAGGAGAGTTTATCTGAGAAATAAATCTTTTATAATTTCCTTTATGTTTGTTAAATATCTCACCTACTGGCTATGCTTCAGGGGTGTTTTAATTAGCAAGACAGCTTTTTGCTGCAGTTTCCTTTTGCATGTGTCTACAGGCAATTTTGAACTAACAAATTATAAGGGAATATCCTGAATTTAGACAAAATTCCCAAAACCGTAGGCTTCTCCTTTTTCACTTTACACTTTGATTCCAAAGTTCAGTTTGGGAAGTTGAATTAAAGTTTTGCATAAGTTAATTGTCTGTCTTGTATGTCATGATGATAAATGCAGAACATCCTGGTGTATTGGGTTTATGTATTGGCCAGCTTCTGGTAGCAGAGGGGCTACAGCAGTGGTTTCTGCAAGAACCTGCTGGAAACTTCCCCCATGTCCAGCAGAGCCAATGGCAGGCGGCTCCAGGATGGACCCTGCAATGGTCAAGGCTGGGCCAATTAGGAATGGTAGTAATGCCTCCGTCATAACATATTTAAAAGAATAAGGAAAAAAAAAGTTATTACACAAATGTTATTGCAGCCAGAGAAGAGCAGGCTGAGACCATGTGCAAGGAACAGCCCTGCAGACCCCCAGGGCAGTGCAGAAGGAGGGGCAGGAGCTGCTCCAGGCTCTGGAGCTCAGATTCCCCTGCAGCCCCTGGAGCAGCCCATGGTGAGGCAGCTGTGCCCCTGCAGCACAGGGAGGGCACGGGGGAGCAGAGATCCACCTGCAGCCCCTGCAGGAGCCCAGGCTGGAGCAGGGTTCCTGGTAGTATTTGTGACCCATTGAGGGACCCACGCTGGAGCAGCCTGTCCTTGAAGGATTGCAGCCATGGAAGAGTGACCCATGCTGGAGCAGTTGGTGAAGATCTGTTTCCCATGGGACGGACTCATGTCAGAGCAGTTCATGGAGCGCTGTCTCCTGTGGGAGGGACCACACACTGGGGCAGGGGCATGGCTCCTCTCCCTGAGCAGCAGTAGGAACAACTGTGATGAACTGACCACAACCCCCATTCCCATCTCCCTGTGGCACTGGAGAAGGTAAAACTGGGAAGGAGGGAGGAGTGAGGGGAAGGTATTTTTAAGGTCTTGTCTTACTTTTCATTATCGTGCTCTGATTCTGTTAGTAATAAATTTAATTAATATTTTTGGTTTGAGACTGTTTTGTCTGCAATGATATTTGGTGATTGATCTCTCTGGGTCCTTATCTCAACTCATGAACCCTTTGTTATATTTCCTCTCCCGTGTCCAGCTGAGAAGGGGATTGAGAGAGCAGTTTTCGGGGGTGCCTGCCATCCAACCAGGGTTAACCCACTACTCCTGGGAATCAACAATTTGCATGATGCAGTGGGATATGAATGATGAGGAACAGTCTGCAGAAGTGTTCAGTGCAGCTGAAAAGTCCAAATCAGTGTCAAAACAGAATATACAGTCTCAAAGACAAATGTTGAGCACTGATGATGAGAATACAATATAACCCCAAACTTCAGCCAGTTAAGAGGTTCTGTTGTTCCTGGTGTGATAGAGAATCCTTTCTAAGCTGCAGCTGTTTTAATGGGAATCCTTAAACCCGGCTATAATCACATAACAAGACTAATTCAAAATAACAATCAACCTAATCTGGTGTTTAGTACAATCAACTGAGAGATTAAGGTTCCAATTTGTAAATCACTTGCATGTACTACATGCTTCCAGAATCCTTGAGAATTACATGCATGCCATTGCCAATTCACAAAGATCTTTAACTCCGTGTATCTGCAGTGTCACAAGGTCCTCCTGTACTATGGGCAGCTTTCAGCTCAGTATCTCACTCCGTTAGTTCAGGCAGTTGAGGCTGTATACAGAAATAAAGGAAGCAGGGGTGCTAAGGAGAGGAAAATACAAAGGAACTAAGGGAAATGTTTCACTACCATTTGAGAAAATATACAATTTTTTTTGTTTGTTTTTGTTTGTTTGTTTGTTGTTTTTTGTTTGATTGGGTTTTTTTTGTTTGCTTGATTGTTTTTTGTTGTTGTTTTTGCATTGACAGGACCCAGAACAGATTGGTGCGATTCCCAGAAGGGACAAAAATAAGACATCAATTTCGATAAATGACTCAGAAAAATTGATTTCTCAGCTCCCATGATATAACAAAAGTCTTGACAATGACTGGAAAACTTTTTCGTAGTACAACTGTGAAACTCACCCCAAAATAGAAGACATTGCAGCTCTTCCAAGAACTCCAAAGCACTTCTCCACGGCTTTTATAAGACAACTGCAGATGAGTCACACAAAATGATCTTAGCAATGTGAAAGTTAGTACAGTAAGTATACAGTATCAACACTGGGAAGTGCAAAACTGATTTTGGATGTGTACCTTTTATCAAATATTAAAAAAAAAAAAACAGAAAAAAAGAGAAAGATTTATAAGATTCTTAACCTATATACTTTTAGCTGTTTTCTTTCTTCTTTCTTTCCTTTCCTTTCTTTTTTTTTTTTTTTACTTTTTTTAGTCAAATTTAGCGTCAAGGTCTGTTCTCAAAAATTCTAGTGAAATACTGACTCACTATACAAACTTTGAAGCTCTGCCTAATGACCCATATCTTCATAAATTCAGGTCCAGTCTTCATTAACTGTTCCCATTTCTCAGTTCCTATATTATATCTAAAATCTACATTGCCTGAAACTGGGGACAAGAAAGAGAAGCAGCCAGGATCTCCGTCTGCATTTTTCATGTGTGAGGGAGCTGAGACCTACTTTAGGCCTTTAGGAGAGTTGAAAGAGACAGTGGTCTCTAAGGAATCTTCATGTACTTAAAATATTTCAAAAAGAACACAATTCTAATACAATCCTAGTACCCAATCTGAAGGAAGACACAGGACTCTACTGAATCACGGAATATTCCATATTCTATGGTTGGAAGGGAACTCAGGCATCATCTGACCTGCCCATCTTGGAAAAAGAAGAGTCTAGACAGGATGGCCCAGCACCCTGTCCATCTGAACTTTAAAAGTATCCAGCACTGGGGAAGCCACCATTTCCCTGGAGACATTATTCCAATGGCTGGTTGTTCTCATTGTAAAATAAGTTCTCGGTTTACTCCTATTCAATTACAGCCCCAAAATTGATTAACTGTCACCAACGGAAAAAAAAAAAAATCACAATACAAGAAAGGAAAGATTGCTGTGAAATATATTTCATGAGTGGTCAACTTTGGCTTAGAACTTAGAATTTCAGGAAATATCCTTCTGCAGATGAGCATTACAAAGTAGAGCCTAACCTTTATTCTCTTCAGGGAGATGCAGGGATAATTACAAGCTTAAGTTGTGGTTTTATACCTCCTGTTTCCTAAAATGTCTGAACCTTTTCAGGCCCTCCTCCATTCTTCAGACATACACCTGAGCGCTTTTCACAGGTAAATATTGGTTTATCCCTAAACCAAAATGTCCTATCTGTATACATTTTACATAAGTGTGTGTTGATAAATAAGCTAGCAAGTCTACGCGTTGCACATAAGGTATTTCTTACAGAGGATCTGGGTTTTATAGAGTGTAAAAAACGGATATTGCTCTATTTATCTTACTGTAGCTTCGTGGAGAGGTGACAGTGGGTATTAGAATGCTGTGCTTCATATGCACGCTGAAGCACACGTTGCCTCCCTTCACATGGAGCAACCCGATAACCCACCCAAAAAAGGGCAAAGAGGGAGGTAAAAGCAAGTGTAAAAAATATGTCAATCCTACCAAATGGTGTAAACCAGCTAGCCACTCACTCGTAGGTTCAAATTCAACTGAATTCAATGGGCGTCGTTCCTTCCGCCCTGGTTAGCCATGGTGTAAAACATGAAGGCATGCAAGACCTGCCATTTAGTGAGTGTTTCCAGTCAAGTCACAGGGGTTTCACTTCTGGATCTTGCAGCAAACTCAAAGTCTTGCATGTATTTCTCTTCACAATACGGCTGTGAAGGAGCACTGACTGATAGGATGTGTAGATGTGAACCAGTGTGTGAAGATCCCACAAGAAATCCAAAGCAGGAAAAGAAATAGGAGCACTTTCTAAATGGCAGGACACAAGAAGACTTGTTGTATTTTTGTTTGTTTGTTTGTTTTCTTATTTTAAGATGTAGGGGGTTTTTTAATATATACCCTTTATAAAAAATTGAAGTCTTTAATGTAACCTGGCTATCTTAGCTCAGTGCTGTGGTTGAGTTGGGAAAACTCAACAGCTGAGCACTCAGTGAGATGAGTTTGGCCAGTCTGAAGAATCAGCAGAAAAATCTGTGTCTATCTATCCACCACAGCAGTAACAGAGGCAGACAGAAATCTCTGAAATCACCATATTTATCAATGATAATTATAACACAAGTAGATATATGTTTTGCTTTTATTACCTGACAACAGCACAACATTTTGGATGGCTTTCATCTCATCTAACTTCAGTGAGGTTCATTACAGACATAGTTGGATTCCAAAGATAAAAGATCTTTCTCAGGAATAATTTATTTGACCCATATTAAAGATATGTTCTGATATAAATTAATTGCATCCTAACACTGCCTAATTTTTCTAGTGACAAACAGCACAGATGGAGTTTTTAACGGGCACTTTTGCAATGTCCACACTTACGGAGCTGAATACCATCCACCAAAACAAGGCAGATAGACAATTTCATCTTCCTCAGCTGTCTCAGTGTGAGCATCTGATCACGTTACTAATTCAGCTGTGAGCTTTTTCTCTAATTAGCAGGTCTCATTCTAGGATGAAAGGGGACTGCGGTACTTTCCAGTGGGATCTGTGCTGCTGCATCTCCAAATGCCAGGCAGATCTCACGCAAGCACCTAAACACATCAGCTTAGTAACAACTCTTGGTTTCTAGTGAATGGCGTGGTTTTTTGGCCAGAAGACAGCCCAGTATGGATGAGTTACAGAAACTGTGAAAAACACATTATAAAGCAGAACACTAACACGTTCCTTCCATATGAAGACAGTCTCTGCTAGAGCAGAACTTTTTCTCCTTCTTCCTCCCTTTGCCACAGTGACTTCTCAGGCACTTTTATATTTCTTTCTGCTTAAAACATATGACAGATAGGAAACCAGGGAGAAGGCAGCTTTTGCTGTTGCTCAGAACTGCTGCTTGGTTTTGAAGGATCCTCATAAAATGACTTAGAAATCCATCCATCTCAGATTTGACCAGACCATGCCTTTATTAATTAAATAAAGTAATTATGATCAACAGCCATGGGCAAGATTCCCATCACCCTTAGGACTGTATATTCAAAAAAAAAAAAAAAAAAAGTCACTCTGTCTCAAAGATTTTGTAAGATATTACAGACAGCAGACAGGCAAGCAAACTGTAAGAAAATGATGAGAGAATAGCAATTTCCATAATTGGCAATATACTTGCAGCCCTTGGGCAGTGAGACTATTGTCATGCTTCCTTATTTATTTATTGGCCTTGAAGCCAAGGAAGAAGAATAAAGGAGGATTCAAAAGAGGATAAGGAGACAGACTTGTTTCAAGGAAAGCCCCAGTAGCTGTGAGCGTTGTTTGAGGAGGTCGTAATGTCAGAGATGGTGAATGCTGGCTGAGCCAGTGGGCCCAACTATTACCTAAATCTGGCAACCTACTTTTTGGCATGGACCCTTAGCCCGTACAAACACCCCAGGACTAAGATATCTCTGGCAACAGTCCTTCTCTGAAATATCAGGAGTGGATGCAATATGTCAGTGAAGAGAAAGCATGTACTGGTGAATCTAAGTAATAAACTGAGGAGGTTAAAAATGGCCTAGTTTTCTTACAGGCTCATTCGGATGCTAGTGCAGAGATTTATGCATTTTCCATTTGTCAAGGCACCATCCATACATCCCAGTTGGCTTGCTTATGATCCTGCTCATGATCATTATACTTTGTCCTCATCCTGACTAAGCATCCTTTCTGATTCAGCTGGCCATAGGAGCAAGTAGCAATTTCCCCACCTTTCTTGCCTAATCCTTTCTTAGAAACTTTTAACTTCCTTCCTGAAACTCATGATGGATTTCTCAGAATTGCCAGACCTCATGAAGTTTCACAAACAGATAAGCCATAGACAGACAATGACTAGAGATGGATAGGACATGAGAAAACTGGTCCGTGAAAGAATAACGGAGAAGACAGGAATGAGAAACAGGCTGTGGGTATTGGAAGGTGACTGCCTTTAAAAGTGCAAGCCACTACACCCCAGCACTGGCCCTGTCCTTAGACACACTAGAAGGGAAAGGGATCAGTGCCCTGTAAGGATCCAGTCATGCCACTCTATACTCCAGTTACATATGGTACATATTAGAGCTGTGAACTAAGTGATCTGACACTTTCTGTTTCGGTAGGGCTTTAAAATAGTTTCAGATTTTGGCCCCATTTCATGCTAGACATTCATGAAGTCCAGCAGAAGATAAGATTGCATTACCTAAATTTAGTCATCCACATGTGGGGCATGGGTTGAGTTTCTAAACTAGCAACTTTGCCATTTTCTATGGACATGAAATAAGAGGCATGTCCATGGTAGATTAACCGTGATTCATACAGATTCCTGAAATAGACGGAAACTACCCTCTGGAGGTGCCAGGCACTTCCATGGACTAGAAGAAGCCCATAGAAAGAGTTTAGATTAGATTCCTAAATTTAAACATCATAAATCTCTCAGTAATTGCCCATAGGTCATTCTTGTACTCTATATACACTGCATAGACTGGCTGTGATTAAGAAAAACAATCGTACGAAACAGTGTGAAAAGCAAATCTTGTCCTTCTTGACATTGTTCCTTTCAGAGTACCAATCATCCGACCAACCCCGGCTGACACAGGAACCAGTTTTTTACTTCCTTATGCCTTTCCCAGCTTCAGTCTTAACAGCAGCAGGTCTCTCAGAGCTGCTGCTGTCTCCTGACACTCGTGCCTTGCTGTGTACTGTTGGAAAGGTTTAACTGCCCCTAAGCACATGAAAGGAAAATACGATTTTGCTTGTGTATGTGTGTGCATTACTATTCCTCCAAGGATTGCAACGCTTTAATATTTTTGGATTAACTCATGATCAAACATTGATGAATCATGGTATTTTACTGAAAAGCACAATCCTTAAGTCAACCACCTAATCTAAGAGAAGAAATTAAACTCTAAACCAACATAAACACATTACAAGTCATTAGTGTAATTAAAAAGGAATGTATAATTAAAACATTTGTGTATTTTAGCTCAAATTCATCTGCGGTCGGAAATTTTAATGAACTGTTCATCAAAGAAATCTCTGGAGTCTGAGGATAAGTTTAGCATAACAAGAAATTGAATGTTTTCTTCTCTTCAGCATAGGAAGCTCTGTTCCCAGTGGCTTCGAAAACCAAGCTGTCATTGGCTCAAGCAAACTAATAATGATTCTAAATGGTTATGATGGCTTCAATGTTTTAAACTGATGTTATCTTTTTTATCCCTTAAGAATCATGTTTTTCATAATTACTTCTCTTTTGTCCTTTCCTTAAGACAAATGATTTTGTAATTAGTGATGAAGGAACCAGTGATCACTCCAAGACATCTGTCAAGTTGTCATGAAGTATCTGTCCCTGTAGCTATATTTAAACTTTCTGTTTAATAGCCTCTTGCTTTATTTCACCATTACATCTCTGCGGTATCATAAGCAGGATACCCTAATGATCAAGTTCTATAAAACACAGAGCAATTAGATTATAAGACATATTGCTCCCATGAAAGTCCTTCCTTCTCATAACGCAGCTCCCTCTTTTCCCTTCCTTCACCGTCCCCCAGCCCCACAAGTTCTCTCGCAGCATTCATTAGCTGTTATTAGACAAGATAACTGTGTCAACAGCTAGCCTGATGTTTGGCCATATTTCTGGCGTTGAATACTTATTTCATGAGTCTTTTGAATAAGCCCGGTGGTCTGAATATCAGCCTCATGAGTAAAATATCATAACAATACGATAGGGGTTTAGAAGAGCTGCACTACCCACCTAGAAGTACAATATTGTTTTTCTAGAGTGACCTTAAACTATTAGTGATACTCTATTTTCTTTCCCACCCATCCCCAGGGCAGAGATTGTCCCATTTTGAGTGTGTCAAGGCCTCCGGGAACCCATCCCTGGCAGAATTTTCCAAGGGATACAGAACTATACAGAGAGATTCATAATATTACTGTAATGTACATCAAGGCAAAGCAAGGATATTATTGTGTATTGTAATATTTATTTCACCCTGGGGTATATTTTCCAGTCTTGTATGCCTTAACATAAATCAGCTTATTTTCCTCTTCCCCACATTTAGACTCCAGGGTATTACTCTTTGTCTAAAAAACGGTACCTTTCCAAAAATTATTCTCTAATGAGGCAGGAGAAAAATGTGTTTGAATAAACCCAAATAAAAGATAGACACACTGGAACACAGAAATATATTTTAAAGCGAAAAAAACCCGAAAAAACAATAGCATGTATGCGTAGTGACACCAATCAGTGTCATACTAGACAGATAGATAGGTGGACGCATAAATCAGCTGATCATTCAGGAAAGAAAATATTCTAAGTATATGGGCACTTCTATGCTGTGATGATAGCAGAGATAGGAAATAGTAGACAGAGAGTTGTTTTGCATACTGTTCACCCCAAACGAACTGAACTTTCCAAAACATTTCTTTTATCCTCTCTGTTCTCTATGGGCCTCTGGATACCAAACTAGAAAATATCTTATTTTACAGTTCTTCATTGTATACATTCAGAGTTCAGTTTTTCAGTGCTTCTTGCTGCTTCACCAATTCAGAACATGATATTAATGGAAATAAGGAAATGAATACTTGTGATACTTACGATACTTATGATATGAATTGAATTATTCATCCAGCTTTTAATATTACATAGATGTTTTTACCTCTAAATAGCTGATGCAAAGTAAGGTGAGAGGAACACATACTGAGAAATTTTGCCACTGGATATTGTGACCTGGTCAAAGAAAGAGGCTGCACCTATTATTACGAGGACTATTTCAGCCAGGGAGTGGGATGGAGAATAAAGGTACAGCTACCATACCTGTTTACTAATTAACGAGATTGTGTATGAAATGTGAGCAGCACTCCGGGTTGTCTTGTTCCACCCCAATTTTTCTCCTCCTTGCAGGAGTTTTTAGGTGAAATCCTCAGGCCTTTTTCATGCATCAGATCAAGCAAGCTGAACATAATGGTTCCTTCAGGCCTTGAATCCACGGGACAAGTTTCAAAGCCACAAATGTAAATGAGGCACTCAACCCCCATTGATAGTCAAGGAGAACAGGGCACCTCTCTCTCCTTTGTGTCTTTGAAAATTTCCTGCTGTAATCTATGAAGTTTTCTCTATCACCAGCTAAATTTCCATAACCTTCAGCAATGAAATGCACAGACCCTCTGGGTGAATGAACTGTGTAAGCAATTTTTTCAACTTTATTTTCAAGCTCCCATGATGTATCCATTCGTTTCTTCCTGATGCTTGGTTTATTTACATAGAGATCAAACACAGGCATTATTGCAAAAAGAGAAAGGAAGTGGGAGAAGGGAGGGAGAGAATCCAGAGATAATCGAGACAAAAGCATCATGATGAAAGAGGCAAGCTCTTTGGAAACATGAGCTCTAATTTAGCCTCAACAAATCCTTTTGTCTTATCTGGGAAGGCATACATCCATGCATACACACACTCGTATGCACACTTAGACATATACACAAAATGGTGCTTATTAAAGTGCTTTATGCAACTGATGCAATCAGTCACACAGCAAAAACTGTCAAAGTCAATATTTTCAAGATTTCTCCGGGGAATTCAGACTGTGCAAGAGATGTATGTTTTTCATTAGGGCTTGCACCAGCATTTGGTGTAATTAATCCTAATGTTTCAATCTTCACATAATAAGCTTATTCAGAAGAATAAAGTATTGCAGAGTAGTGGAAAGAAAATCCCCAACAGAAGCCGTTGTTCATTATACATGAAGGAAGGATATACAATTTTTTTTTTTTACGGTCATATGTTCTACTTTCTTTTCCATAGTTTTATTCCCACAATTTTTATATCTCAGAAAGATCCTGAGGAGTCAAAGGTGTGACTATCCTAGAACCTATACAGAAGGATTTTCCGAGACACTCCCCATCCAAGGAACTGCGGTTCACACAGACAGATGGTGCAGGAAGAGGGGTGGCAGGGTTACTAGCATTAGGCCACTACGGAGAAAGATGGGACATCCACTACGGAAACTGGGACGTGCTCTGTCTTTCAGAGGATGTCTGCCCTTTGGTCTCCATGGAGAGTGTAGACACATCACCTTTAAGCATATTTGCTGGGGTGGTGCAGTTGTGTAGCCGGTGTGAATCGCGAAACCCTTTTGGGATGGAATCCACATCCTGGAGAGATTACAGCGAGCTGTAGGCTGCCGTGCCTGTGCTGCTATCCATATCGGAGCCAGCCTGGTTGAAGATAACCTGGTTACACCCTTTTAGAGTTAACTTCTCTTCAGACCGGAGGGCTCATTTAGCCTATCAGCCTTACAGGTCATTTCCTCTGCAGCGGCACAACACCACTGAAAAGCTAAACTGTACAAAATCCTGCACGTTAGGAAACTGACGTCGAGTTTGTAACTGCTGGCGCCTCCACACATTCACAGCGACGGAAAGAAAATAATCAGTCATCTGATTAAATCTTGCTATCTGCAAGTTAATGCAGGTAATGACTTCAAGGACAGGCACAACGCCACCTTCACTTAATTCCTGCAAACATTTCTCATTAACTCAAGGTTTCTGTTGCCTTTTCTTCAGTTTTCCATTCAGAGGAAGAACAGGGAGGTTTCCTGCTCCCTACATGCGCACCCTAATCTGGAGGAGTAACTGCGAGGTTGTTGTTCCTTACATCAGGCAGGGTGAATTTCTAAGTACAAATGTGGAAAGGGAAGAACAAACATGGACAGGAAAGAAATTAAAAAGACAACATTTTACCTTTTATCAAATTTCGCTAGCTGGATTTACATAGTTTAATTCGTCATGGATTTGAGCAGAGAAAAGATGAAGGTTTTTACATACGACGTTTACTTATTTACTGGCAAGAATCAAAGAATTATTTTCTGAATTATTTTCTTACAGAACCAAAGAATTATTTTCTTATGAACTCAACATTTTTACTAAAAAAAAAAAAAAGGAAGAAAAATATAACTAACTTTTTATTTGTTGGTGTCTCTTAAGCTAAGAAATGTTTTCTCTATCGAACTTTGCTAAGTAAAAACAAACGTTAAAATATAAGAATAAAAATAATTTTATTTTTGGTTGGAATTGTGAATCATCTTGTCGGATCAAAATCTTTCATTCCAGGTTAAAAAAAACCCAAGAAAAAAATGAGAGGGAAAAAGAAAAAAAAAGAAAGAAAGAAAGAGTACTTTGTCGGCTTCTCGGCCTTTGTGTTAATTAGGGTCACTTTCATCATCTTTACATGCAGTTTTCTTGTTTTGAGTTTTTTGTTGAATTTTTTCTTTTTTCTTTTTCTTTTCTTTTTTTCCTAATTCTCTGATGTGAAAGAGACTGTAGTAATGCTTCAACCAATCCCCAAAGGTCTTTACAGATAATTTCCAGTTGCATTACTGATTTATTTTTGCTTTGACCAGATGGCTCCAAGTTCATGTGACTGTAAGGGAGTGCTTTTGATTGCCCTATTTATCTCTCCCAGTGCTCAATTTAAGGGTCAAACCTTGTGTAACACATTTGCCAGATAAACTATTCAGTGCTTCTGCGTTTTGGACACCATACTTCTGACATATGCTCTGTGCTTCATTAAACACAAAAGTTATTAGTTTTAATAAATGTTTTTTCAAACTCTGTTTGTAACGAAAAATCTAAGTTCAAAATGTATTTATTTTATTCACATGTGGCTAGTGGATCGCTTTGACTTCACCACCTGGAAAAATGGTTGAAATTGAAAGGCAGCATCCTGAATGAGACAGAGGAGGGGAAAGGAGAGACAGGAAGAAGCTGGGATGTTTTTTTGTTTTTTTTTTTTTTTTTCCCCTTGATATAGGTTATAAATGAAAAGCCGAGCAGAATGTTTTTAATGAAACCAATAAAAATGCAAAGGAAGATTTAATGTTTAAAGTAACGATAAATCAAAAGTGACAACTGAAATGCAATATTGTACCATGAGATTGAGGAAANAAACATCTAAGAATAAAAAGGCTCAGAAACATACTCATAACTTCTTTCTAGTGTTTTAATGGACAGTAGCATGAATAATTACGCAAGACAAATAGTGGCTCTGTACCGCTACCTCATCCGAAACCTTCAAAACGATAATTAATTACTTGGAGGAAAGACTGTCTTGTAATAGCATTGCCTAGGACTAAGACCCCTGTGATCTGAATCCCAGCTCTGTCATAATCACGCTGTGTGACCTTGCAGGATCCGCTCTGGCCTAGATTTTTCCTAGCTAAATTTAGGCAATTAACTGAGGTGCCCAAGCTGGGAACTAAGCAGAGGTGGCTTTCTTTCTAACCATTGGGTAGAAAGAGGTATCTTCCATAGTTAATTCAGATTTTATATGGACTAAGTTGCACTTTCAGAGCTGCTTATATTTTCTAATGATTAGAGAACAATTGTAGAGGTGACACATACTGAAACTGGCAAAAATTATTTCTGACCTTTGGGTGCAATCCAGACAAAATTATTCAGGCTGAATTGGACTTTGTTCCATAAAATAAGATGATTTGGAGGAGTTGTAAAGGAGTCCGATGCTTTCCAGTGTGAGTTGCCCCTCACCTAACTCCTTTTATTTAAAGTAGGAATAGTGATGAGGAGATTTGCGCTCAGGGTTGAAAACTGATTTTCCTCAATAGGCAGTACAAGCCTTTGCAAATGCTGATTGCCACAGTGCACCTCTGGAAACTGTGTTTTACCACTGATAAACTCCCACACAGAGTTCTAGTCCTTTTCAAAAAAATGAATTGCAAGGTGTGTTGTTTTCCTCCAAGGACATAAAAGAAATTGAGAGAAGCTCAGACAAGGAGTTTTGCTTTTGCCATCCTTGAGATCTGACCAAAAAAACCAAAACCCTCACCTGGACTGTGACCTTCCTCTTGGGATGATTGAGCCTCACAGAAAGAAAAATAATCTGCTTCTGGACCTCTCTGATGTGAAGAAAGTGTTGGGAAGGAGGTCTGGAGACAACCAGCAGACACACTGAAATTGTGATTGTCTGTCTCTGCATATATACGTGTGTGCGAAGATTCTACAAGAGCAAGAGTCTGCAAAGGAGATAAATCGCAGGAAATCAAGGACTGATGGACAGAGAGAAAAAGAAAGAGGGAGAAAGAGAAAGAGAAAGAGAAAGAGAAAGAGAAAGAGAAAGAGAAAGAGAAAGAGAAAGAGAAAGAGAAAGAGAAAGAGAAAGAGAAACAGAGAAACAGAGAAACAGAAAGAGAGAAAGAGAGAAAAAGACAGAAAGACAGAAAGAAAAGAAAGGAAACAAAAGAAAGGAAACGACAGAAAGATAGAAAGACAGAAAGGCAGAAAGAGGGAAAGAAAAAAAAAGAAAGGAAACAAAGAAAAGGAAACAAAAGAAAGAAAAGAAGGAGAAAGGAAAGAGAGAGAAAGGAAAGAGAGAGAGAGAAAAGGAAAGAAAGGAAGAAAGAAAGAAAGAAACAGAGAGAGAGAGAAAGGTTGTACCGGGCCTTTTCTTTTTTAAATAACCTTGTACTCCTTTTCAATTTTCGCTTCAGAACTCTCCTCTCTTTTTCCCACTCTTTTTTTTCTTCTTCATTATTTTAATGGCTACATCCTTGCTATGATGTGTCAATGGTTGTGGAAAATCCTGTGAAGAAAGGGCTTAATGAAATGGAAGCTGGAAAAGAGGGATAAAGTTCCTTTGGAGCATCTTCAAAGGGGAGAGGAGCAGCAATGTTAGTGAACAGAACAATGGTGCAGGGATGCTCATACACAGGCCAGGCACATCCAGGTGGCTCTTTGCACCTTGCCTTGCCTTGCCTTGCCTTGCCTTGCCTTCCCTTCCCTTCCCTTCCCTTCCCTTCTTTTATAGTACTTCCCCCATTAATTTTCTTTCATTTTTCTCCACATTCTTTTTCTTTTCACACAATTTATGTAGTTCCTATTTCTATTGGAGTTAGTATGGAAACGCAAATCGTGACTACGTCAGTGAATGAAGACAAACCCCAAACTACACAAATAACAGAAGTGTCAGCATTCTGAGCTTTATGAAGACACAAAAGATGAGACACACACCCCAAAAGCAGTTCTGTCAGTCCAGCTGTGGGGATGTCATTAAAAAAAGACAGAAACAGGGTCAGCGTTATCCAACTGGACCGAATCCTCATCTTTCCACAGTGCTGAAGGCAATGCTTCCCGCCACAGAGCATCAGCCTGTGCTGAATCTCATACCTACAACACAAAGTCTTTGATCCCCACCGCTTGAGGTAACTCTGCTAACAGGAAACAATAGCAGACCACAGTCTTCAAAGTGGAGTGTTCACAGTCTTTAAAATGTGGTCCTGACCTGCACCTTACAGAGCTGCTCAGTGTCTAGGACAATTTCTAAGATATTTCCAATACTCTATAAAAAATTTGTATTTCAAGGTTTATTAACAATGTATCCAGAAATCTCAAAGGTTTCAGCTACATTACATCTATAAATGATCTGGGGAGCCAATTAAATGCAGTTATTGTAAAAACATTACAATATTGTAGAAAAGGCACAGTCCTGACAATACTGATGTTACTGGTCTAGAATGTGAAATGGCACAGTTAAGATCCAAACGGAAGATGGATATTTTGTGTGTTGTTTACAGAGCTGTGTTGCAGAGCAATTAACTCATTTCATGAATATTTGGCATTCCCTTTAATTAAGGGATAGAGGCGGGCAACCTTTATAGCAGCCTTATTTTAGACTACAAGTGCTAGACTTTAAAAACTTTCCATCATCAAGTCTAACAACGGATTCGAGTTATCAAGATTAATCTCTTGCTTCAAGTTCAATTAAGAACAAGCATAAGCTTGTCTTCAGAGTTATTTATTCCTGATGTTGTCACTGCCTGGACACATGCCTAGGCACAGACCAGATGTGAGCAATCGCCCCGGTGGTGGTGGGGCACAGACCGGCCTGGTGATATATCTGGGGTTCTGGTGAGCACGGACTAAGTCAAGACCCACTCGACATGCCAATCTCCAGGTTTGTTTTTCTGCAAAGACATCCTACAGTGGAGTCATTCACTTATCTTTTCATTTCTGCAAAGTAGATTAATAATGGAATTTAGCTTCATAGTTAGCAGAGAGAAAAGAGATTGACCCTTCTAGTTTTCTGCTGATCAGAACTATATAAACACCTTAAAGATGTGTGTGGTATATAAATGCTTACTTCCCTTCATTGCCTCTCATGGGAACAAAGGATAACTAACTCAAATGTCCACGCTGAAGGTGTTTATATTTAATTTGAAGCCTCCTGACCCTTACGCCACTTCTGATAGGGTTTGTCTTTCCTCTTCTGTCTGCTCAAAAGTTTAGCCCCAGCCCTAGGAAGAAGAGGTTTGTATACCTCCATTTCTTTTGGGAGTCAAGAAGTTTAGCTGCTCACTCTTACTCTCTGTGTCTTGCTGGGAGGTGGCATTTCTTTTATGGATGCGTGTAATGCCTAGAATTGAAATTTAGTTGAAGGCTCATTTTCTGTATTTCTTTCCCCCATCCCTCCCTCCCAGCCTTACTTTTCTTGCCTCCCTTTCATGGACAAAGGTAAGCGTGAATTTATCCTTGTCACGCGTGACAATACTTCATTTTTTACTCAGCGGGTGGTAAGGATGGAGGTTGAAATGATGATGCAGCTTCTCTTCACCTCAGTCAGGAACAGGCTGCCTGCAACCCACACATTCAACATCTCTTTCTTCATACTTTTTTTTCTGAGCAAGTGCTGTATTAGGGAAAAGAAACAGAGCAACAACAAAAGAGGACATATTCTTTCTCCTCCAGTGACTCTAAACAGTCTTCATGGAGACCCTTTTGTGCTGGACTATTCACACGTGGTTAAAGTATATATGGATATCGGTTATAGTAGTAAACTAAATTTATTTACATATGGAGTGACTAGAAAAAAGACGTTGTAGAAGGCGTAAGGACTGTTAAGTGATATAAAGAAGAGAAATTGTATTTAAGAACCTGCAGCAAACTTTGTCTGATTTAGAAGACTTTTATCAGTTTCATAAACTGAAAGACAAAGCTATGATCAGGATGCTGGTGGTTTGAAACTTTTTAGTCTTTGACATGTGGTGATTCTCTGGCAGCTTTGCTTCATGCACACAATGGGAAGGCTACTCTAAATTTGAAACCAATTGTAGGGCCAAAATACCTGTTTCTACATTTTACAGATTCTACCCTGCTTTTAAAAATGATAATAAAAAGAGAATTTTCCAGACAGGAAGCTGAGGTACCATGAATTTTAGGCCTGGATTCATTGTAGCTGCTTTACTTGGAAGCTTGCGGTCTAAATCATCCCCCGGAAATACTTGTTTCTTTCTACTGACAATTTCAGGAACATAAGAAAATGGTGATTCCTATGTCAGCATTTTATTATAGTATTTGAAAACCGAGGAAAATAAACTAGTTTGTACTGAGATTTAGGCAGAGTTTGAATTAGAGACAGGAATCTAATTGGGATTTGAGCCACAAGGACAAGCTCCCTTCCTGTTTCCATGCTGCAAAATACAATTATGATAACTAAAAATAACCCCCAAACCTACAGGAGATGAAAACAACTAATTCACTGCCTTAGTCTTCCAGTTTAAAAGCTGTCTGGATAAGGAAAGGGCTGGTTGCTTACAACTCCAGTCTTTTGTCATACTAAAGCATTTGTAGTGGTTTGACACCAACTGGGCAGAAACACCAACTAAAGTGTAGTGGTTTGAGTTCGCCAATCCAATTTAAGTGCAGTAATTTAAATTTGGGTCCATTATTCAGGATATTTCCCTCTGTGAGATAAGGGTTAGGAGAAGCAAAGCAGGCTCAAACTTTAAAGAATATAAAGAAAGTTTTATTAACAGAACTAAAAGGAAAAAAAAGAAATAAAGAGAACCAAATAATAAAAATTAGATTAAACCTTCAGAAAACCTCTCCTCCCCCCTCCAAACTTCTCTTTCAGATATTTCCCCACTGCCAATGCAAAGACACAACATCTGATGTTTCTCAGTCAGTTTGCCACCTCTAGAATAACCTTTCTTCAGTTTACTTAGAGAGCGGAGTCTCTCTTAGCCATACTATGGAGACTCTCCACAAGAAAACAGTTCTCTCGTGGCTTCAGCATCACAGTG
>VZTF01003053.1:1036036-1078223 GCA_013397755.1 Cnemophilus loriae
AAAAGAAAAAGAAAAAGAAAAAGAAAAAAGGAAAGAATAAAAGTGGTTTTTTGGTTAGTTAGTTGGTTTTGGTTTTTTGTTTGTTTTTGTGGGGTTTTTTGGTTGGTGTTTTTTTTTCTTTTTTTTTTTTCTTTTTTTTCTGGATATATATTTATATGTGAGAAAAATCTAAATGCAGAAAGGCAGAGAGCTAGGCAGATGAAGAGACCGTACAATGTGTTTCAGGGAGGATTCTGCTACTGTGCATGAGCAATACAGTCTGAACATTTTGTGAAAATTATTCCATATATCCATACAGCACGTTAGTGAAAATATAATAACACCATAGAGTCAAAATATATCACCATGGAAAAGTAATGGAAAGGAGACCTTAAAAGTTTTCCCCAGAGTAATAAAACGTGTCGTTGAAGAGCTCAGAAGTGGGTTAATGCACCCACATGTCCAGATGCCTTTCTCTGTAACACTTCAAATAAGAAAGTAATCCTTACAATATAGACTTGACCTCTTCCTGAACAAGATGTTTATTTGATTTTGTAGAACGGTCTATGCCCATTCACATTAAGAAAATATTTTTCTTTTTTGCTATAAAGTAAGAGATAATATATAGTACATGTCCTATTGAATTTATATCCTTTATTTTTTTAATAATTTCAAAGATTGCATTCTTCTATTTATGCTGTATGGACAGCCTTAAGGTCAGATCTTTTCCCTTTATATATTTGCAAAAATTCTTTAACTTCAATAGGAACAAAGATTTTGCTTTGGGAAAAAATTAATAATTTCAAATCCTTGTACAACATGAGAAGAGGTTCAAAACCAGGAAGATTCTGAAGGTATTTCACTCGAGAAAGAGAACATGGTATTTGGTATGTTCTGTACATCCTTTGAAAATCAAGGTATTCGAAAGTGTCACAAGAAAATCCACTTCTCCAAATCACCTCAGTAATCACTGCCATTGATTCAAAATAACTGCTGAAAACTGGGGTATGAGAACAAAGCTGAGGAAGAAGGATGAGACTGATAAGCTAGTCAGGCTATATTCAGTTCCAAGAAAAAGCGAAATCATACAATATTTAGCAATTTGTAAAAGCCTGGCATTCATGGAAGTGTTACACAACCACCTGAGTGGATTTGCCAGGAGCAGCTCATTTACTTCCCACCAGTACTAGCTCAATGAGTTCCGTAAGAAGGGCAATACCAGGAAAGAATGAATAGTTGAAGAGTACAAGTACAGTTCAGACATCACTGCTTGTGTTCATTGTGTGGCTCGTCTTGTCCTGTCCCTGTGTACTGCTGAGAGGAGTCTGCCTCGTTCACTCTCTCAGATCAGATATTTATACCTACAAGTAAGATCACCCATGAAACTCCTCCAGTATGAACAGTCCCAGCTGTCTCAGCCTCTCTTGATATGACAGATGTTCCAGTCCTTTCTCTGTGTCTGTGTCCCTTCACCAGACCCTGTCTGTGAATTCCATGCCTCTCCTTATTGTGTAGACCAGCTCTGGCTACCAAAATCCGAGAGTATCACACCAGTTCTGACAGAAGGGAAGGATTATCTCCCTTCCCTGCTTGCAGGGCTCTGTTTAACGCAGCTCAGGTGGCTGCTGGCCTTTGCTCCAAGGTGTGCTGCTGACTAATGCTTACCTTGGTGCCACCATGACTGTCAGGGCTTTCTCTGCTGGTTATTCCCCAGACTGTGCTCTTACGTGGGGTTATTCCTTCCCAGGTGCAGGAAGAAATGGCCAGCCAATAAGGATCAGTGCACTGAAGCAGGCACGATCAGTTACATAAATATTGCATAGGAAACAACGAAATATGTGATTTTCTCAATCATAAGAAAGGGAACAGTCAGTTAAAAAAAAAAAAAGGGAAAGCTTCATATTATGCTATGGGCATTACATATGGAAGAGAGTATTGCAAAGAAGACGTAAACTCAGCTCTCGACCTTACAATTTAGTGTTACTATGTTATGACATCCATTGATTTCAATTGTGCTATTTTTTTTTTTTAATGAACGAGTCAAAATGAATGCTGTGTCTGTGTACAGGTGATAGAGAGGGGAGATGGAAATGGCCTCGAGTTAAAAATGGAATAAGGAAGAGGATAATTTGTTCACTGTACAAGATAAGGATTGGGCTTAAAAGCTCAGCAAGAAGATTTCATCTAGAAATCACAAAAGCCTTTCCAATGGAAAGGAAAGTGAAGCACTGAAATCAGCTGCTGGGAAAGATGTGGAGATGTCACCACTGAATTCTTTAAGAATTATTTGAACAGCCTGCTGTTAAAAATGATGAAGGCATATCTGATCCGACCAAAGGACAGACAGATGAGTTAGATGGTATCTTGTGATCCTGTACAGCCACATTTTTATAAGATTCTAAGATTATATTACGTGTGAAAACACATGTTTTTAAAGATAAGAATAGGTGTGAAATTTCTCATGATCAAGATTATAATATCAGAAGAAATACGGAATATTGGAGGAGAAATAATCTGAAATTTTAGATGGATAGTCTTACACATCTACAATCCTGTAAACATTTGCTTATTTGAATCAATCTCACATCACTGAAATCAAATTATTTAAATTATTCAAGATCTAAATGTGCTAAAATCCATGTGGGTCCTGTTTGCAGTTAGTTTATGCCTATTAGGCGCTCCAGCCAGCAATAAAGAAGAAAGCATCTGGGTACTTGCCAGCTAGAGAATGGCATTGTGTTCACACATCAAAAGCAATAGAAATAAGGCTTCGTGTTTATGTGCTCACGTTTGCATGACAAGACCTTTTTTCCCCCTTTTTACTTAGAGCTGAAGCTCTGAAGATTCCTTTGAAGAGAAAGGAAAAAAAAGAATTCTTAAGATAAAAATATTGATGATTAATTTAACCCCTTAATCTAAAAGAAATCATGTCCAGGTCAACCTCTACTGAATTTTGAGCTACATTTATCTGAACAGAACCTATGAAGAAAAGGGGTACAAACCCCAGGTATCCAATGAGACCTTTGTTCTCATATATGATGTGCTGGCAACAACTGGGCTTCCTCTGAAAAAGGTTTTGGTTCATAATAATGAACATATTTTTCCGTAATGCTTTTTTACTCAGTAAATTCATGTTCTAGGATAACAGGAAAGTGAATTTGCTATTGATTTGTTTATCATCCTGTCTGTCTCCTCTCTCTCTTCCACAAACCTGCACAATATACCAATGTTTACCACTCCGGTTCCCATTCTATGATCAGGGAAGAAAGTCTGGTTTCATGCAACCTGGGTCAGCATGCGTGTGATTTTAAACATGTGAATAGTTGTAACACAGTAATAAGTACTAACACCTCTAAATTAAATATTTTTTTTTTTTGTGAATGTGATCAAGATCCTTTTTTCTGGGCCCTTTTAAAATACTGTCAATCTTTCAGGGAAGGAAATCCAAAGAAAACACAAAACAACACAATCTTCCATCAACAAATTAACAGAGAGGGATTTCTGCACCACAGCCTGTTCTTGCTCTGAAAAACTCCCTTTGGTACAAATACATACAACAATAAACATACATTAAATTATGTTTGTGTAGATTGCTTTGCACTCTAGGCACGTAAAAGTTCAAGAGACCCAGCTATCTGCTGGTATTTGATGGAGACCCACAGGTTTTGGAAATCTTAGATAGGTCTGGAAGATCACCATTGCACTAGTGAAGGTCTCCTGCTGCCAGGGTTGGAGTTTACTCCCACGGGTTCCCAAAAAACCAGAACCAAGCCATGCTATTTCCCAGAGCACAGAGATAAATTCTCTCAGTGCAGTGAATGCTGTTACTGTGATTCACAGTGGGGAAATGCTACTGCCCTCTGCTTTTAAGAGATCCATCATAAAGAGAGCTCTGATCTTTACAAAGTTCCTAGTTTTGACATTGATAAGAAAAATTATAATCATAATAATTGCAAAATTACAGTAATGATAACAATAACAGCAATAAGAACAGCAGTGGTGATTTGCTGTGGTGATTTATCTCTGATGATGAGACCAATAATAATAATAAGAGCTAGTTCTCTGTGAAAAATTCTGTACAAAATGCGTGCTTCACAACTGCATCTTTTGTTAGTCTTCAAAATCTACTGCCAGTACCCCACCCAAATACGGTTTTATAGCATATATTGACTGTGCTGAATAAAAGTGAATAAATAAATAAATGAACATGCTTGAACTCAGACTTATACAAAATTTAACTGGCCTTCTCGGCCAGTGTTCTTGATAGGCATGCAAAAACCATGACAGAGTTAATGGAATGTTAATATATTCTTAAAATGCTGAGGGAGTTGCCTTTGAAGTGATTTGAAATGAAACAAAAAAAAAAAAAAAAAAAAAAAAAGGGGGGGTGGGAGGGAAAGAAAAAAAAACGAAAAAAAAAAAAAAAAAAAAAAAGATGGGGGGCTGGAAGGAAAAGAAAGAGAACAGAAAAAGAAATATATATGGAGAGAACTGGTTTGATTGTGGGGTTTCAGATATTCCCTAAGGGGAAGGACAGAAGGACTGCAAAACAGCTCTTTCCCTTTATCATGCAAGCAATTACTGGCAATTTGTTCTGGCCAGTAAAACTTCTGATATTATCATGGTTGCTGAGTAATTTATCATCAAAGTTTAATGTGAAAACAGGTGACTGTGTAATCACCAATCTAGGAACAGAAATAGAATCGTTATTATTTCTGCCTGAAGAGAGGGGTTCTTTTTTTTTCCTTTTTTTTTTTCCCTTTCTGTCAATTGACTTAACGGCCAAAAGGCTGTTCATCACATCACCATGAATTATAAAACCTCTATTAAATATTCATAAAAGTTTTGAAATGAATGTGTGATAGAGATGAAAGCCAGGCTAATTTAAATACCTACCAGACCTGTCTTAATTACAGAGGTAAAATGAGATATAAAAATTATAGCAGCAAGGAAAAGAAAAAAAAAAGTTGAAACAGTTCATTCCATACATTATGTGCATCTCCTTTTTAACCAGTGATGTGTAATTTGTACACAAGCTGAAGTGTACAGGTCTATTGAAATAAATCAGTTTTTAAGGTCTGTGTTTTCATACTAATGGGACATTTTTGGGTCTGTGGGAGTGACACTTAAACGCAAACTTGTTTCTTGGTATGCATTTCTGTGAGTATGTGTGGGCATGTGTAAGGAAATTGTTCAATCAACTTTAAAATGATGAAAACAAAACTATAATAGGTGTCTGCAGGTGTGAGGCTGAAACACAGTATGCTGGGGAAAGCTGAAATGTGCAAATTCTCCTTCTGGTAAATAACTGTGTACTTGCTCAGTCTCCTGGTCCTTACTGGATACTGTGTGGGATGTTCGAAGAACGGATTAGCCCATGAGCAGAGGAGATCCAGGCTTAATTGTGTCTCACATCCTTTGGTTGGGCACCAAAGAGGTGTTTGTTTAAACACACAGACTGAGACGCAGGATCAGACCTTTGCTTTGCAACACAGCTTGTCAGCTTCACACGGCTGGTGAAAAACCAACACTCTAAATGAGCAGATCCAGGAGTCACAGGGGAGAATACACAGCCACGCCGGGATATTTAAGTTGCGATTCCTTTCACTTGGATTTATACTGTCATCAAATTGATCACGGCTCTTAAACTGAGCATTGGAAATATTCCTCTTTAGTGAAACCAGGCTTTCTAATGTACGACTTATCCTACCTCAAGTAATTGTTAATTAGGTGAATGAGATTTTATTTTTTTTTTTTTAGAGGACTGCTCTGGATTGCAGGTTTCATTGTAGCAAATATGTGAAGTTAGATTCCAAAACCTTGCCACAGCCACAGTACCATGGGTCTTTGACAGCTGCAGTCTGGTAACAAAAGTACAAAGACCGAGCATATAAAGAACATCTGCCTAATTAGTGTTTGTATTAATATTTGAATTTGAGGTATTTTGATGAAAGAGCAAGTTGATGTAGATAGAAACACGACATTGTGGCGTTTTTCATTTTAAAAGATCTTGTATAGGATAACATACATAAGACCACTCTTGGGGAGGTAGCTAGGCTTCTCAAATATATTCCAACCCTTTTCCTGTGTTACTAGTTTTGCAAGTAGCAGTCGTGCTGCTACTATCACTGCCACTAGGTTCTACCACTACTACTGCTATTAAACTGCTGTTACTCCTTTTACATCACGGTATTAATTAATTTTCCTGGCATGGAGAAATCATCATGTTCCAAAAATTACGCACACACTTAGTAAATGTTCTGGCCAGACATGGGACTCAGTTTTTCATGTAGCATTTTCCCAAGCCACAACTCATGACAGAGGGATTCGGCACAGTGAAAAAAGAAAGCCGGACCTCAAATCCTCTGAGAAGCAAAATTTAACAGAAAAAGACAGCTGAAAGTTTGTGTTCGTAGTTATCTTATCTAGGACATGCAATCTATTTAGATAGAATTGACTTATTTTACTTCATTATCCGCATGTCTCTATGATCGACAGATTAAGTTTGTCTACTAGCAGGACTTGAGTTGATTTCATAATTAGCATAGCTCTGCGTCTCCAAAAATTCTTTGTTAGAAAGGACTTATATGAAAGAACTAAGGTTTATAAAGAAAAGGGGAGGAAAGCTTTGCTGACATCCTAATAATTACAAATTTGGACTTCCATCAAACTTCATCTTCAAAAGACGTCCAGCCTGCCTTGATTCCAGGGAAAATTAACTCGATAACTTTAATGAAGCGCAGATTTTATATTTGTACATCACTCTCTCCTGTTTCCTTATATGAAGAGTTTTGAAATTTGTTTATAAGATCATGTAGTGGCAGAACAGTTCAGATTAAAAAAAAAAAAGTATTCAGAGCTCTCAGTCAATATTCAAAGTAAATTTCAGCTAGTCTCAAATGTAAAGCAAAGCTCACCTGTTTGCTATAATTTATTTTAGTTTACTTCCTTATGTGGTTCTGACTGGTCCCATGAGACTTTCAGCCTTATTCCTAGCATAGAGGTAGGTCAGGTAAGAACCTGAATAAATGACTATCAGCAGAAAATAACTGCTGCATTGATTCTCTGGAGGGAACTGAAAAAATACCTCTGGACAAGTTTTTAGAGTATTTGCATTCTGTTTCTGACTATAAGAAAATTTGGGCTCAGGGCTACTGACTAACTAAATTGCCCTTCAATCCCAATTTAGCACACACTAAACAGGAACATTGTATACAAATTTTGGTTAAGACAGTTTTCGTGCAAACATATTCTGACTGAAGCTCACTACACGCATCATCTTGCTAATGCAATTTCAAAGTGAAGAGCTATAGATTTTGACCAAGTACCATGACTGTTCTGAAATACAGACTAAGAAGTCTCAGGAGCCAATTTGCCGCATGTGGTCCTGTCTTGTCTTGTCCAATCAATGCTGAATATTCTGCACAGGCCACCAAAAATTATCAGGAGGCTGAGGAGGTGGCTTCACACATACTTGTCAAGTGGTTACAGTTTTTAAAACCTTGATCTGAAGACATGAATCCTACAGTACTTTGGGGTGGGACTGGGCGGGGGGAGCTAATGAAATACCATTAAATTTAGTTGCCTGAAGCTGTGTCTTTTTTTCCCTCTAGCCAGACGTAGTTAGCTGAAGTCTAACAAAGGTTTCTGCAGCAGGTATTTCATCTGTCATATCAAAACATTTTCAATACCTACTACCAATACGACACTAAATTTTGGTCTCACATAAATGTCAGACCATTTATAATTTTGAGTTGCAGTACTGCGAAAGGGAGATGACAAGCTTGTATTTCACACTTGCTATTGAAATGAATAAAAATGACTAGTCCCTTAAAAGAAAGGCTTTGAGGAGGAGTTTGTGTGGGGTTGTGTGTGAAAGTGTGTGTGCTTGGGCTCGCCTGTGCTTTTCAGAAAGAATATTCTGGCAAGCGTGTGGTGATTTGCAAATCCGTTCCCATAGAAATTTCACCCAGGGCACTTAAAAGACTGAAGCTGGGCTATCTTGCTAATATCCCCAATTAAGGTGTGATATTAGCAGCCATGCATACTTTGGTTAGAGGTACTGGCGTGAATAAGAAGGACCTAAAACGGATGAGGGAACCTGAATGCAGTGGCAGGGATAAGATCAGGGATAAAAATTAATAGGAGATGGAACTCTCTCTTCAGGTGACACGAATGTATACTTCTGGAAAAAATAGCAGGCACTCGTTCGCAATGATCACCACCTAATTGGAATCATTCTTTTGGATACATATCTTTAACAAAATGGTATGTTTAATAGAGATGGTAATGCAGTGCAGGACGTGACACCTACCAGACTGATTGAGCATCTTATTGAGCTGCACAGAATGTGATGAACACTTATTTGAATTCCACTTACATGTGGATCCAAAATAAAATCTCAGAAGTCAATATTTTATCACTAACCCGTCTGCCCAAAAAGACCCAAAATTTTTTTTAAAAATGAAATAACATAAAGTGATAGGAAATGTGTGTGTGGTGTTTATTTTCTACTCTTAATGTGAAAAAAGAAATACACAGTTATATTTTTCAACATTTCCAATTCAAAATAAGGAGGAAAAAAAAAAAAAAGCTCAAATAAAATGTCAGTATATAAGAGCAAAGTATAAATGGATTTGAATTTTTGAGGTTCACATGCCCCACAGAAACTGGCTTGTGGAAATTTTTGTGACTCCAGGATGGTACAAGGGTAGTTTTTCTTGATTGAAGTGTAAAGTCCAAAAGCAACCCTCATTTCCCCAGTTATATAAGACACGATGTACATGTGACAAGCAGGTCTGAGTATCAACTCCAGAATATATCAACAAGGAGGTAATGAAGCACTCATTTAAGTAAAATGCTGTGGTCCACATTTTGAAATGCAGTATGAAATCCATAGAAAAAGTGTTACGTTTTTGAAAAAAAGAGATAAAATATTTTAAATGCTTAGTTTTTGTTTTAGAGCTTAAAACTCCGCATTTTTGTGTGTTTATTTTCGACAAGGTCAACTTTTGAGAAAGTAGAAAAAAAAAATATTTTTGGCTACATGATACATTTGGTCTGAAGACTGCTTCTATAAAACACAAACGCAAGCTGGGGAACGGGGATTAGAACCGACACTGACACACCAGCTTGCCTAACAAAATATGTTACACAGTCATTCTCTTTCTCTGAACACTTATTTTTACCGAAGGTACCCAGTTTTAGTATAAGCGTTGAAAAACAGTTACCCCAAGACACAATCTCAGGAGAAAACTGAAAACAGATCTCCTACTTGTGTATTAATACACTAATCTAATTATACCTGATCTATAACACCTAATCTACTTAAGGATGTCCCTGCCCATGGCAGTGGGTTGGACTAGATGGCTTCAGAAGCCCTTTACAATCCAAACTGTTCTATGATCCCATGGTTCTCTAATTGCTCATCGTGTCTTATTTAATGTAGATTTCTAAATCCAGCAAATAAATTGAGATGCAAATAAGTAGAGGTGAATTTGCTACACATCTTCTGAAAGAAGTGTTTGTCTCTTTCCAGTGATCATTAAGAAGGATTAGTTACATACAGTGAGTCTACACTCTAGGCGTCTGGAGCTAGGTAGGCCGGATGATCTTTCAGCATCTATGTAAAAAGGGATTTAGCAATTACCATCATTTCTGTCCTCAAAAAGTGGTCTCTATTTCTCTTACAAAACAATAACTTAAGCACTCTACTTCAGAAGACAGTTCTGATTAAGGAGCTGTTTTCCTTACTAGGAGAGAGTTGTGTCTCAGAGTTACTTAAACACTTGAAGCTGCTACTTTTAATTTTAGATTTGGTGTTAAATTTGCAATCCAAATAGCCATAAACTCATACACGAATTCTGTCTCCATCTATATCAGGACATTGTGTAAGTCTTTCAACTCTGAGGTAGACTAAAATACTCTTTTTTAAGTAAAGAGAATGTTTTGACTGAGCAGTGTGAATACTATGACGAGAATATATTTTGATGAAAAAAGTCATAAATATGCCATATATATATATGTATGCTCATATAAATGTGCTTATATATCTCCATCTATATATGGAAATATATATGAACAAGAAAATGTCATGACTGTGGAGAAAGAAGGCTTTTTTTATCCATCAAGGCTCTTTTATCTATCAAGTTATGTTAGCAGATGACTGATCCTTGGCATGAGCTTTATTTCTTTGAACAGAAGATGAGAAGTTACTGGACATAACAACAGTAATTGCTGGATGTAAAAAAAATCAAAGAGTGAGAAGCTGACAAGTGTTACAGATTGTGATGGTGTCATGGCTGGATTTCACAGGCAGCCAGAGGAGGGTTGTAGAGAAAGAGCCAATACTCACTGAAAATTGAAGGGGAGTTCTGGACACCGTGTGGAGCCTAGTCTTGCAAGTCCATCACTACTACTAAATTAGGCCAAGACTAACTCAGTAGCCAGAACAGAAACACCAAATTTAGATGTGAATGTCTTGAACCTGGACCTAGCGGGGAAAATGTAATTAGGAGTGAGTTGATTTGGGAGGGGATTGGAACAGAAGGATGCAGGGGTCAAGACAGATGTGGGAAAAAAACTTGTGTAGATGAGCTGGATAAAGGCGCTGCTCTCTGTCTTTGCTGTTCTGTGTGAAGTGCACGTGCACGTGTGTATGTTTGTTGGGCCCACATGTGAACTTCTGCTACCAGACACTCACACAGGCAGCTGCTGCCTGCCTTCTGGAAGGAGATTACTGGTCCTCAGGACACAAAGTCCGCAAGATGCTGATTGCTTCAATCTACTGTGGTTTTTAGTGGATAAATATCTTCTACTTAAGGAAATTAAGGGAAGGGGAGAAAGTGATGTACAGGACAATTTAGTTCGTTGCGTTCTTTTTTTACACTCACTTCTTTTGTCAGCTGCTGCTTGGTGACCTCTTGGTTTACCTACACTGTCACATCTAAGCTAATTTTTATGTTCCTTTGGAAAAAGATGAGCTGTCTTGGTTTCAAGAACACATTGTTTTGAACTTTGTTCTGACAATGAGGCCGGTAGCTCGAATAATTTGTTCCCATAATCTCTGAAGCTAGTCCCTCTTCTTCCTCCTCCGCCTATGTTAAAATAAACCTGAAGTAGATGTCTGTGCCTCTGACTCCCTTCTATTTGTCTTTGGAGGCTTCCAGGACCCTTAGGAGGACTGGACATAGAAACAAAAGGAGTTTTCTCTGCTCTGTATTTATCTCCTAGGAACACCATTGGACAGCACGGCTTGCATGATCTTCTGAGGAAAGCAAGTGGAGACAGGGAGCCTGTCCCTCTGTTTTCGTCTCCTCAGGCAGACCACGTCTTAGTAACTGTTCTTTCCCAGGCAAATTAATCACGAACGAATAATCGTGTTTCTATGTAGCTGTCTCACATCTGGCTACATGGAAAATAATCCTACAGGTGCTCTCTGGGTGTTGATTGCAGAAAGGATGTCCATCACCTTTCGTTGACTGGGCAGCTGGCCAGGCAAGGCTCAGCAGCTACTCCCTTTGCAAACCAGATTTCCAGAGATGCAAAGAACACAGGTGCTTTCTGCCTCTTTTGAATCTTCCTAAATGAGGATGTTTTGTCCCAAAAAAGGTATTTCCATCATGCCCTGGAGAAGATCCCTTAAGGCTGTGATCACGATGCGAAGTTTGTGGCCAAGAGTGTTAGCTCCACCTCACAGCCCTGTGTGCCTTGAAGATATTCCTGCCCTGATGGCATCACATCTACATTACTAGTCCTAATTAACATAGGTGAAAATGAAAGAGGTTTTGCCTCACTAAGCAGGAAAGAACAAAGATTGAGTCTGACTTGTGAATGCATCTTCTCTTTCAAGAGTAAAACATAGAACTGTTCAGTACATGAGATGAAATTATCAGCCATCTGTGAACTGAGCATCAAAGACACAATTAAAATACCAACATGAATTCTCTTCAAATAATTTATAGCAATGCTTTGTGCACACATCTCTGTTCTTCCCTGAGCTCCAGACCTCTCTGTAGTGATATTTTAATTTGCATCCAGAATATTGGGAAAAAAAAAAACCAAAAAAGTTAATAATAATAATGGAAAGAAAGTGAAAAAAAAAAAAAGTAAGACAAAAGTTTGAGGTATGTTATAGGTATCTTGGTTTTTGTTTCACCATTAGAGAGTGGAAAGCTCAGTCTCAAGGTTACAGAGCTGCACCTGTCATCACAAATAGCAATGAGAACAACAAGGTCAAGGGCACTAATGGATGCCCCGGAATTTTTCTGTTATCAAGAGATATCGGCAGTGATGCTCACTCAGAGTAAAAACTTTCTTTCTCTCTTCCTTACTCACTTTTTCGTCCTCCACAAGAAGTAAGAACTTATGAAAAGTATTTCAGGAAAAGAAAAAAGAAAGAGAAAAGATGAAGAAGAAGGAGTTGCTGGCACAACTTTCTGGTTACACTGATACTGAAATCAGAAACAGGAAAGAAGGGAAACAAGTAAATGCATAAAGATGCTGCTTTCAGCCATGTTGTTGGGTAACCGTGGGTTTATCAAATATTGACAAACATGAAATGATTGTAATCAGTCACTGTCAGAAGGGAACAGGTACCCTCCTCTCTTTTACAAATGATCCAATTAAAGGAAACATGTTGGCTATAAAAGTCAAAATCAACAATGCACTGTACGCTGACAGCCCATCCAACATATAAAATCAATAGTGCATTCTTCTTCTAGCCAGCACAAAGCAACAGTAGCAACTTTCCCACCTCTTTAGTCAAATATGACACTGTATCAATCGATCAAAACTTAGTATTTATTGAACACTGGCTTCTGAAGAATGCAAAATGTATTGTTCTTTCCTTATTTTATTTCAATAAAGTTTAACTTAAAGGCATAACGCTTGAGAGAGCTCAGCTGTTTTATTGAGGGTAGATATAGCTATAGCTAGCAGGATAGATAGATCTAAATGTATATTAATACATGGTTCTGGGAAATAGATTACATTCTTTGCCTGAATGGGAATAAAAGTCTTTCTGATGCTGGTTTGCAAGATCCCTTTTTTTTTTTCCTGTTTTCGCCTTTGTCTTCTGTTTGTACCAAAATTTAGCTCTGTTTTGAAGTGATGCTTCTGTGGAAGAAAACTTCCTTATTCCACAGAGGTTTCATCAATACAGGAAGACATGATAATTCTGCTGGAATTGAATCTGTGTTTGTCATTCTCCACCGTCCTTGACACAGGGAAAGAGTGTTAAACATGACTGTATGTCAGCATACGGTCAAAACTAAGATTGTGTCTAAGTAAGGTCCTGATAGGAAATACCTTCAGTATTTGTTAATAGCTTTTGGTGCCACTGGGTAATTAGCCTCAGTTATAGATCAACTAAACATTATTTTAAGTAGCTCCTCTCTGTTTAAACCCACTGGCAATGGCTCTATACTTTTGTAGCTATTTTTCCTTTCCTTTCAGTGGGGACTAGGAATTCCCAAAGACAAGATTCAATTAAAACGTTTCAGCAATTAAATGAACCAACCAACAAACAAACAAACAAATCTCTCCACAGCTTTGTTCATGCAGATATAAGGGGGGCTGGGGTTGGTTTCTTTGTTCTGGTGAGTTTCTTTTTGATTTTGGTTCAAAAAGACCTTTAAGATCATTGAACACAACAATTAAACCAGCACTGCCACATCTACCACTAAACTATGTCCCTAAGCATCACAGCTACGTGTCTTTTAAACAGTCTCCAGGGACAGTGACTGCTTCATTGCCCTGGGCAGCCTGTTCCNTGTTTAAACCCACTGGCAATGGCTCTATACTTTTGTAGCTATTTTTCCTTTCCTTTCAGTGGGGACTAGGAATTCCCAAAGACAAGATTCAATTAAAACGTTTCAGCAATTAAATGAACCAACCAACAAACAAACAAACAAATCTCTCCACAGCTTTGTTCATGCAGATATAAGGGGGGCTGGGGTTGGTTTCTTTGTTCTGGTGAGTTTCTTTTTGATTTTGGTTCAAAAAGACCTTTAAGATCATTGAACACAACAATTAAACCAGCACNCGTGCTCCAGACCGTTCCCCGGCTGGATTCCCTTCTCCGGATACACTACAGCTCCCCGATGTCTTTCCTCTAGGGAGGGGCCCAAACCAGAACCCAGGATTTAGGGTGTGGCCCCACCAGTGCCCCCAGCACAGGGGGATGGGCACTGCCCTGGTCCTGCTGGCCACACCATTGCTGACACAAGCCCGGTGCCACTGGCCTTCCNTCTCCTGGCACAGGAGATGTTTTCCCTAATTCTATCACCCCTTACTTGAAAGCAGAGGCGTGGCCCCCACCTGGCTGCAACCTCCTTTCAGGGCATTGTAGAGAGCAATAAAGTGTCCCCTTAGTCTCCTTTTCTCCAGGCCGAGCCCACCCAGCTCCCTCAGCCACTCCACATCAGACTCGTGCTCCAGACCGTTCCCCGGCTGGATTCCCTTCTCCGGATACACTACAGCTCCCCGATGTCTTTCCTCTAGGGAGGGGCCCAAACCAGNCACTCTCACCTTGGCATCATCCTTTGCCCCTCAGGACTGCCTCCCAAGGGGGTCTGTCAGTAGTCTCCTAAACAGGCCGAACTCTGCCCTCGACAACTCCAAGGCAACAGTTCTGCTGACTCCCCTCCTTAGTTCTCCAGGAATCAAAAGCTGTGTAATTTTGTGATTGTTATGCCCATGACAATCTCCGATCAGCATGTCACCCACAAGTCTTTTCACTGTCCAGAAACTACAGGTCCGGGTAGCTCCTGATTTGAACAGAATGGGTCTGATCTGCAAGCTACCAATATCTCTGGAAAAACACTTCAGCTAGGTTCAATCACACCCTAAGACAATCAGACTTTTTATTTTCTTTGCTGAAATTCAGAGTTCATAAATTATGCACATCTCTGATATAATGGACATTGCCTAATTTCTCACATTGGCTGCTTGATTGTCATTTTACTTTTAAATCACTAGCTTTCCCAATTACAAGGCAAACCAGTTCATAAAATATTGACGTCTCAAAGAGACCTGCTTTTACCAGTTGAAGAAATGTGCCTCTAATTTTAATATGCCACTTTCCCCTTTCCTAAGAACATGGACAGTACCAACATGGAAAGTGAATGACTTTTTATCCTTTGTTCTTATAAAATGAACTAAAAAGTTGTACATGTGTTCGTATTAGGTTTATATCTTATAAATAAAAATTGCGGCTATAATGGGCACTGTCAAAGACATGTTATTAGAAATAAAATTTGTCCTGTAGGTATTCAGAAAGATCAAAGGCAACAGTTACTTTGAGAGAACATAGCTGACCTCTCCAAAGTGTTTTATTTCTTATTATTTAATTGTTTCACAGTTTCTATATAAGATGCTCAGGGTGTATATAAGCCTTTTTTGCATCTTTAGGTTTTAAAAATGTAATATGGAAATTCAACAGCATTTTAAAAAGACAGCACCAAAATATTTAAATCCCAGGAAATTATTTATTTTCAACTTTTTTCTTTTGTGAAAAGTGCATCCATACTTAATGAAGTACCATGTATTGACATTTACTAACAGGTTTTAACTATGCTAGCCAATTGGTATGGGACAGGTTAGTCTTCAGAAATTATCACTTTAAATGGTTACTGTGCAATTTACGTGGTTTAATAAATATCAGTGAAAAATGCTATATTATAAAGTCACATATGTAGACCTTCACAACAAGAAACAAGGACTTATTCTAAATAACAAAGAACCAACCAAGAAGAAAGTCATAGGGTCTTGGAAGATAATCAGTTCAATCAAATTCAGTTCAGTATAAGGTCTTGTGATGCAATCATATGTATCTAACAGTAAATAAGCTGTTAGATGCAAATTCTTTCTTTGGATGTAAATGGAAAGAAAAAATTTCTATAAAGTACAGACAAGACAGTAGCCTGTCTTCTGTATAAGATATTTAAAGATTTGACATTAGAATATGATGTCTACTTTTAGTGTTCATGATTCAGGATGTTGAATTAACAAAAATAGTTCAGAACTGCATACACAAGTTAGAAACAGCCAACAGATTGGAAAATGAAATCCATGGTATGACCGACAAGGACTAAACTTATGCAATAGGCTGAAAGAAAAGCAAAGACATGATCTGAAATAACTTCACCTGTGTACTTAAAACTGGAAAATATCTGTGGTTTAGAAAAGAGTAAGAACAGCAAGCAGAGTCTGTCTGTGTCGATATGGACAATATTGTCTTCAGGCCTAGAAAGACCCAGAGGAGTGTGCTAATGCTTGCCCTGGGGTTCTCACATCATTGTAGAGATCAGAAAACTGCTGGACTTTCATGTGGCCTTTGTTTGGAAGCCACAGTGTGTGAAGGACCTACTGTCCTCCCGTATATCCCTCTGGGCTGGAGTGATGATGCAGACAAGGTGTGCGCCTGAATGCAGGAACTCAAAAATGCGGAGTCAGTCCCTCAAGTAAATGTGTGAAAGTTTAAAATACTGTCCCGTTGAAAATGATTGTTGCATTATCAGTTCAAGGACTGATGGTCATATCAGGTTTAAGAGGTTTTACCTTTTTGGGCAAAATAATTATTTCTGGAAATCTGTAGGCTTCACACGTTCATTCACTGTTTCCATAAGCATAAGGAAATAATAAAGTTTGCACTGTTTTAAGTAGGCTTTTAATACTCAGAATTCTGCATAAATACATTGCTAGTAAGAAAATACTTCACTATAGACAAGTACTTGTCAGGGTTAAAAGGATTTTCTTCCTCTAGTGCATCTCATAATTTCAAAGTATCTATTTCACAAAAAAAACAAACCAAACCAAACCAAACCAAACCAAACCAAACCAAACCAAACCAAACCAAACCAAACCAAATAAAAAAACCTCAAAGAACACCAAAACAAAAAAAAGAAAAAACAAAACCAAAACACAACAAAAAAGAGCAAATCCCCTCGTTTGAGACTGATAGTGACTAAAACTATAATACTAAGAGTATGTGGTGACAAATAACACTTTTTAAATCAAACTTGTGGAAAATTCTGATATTAATACGTGACCTCTAGGCCTCCTGACTTGAGCAGCAGTAATAACATTAAAATAACTTTGGCTGCAATATTAACAAGTTAACATTATTTTGACTTCATTTGGCAGGCAGCAGCATTACTTTTAATATTGGCTTTAATGTTCTTCTGTGTCAATCATATATTCTAATATCTCATCCATACGTACATAGATAATCTCTCAAAATGATCTATTCTAGTCTTTATGTACAGAAATTTTAGATATAGCTTAATTGCTGTTTGTCTTGTTTCGAAAACTCTGCCAAGTCGTACTTCCAAATCCAGAAATGCAATAAATGCATGACTAAAGTCTAATCCTAGAATCTAGATGAAAACCAAAGATAGAATTCAGACTCCATAAATTACAGAATTTCAGCCCATTACTCTGTGACGAAGGATGTAGCTCATTTTTAAGGTTCATTTATTTCCTCAGGTACTGTTATTTTCAATCTCTGCATCAGTCTGAACAACGCTCTACCTTTGCTGTTCCTACTTTCAGTTCGTTTATAAATAGCTGTTTGGTGTTCTGCTTTTCCTTTTCATTCCCCTAAGATTACCTATACAAAAAAAAAAAAAAAAAAAGAAAAAAAAAAAAAAAAAAAAAAAAAAAAGAAAAAAAAAAAAAAAAAAAAAAAAAAAAAAAAAAAAAAAAAGAAAAAAAAAAGAAAAAAGGACAAAAAGAAAAAAATAAAAAAAAAAAAGAAAAAAAAAAGAAAAAGGTTTTCTCAACAATAAGAACAGTTAAACTCTGAAACAGATTTTCAAATGACATTGTGAGGTCTGTACCAGATTTTTAAAGAAGTTGAATAAACACCTGTTTAGATCAGTAGTAAGTTAATCCTTATTTTAGTATAGAGGCGTAAACCTTATGTTCCCTGATATTGTTTAGCTGGTTTGGGTTTTTTCCCCTCCCAAAGCACAGGCTCCGCATGGGGACTGGTGTACTACTCTAATATAATCTAAATACCAGAGAAAAACACTGCTGAATTCCTTTCCTTTGGCGTCACTCTGTATTTTCATCCTGATGCTTCTTTTTCTCTTCACACTTCTTTTCTTTGGCTGTTTGAATGTTATCTGGACGTCTTTAAGCATATGATTTTAATCTGTGAGTCAAGGGAGTATTTACTCAGTTGCATACATATATTCACAGTTAACTAACGCCATGGTGCGGTATTTTGGTGAAGAGATCTCTGCTTGTCCCAAGAGAATCCTGTTGCAAAGGAATCTCTGGTGGGGCTTCCTGGCACCCTGCAGATTAGCTCTTCTCACCAGTGCGGCGGAGACACGCAGCCACTCTCACTGAGCTGGCCAGCTCAGGCGTCACTAGAGGCAAAGAGTTAGAGGCGGCCTTTTGCTGAAGCCTCGGAGTTTATTACTTATCTGTTTCGATGCATTCCGGAGAGGCAAGGGAGCAGGGGGAAGGGCGAGGCAAGGGGGGAAGGGACCAGGAGTCCAGGGCAGCAGGGGGGCCGAGAGGGAANACAACAGTTAACAATGAGGTGTGCATGGGTTTTTTAGGACAAATTTTACCCCAAGAATGTAGCTGAGTCTGCTTTTGTTTTATTAAGAGTTATTTTCACGCATTTGGCATGGTTTAGACTACAGACATACATACATGGATTACAGGGAGCCAGAGAGAGAGAAGAGGATCTTTTCTAAGCTATTCTTGGATGTACTTGCAGGTGCAGCTGCTGTAGCTGCCTTTGTTTATCTTGTCTCCACATTGATTACCTTACACTGAGACAAAAGTTTCCTCACCTCTTTAGTCTCTGGTTATTTAGCCAGTTAATTCAATGTTCTTCTCTTTGATGCCTGTCCCTCTGGAGAGCAGCTTTTTATTCTACTTACCTGTCAGGCTTGAGCTCATACCAGAGTTACTTTTGCTGAGGGAGTATGCACATACAGATATCTAAGTATTTCTTCTGCTTTGTCTCATACTTTGCAATGGAGCTGTAGAATCCTAGAATGATTTGGATTGGAGGGGAATGTTAGAAGTCATCTAGTTCCATCCCTTCTGCTATGGGCAGGCACATCTTCTGTTAGATCAGATTTCTCGAGGTGGCATCCAATCCTTTTTAAGTGAATTATTTAAGAATTTATTTCCTGCCTGCGCGATCTGGTGGATTTCTGAAATGGAGTGACGACATCAGTGGAAGGGTTTGATCTGTGGGCATAGAATTTAGGGCTCTGCTCGTGCTAAGGTCAGAGGCACTCCGCAATGCTCAAGCACAGAGACATTGTGAATTTTTGCCATTACATTGTGGTGATGCCTTATAATGTGGGCTCTGTATGTGGCAAGTGCTGATAATATCTGGGTATGCATTCAGACTGCAGAAAATGCATTCCTTTTCAGTATTTGTGTACATGAAAGGTAATGAGTTAGATACCCAAACATGCTTTTAACAACAGCGAAATCGTTATTAGACCTTTTCTTTACGGTTGAGTCACTTATAGTTCTACAGGCATAGTTATTACTAATGAAATGTGAGGCATACATGCCCTTCTTCCACTTTTTTATAAATTTAAAGTGACAAATATAAGCTCAGCCTCAGAATTCATTATTCTAGAACTGAATAAAATGAGTATGTCAAAATAGTCATAGTCTATAAAACCAAAATGTCAGATAAGCCTGTATCTTCTCTGCCAGAATGACTGGCCAGGCATCTATGGGAAAAAAATATTAAAAAAAAAATATATATATACAAGCATACACCCTCATTTAATCTGTAAATCAGTAGTTTATCACCTGTCTGTGATTAAGATTGCTTTTTAATGACCATAATTAATTTGTACTGATGGAATTCTGCTTTAAGGAGTTTATGTAATCTTGTTTATGGTGGTGGGGGAAGGGGAGATAATGATTTCTACAACAGTTGATCTCAGTGAGTCCTATACTTTATTTTTCCATTGATAAAAACCCTGTGTTTGGTTTGGTTTCAGACAGATGGCCTGACGATTCTTTGAGCTTTTCCTCTTGCTGCTTGGCCAATCCTTCACTAACAGAAGTCACTGGAAGAACATAGATGTCTAATTTTGGCAATTTACATTTATGCCTGTTCCCACTTGAACATGCCATTGCAGCCACTACTGAGTCACTGGTTGAACCTGTGTTCTCTCTAAATCAGACTTTATCTAGGCCCATGAATAATCTCACTGCAAGTTACGATCATGCCTTTTCATACCTTTTGTAAGCCAGGATAGAGTTGCAGTAGGCAATATTTTAGGAAAAAAAACCCCAACCAAATCTTTATTCTCTTATTCACTGCCTTGCAAGGTAGAAGTCCATTTAACATCTACAGCTAAAACCTAAATTTTTGTCAGTCCATCAGACTTGTGTGCCTGTGTCCAGAGCTGCCCCATGCAGAGCCCCCAGTCTTTGTAGCTGTGCAAGTTTGCAAGAATCCCTCTGTAGCAACCAGGTCTCGCTCAGTTAGGCTGTGACTTAGTCTTGTTCACTTCCCTGCTCGAGCGCTTTTCTCTCTCCGTGCTACAGGGAAAGGAAGTGTGTTTTGCATAAAGGGGGAAATGTGCTGGTAAAACAAGAATTTTGGAGAGGGAATATGGAGCATCTGAACCTAATTACATTTTAAAAAGTCTTTGAAATCAACGCAGTAGCTTCTTATAAGCAAGAAAAATGTTGGACTCTTACAGGGATCTCAGAAATCCGATACATACAGTATGAGATGTGTTGCAGCATTCGATCTTGTGCTAATTGTTATAGGTCCTCAGACTTCACGCCTCTAGGTCAGAAAAATGAAAAGGACTGGTATACTCGGTAAGAGGGTCTTTTATATACCGCTGTAAAAGTGCAATCTTATTGTCAAGAAACGTTAGAAAATATGAAATACATATTTATTCATCCTTTATGCTGATAAATAACTAGGTTGGATAGGTAAACAGGTTGTTAATTGCACTGAAATATTTTCTGCAAAGAATGGGAGAAGGAAGGGAGAAAACAGGAGAAAGCTAACTCCTTAAAGCTGAACACAAGGGACAGACAGATGATTTTGTTAAGTGGTATGCTGATCCCATCACTGTAGTCTTCTTGTAGCAAACAGACAAATAAAATGTGGGCAGGCATTGCTTTCAGCAACCCAGATAAATCCTCCTGCACCTTTAACATGCCTGGCTTATTTCATACCAGTCTTTAAATTTGCTGTACAGGTTTTAAAACGGAATTTATGTTTCTAAATGCAGTTATTAAAAATAAATCTGTGGTAATCTCCTCAGATTTCTCTTCTGTACTTACATTTTCCAAGGCGAGGGAGTAGGGAGGAGGTAGTAGGTAGTGTCCTGAAGTAATGAAAAACATGTTTTGAGTGCACAGACTCTGCTTTGTCTAAGTAGAAATGCTTTCTAATTCTGGGTAAGGAATATTGTCTAGTATTATGTAGTAGGCTTATGTAGTATTTTCGTGCATTTGCATATTTACTGATGAGGGAAGAGTTGAAAACATAGCTGCAAATAGACTCACACAGAGAAACCAATATGGAAAGGAAGAAAAGAAAACAAACCAAACTTGAGCACAGCACACAAACACACCACATACACAGTAAGGCATACCAGTAAAATACATTCCACAGAAGGAGAAACTGGACCAGTGCAAGCCATTTATTTTTCATTTTCCCATTAATTTTAATTATGGAATTCAAATGTATTACACTTGCTTTAAAATTTTATGTTATGAATGCATGCTGAGAGCTTTGCAAAAGAACATTTCAAACAATTCAATTTCCAAGATCTGTGCCTAACAAGATGCAGAGGAACTGGGACCATATCCTACCCAGGTTTAAATTATTAATATATTTTTCATAATTCTCCATTATCCTTCCTGGAAAACAGCACAATTCAAGTATTCTCAAGTGATGAAGGTTTTTTTTTTTTTCTTTCCAGATTCTGCTTTTACTTCTAAGTCTTACTTTTTCCTCGTTTCAGAAGTATTTTTTTTTTTTTTCCCCTGCTGACATTGACTCAGTACATTATTCACATATTTGTATATTGAAAGTGGAATATCTTCCTGAAGTTGAGAACCATCTTGTTTTTCCTACATGTAAGCAGGAGTGGACAGAAGTCAGGAGTGTGCAGCATTCACCGACCCACAGATACCTAGTGTGAGACAACACGTGCAGCCCACACCCGGGGATGCACTCGCACTCTGATTCACACGGTTTACACAAACGTGCTGGGAAGCTTCAACCCCTGAAAAAGGATGCCTGCGTGCTCCTGAGCACCCAGCTCTGTTACACTAGTTTTAATAGTATAAACAGAAAATGCAAATTCATACATACCCTTAATCATACAGACGAAGGGCCTAATTTGCATACCCTTCATAATTTAATTTAATTTTTTTTTTGTCAAGAGTTGTGAATGCTTCATGTTTGCTTTAATCAGAATGTTGACATTTACACTGAAGCCAATTTCTCTTTTTCTATTCCATGTTTTGTTTAACCGTGACAAGTGACAGCAAACTGGAGGGAACAGACTTTTTAAATTGGCTCTTTGCCTGGAATGCATCATTTCTCTTGTAGCTGTTTCCCCACCGCCCACCCCCTCCCTGCTAGGCACTACAAAAAAGAAATGCGAAAACATACTCGGCGAACACAGGAGTGAGGTGTTAGTGCTTTTAGATAAAGATTTGTGTTGTATTTTAAAACTAGATTGCTGTACAGTTTCAAGCTATTAGCAAGAACCTATTACACCATCGCTTTGGGTCCTCGGAGAGATGTGCTTAGTGTATTTCAGTAATTCAAGGCAAATAGAAAACCTACATGTGAAAATATTTAATGGCAAAGGCACCAACTGCTTAAGGCTGCTGAAGAGAGGAGGCATGCTTTCTGTTAACTCTTTCCTTGGGTTTTTCAAGGCCAGAGTTTCTGCTGCTCTCTCCAAAAATCTCAGTAGGGCTCCAGTCTTTTGTGGATACAGGAGACTAAGACAATTTTCTCTGACTTCTGCAGTGATCTGTGTGCATGTAGGTACCTGCTCACCTACCCACAGCGCTTCACTCTGCTCTAGCTAACCTCTATCAGAATTCAGACATTTAAAGGCACATCCTGAATGTGGAAAAAGAAGAAAACTTTTCTTCATCAGAAAAACAAAAATCAGAGAAATTAAATAACACTGACATGCACCACACGGCCTTGCACCAGCCCAGTGGCAAACTCAAAACTGGAAGTCGAGTTTCCTGGTTCTAACTGCTATGGGTTTACCCATTGTTCAACCCTTTAAGTCTTCTTTCATTGGCATAACATTCTAAACATATCCAGGGCCGCTCAAAGGCTGTAAGGCCAGATCATTTACACCACAGGACAAGAGTTTTAATATTAGCGAGAGAATTTCTGGAAGATAAACAGATAAATTTTTCTTTATTTCTGTTTCCTTTTTTTCTTTCCTCAAAATGAAAATGGAGAAACTAGCCACCTCCATGTAAAAAGACCTCCCCAAACTGTAATTTTTCTTAGAGGCCTTGCATAGACCATACAGAGATTTTGCATTGGACTGACCTGCACAAACCTCTAAGTACCAAGATTGTTATAGCACTGGTAAAAAACATGACTTTTTTGAAGATGCAGAACCCAAACAGTGAAATCTCTATGTCAGGGTGAGATCTGGTCCTGCCATGAACCATATCAAAAATCTCAGTGCCTCCTGAAGCACTGCTGCTGTCCAGTGCCTGTCATAACAAAATCACAACAGGTACAAAACAGGAATACAGCACGTAGGGGACGCTTGAGATGGTAGAGAGAAGGGGTAAGATATAAGACAGAATCTTCTCCATAATGTGACTAAACAATTGATGGAAGATTTTTCAGTGCTTCAAACATCAGTTTCCATTTACTGTGAGCATAAAAAGGCATTGAGCATACATAGCCCTCTGTATCACAATTGTCTGAGTGTCATATGTATCCATTTTCCCTTGCTGAAACATATCTATGTATTTAGATTAAAAATATACATATGATTTCTTTAAAATCTGCTTATTGAATATTTCTGTAACAACCCTTACATATAAAAAGATAATGTACCTGACAGATTATGACAGAGCTAGTAGAAAAAAAAAAAAACCAACAGACTAGGGGAAAACATGCTGTGTGTTAATCAAAGGAAACACCTAAAGCTGGCAAAATAACAGCTAAAGCAACAAAATAAATATGAACCAAACTAACAACAGCCAGGAAACAAGGGACCAAAGCGATCCTGCTTACATTAAGTGTGAGTCAGGAGAACACCCAGCAATTATTCAGTATCTATCCTTTATATTTGTTTGCATTTGTACGATATCCGTCTGTGAGCTATGTACAATAAATGCAACATTTGCTTCTGAGCCAGGATTTTACGTGTGCTAAAGCAGAGCTGGGAGAGTTTGGATAGCTCAGGAGCTGAACGAGAGAGAATTAAATACTTAGTCACTCGTCTGTCTGTCTACGTGCCTGCCTGTCAGCCTAACTCTTGGGCTTGTATGCTGAGCAGCATTCTGCTCTAGAAATGAGTCAAATCTTTGATCTTGAAAGGGATCCTAAATTAAGGGTAGGGTCTAGGTCTTCAGAACCATTATCTGGGGGAAAACAGAGACTAGAAAGTTTTGGGTCAATATGTTTGCAAACTTAAGACTCTTTTCTCTGGACGTGCTGCACAAACTGTAAGTGAGGATGAATTTTTCACAAAGATGTAGGAAACCTACAAATTGAAGTGGGAAGGGAACTCTGGAGGTTATCTGGTCCAATTTCCCTGCTCAAGCAAGGACAAGTATAATGAGCTACCCAGCATGTCTAGGTGGCTTCCATGTATCTCCAAGAATGGAGTTCCCCACAGCCTCCCTGGGCAACCTGTGCCAGCACTCACACCAAAAAAATATTTCCTGATATTCAGGATAAACCCCCGTGCATTTCTCTTTGTGCCCATGACCTCTGGTCCTGGGCACAAAAGAATCTGTCTTTTTTGCACCTTGCCTTTAGGTATTTGTATCTATTCAAAAGATCCCTCCGAGCTGTCTCTACTTGAGGCTTAACAGTTCCAGTTCTCCCAGGTTTTCCTCTTATGACAGATGCTCCATTTCATTTTTTCATGTCATCAGCAAACTTGCTGAGGGTGCACTTTGCTCCCTCATCCAGACGACTGGACTCTTTTCTGTACAACACGGCTCTCAACTACTCCATGACAAGGAGGAAAGAAACCTGTACACTGGTTCCCGTGGATAAATGCTCACTCTGAACTTGTGGATGTCTTTTTGTCTCCTTACGAATACCATAAAAATTGCACTGCAGATCATTTCTGTAAGCTCCCTAACTGGACAATTTTATATGAAATGCAAAAATAGAACAGGAGGGATGGATCCAGGGTAAGAATATTTGTAGGGTTATAATGATAAATCAAAAGGAGGTTTAAAGTCATTTTATTTGGTAAACAGAGAAGAAGCACACACAGTTACTTGCCATTCTAGGTAGAGCAGTGGGAAGCAGACAAACAGTTCTTCCCAGACTAGAAATAGATGCATGCCATTAATTTATCAGGCTTTATTCTCAAGCATGTAGCTGGTCATTTGACAGAAAAAAAGAAGTTTAAGTCCATTCAGGCATTTTCCTGCCTGTGTAAATTCTGCACTTTGGGTAAGCCCTGCAGATGCCAGTTTGTTACAGTTGGAGAGACCTCTGTTCTGGAACAAAGTAGTCTTCTCTTTTTTAAAGTATAGCCTAAATTCAGGAAAGGGATTAAAGCTTTTGGGAGACCAGAGTGCTTCAGGGTGATACGGGACGCATCCTCTTTTTTTCGGCATCACCTGTGTAATGCAGGGTTCTACTAGCCAGCATTGAATGTACTGAATTTCCTTGCTGGCCCACGGAGTATTGGTAGCACTTAAATCTTGTGTGTCAGCCACACAAGCGAGGCCAGACAGCTAACTCCCTCTGTGGACTTGGTTTCAAGTAAACAATTTTCCATTAAGGAATTCCTTTCAGAAGGGAAACTGCTACTTCCATGTGAAAAGTTATAAATCTCATCAAGGGGGTTGTGTGGCAAGCTAAAAATATTCAGGCCCTTAGAGGACTCACACTATTTTCCCTCTCCCTTGTTTTGAGGGTTCAGCTTATTTCGTGTAATTAATTACTGGAGACTTGCCCATTAAATAAATAGATAAAGATATACTGAGAGTTTTCTGTTTCCCCTTAGATTTTCAGAATTGAAGATGTCATGCATAGCAATATTGCTTATGAGAAAATTGAGAAGGTACGAAGCATATATTTTTCTCATTTGTTATCACTTAACGATATGTATTTTATTGAGACACACTAGTAGTTTACCCCAATTCCGTGTGCAGGCATGTGCTGACGTGCCCATGAGTCATGATTTAACCCCAGCTGGCAGCTCTGGGGTATGCGGCCCCTACCATGCACCCAACAGGGAGGAGAATGACAAAGAAAAGCTAAATCTCATGGCTTGAAATAAAAACAGTTTAATAACTGAAACAACCCAAACATCATCATCATCATCATCATCATCATCATCATCATCATCATCATCATCATCATCATCATCATTCAAACAAAAAACAGGGAGAGAGAGGAATAAAACTGAAGAGAAACCAATGATTCACAACACACAATTGCTCACCACCCGCTGATCAATGCCCAGCCTGTTTTCCAGCACTGAGCACTGAGTTCCAGCCAACTCTGTCCAGTTTATACCCTGGGATGATGTTTTGTGGTATGGAATATCCCTTTGGCCAGTTCAGGTTAGCTTTCCTAGCCCTGTTGCCTCTCAGCTTCTTGGGCATGTGCTCAGTGTAAGAGCACAGGGTTCTGAGAAGTCCTTGATTTGGTGAGCTCTGCTGAATGACAACTAAACCATCGCTGTGTTATCAACATTATTCTCATACTCGATCCAAATTGCACAGCTGTACCAGCTACTAAGAAACAAATCAACTCTATCCCAGCCGAAACCAAGACACCATGGGATGCAGAATGCACTCGCCAACAGACAGACAAACACACACCTAGCCTGTTAGAGGCCCAGTATTCCAGGTGGGAAAATATTTTTCCTAGAAACTTGTCTCTGCTGGAGGTATGCAAGTTCTTCCAGCCAGAAAATGCTTCTCTTTCCTTCCCTGCTTGTGTTTAAGGAGGAGGGTTAGATAATGATCACGGTAAAGGAGATGTGACTCTTGAATCTGTCACTTGATGCAGAGACGAGACCCCAAAAGAAGTCCAACAACAGCTTTGAGTAAATGAGAAAGCCTTTCTTGGATAGACACACACCAGTGAGAGCATGGAAGGAATGAGCAGTTTAGTATCGTTCCATCCCATTAGATGAGCTTCTGTAACGGGCCACATACGTATTCTTGGCCTGTATGACATATGAGCTTAAACCTATTTTGGCTAAAATATTCTTCCTAGAAATTATAGCATTCTGAGAACATTCTTGGTTAGTTACAGCAGCACAGTTAATGGAGATAACTTCTGAAGTCACCAGATATTAACATGTTTGATTGGTATTCATTTTGAGAGATGAGAAAAGGTCTTTTCCTGTGAGTTTTTAAAACATGTGGGGCTACAGTTTCTTATTCCAATGTAAAAGAGCAGTGAGTTTCACGCATAGGTGAATGCATGAAATACCAGGTCTTGCTGACATTACTTTCTAGCCTTTCAGAGAGTGCCTAGCCCTTCACATTTACTCATGACCTAAAAATTAGCCCAAGTGGTGTCATTTTTCGAGTTGTTCCCACCATTGCCTGGGGTTATCTCTAGAATGTCAAGGCCTTATTCCTCTTGGCCCTGCAATTTGTGTCATCAGTGACATCCACGTGAAGGGAAATTCATCAGTCTCTTAATGGACAAATCAGTGCAGCCACCAAGACATTTCAGCCTGGTTCTCTGCTCCTGTTTCCTTGCTGGCACCATAGGAAAAGATAAGGAGGAGGTGTAGCCAATGACATAGACAGGTTGGAACCCTCCTCTTCTGTGTTTGTAGGGTGCAGACTGTCTTCTTTCAGGATCTCTCAATCTTCCTCTTTAGAAGTTGCCAGCCTGAGACAGCAAAAGCAACAGCTGCTGAGATTCAGACCTATTTGCCCTCGTTTTGCATGACTCTAGATCCACTCGTGTTAGGCCTCTGAGCTGCTCTCTGGGAAGCAGTGTTAAACTGAAGCGAGAGTAAGAGAAGCCTGCCCATGGAAACTAAGAAGAAAAGTTATAAATAACTTTTTTTATTATCTTAAGTTCTGTGCGTGGGTGTGATTCTTCAACCTTGACCTTGGTTTAAATAAAAATAAAATTAAAAAGAATCAGCTCTTTCTTTATGGCAGAGACTTATTATGTACCATCTATAATGCTTATACAGTTCATGAAAGTAAATTTGAAAGGGAATGAAGGAGACTTTAACAATGCAGAGTAGCTGAACAAATATATAACAATTCCTTGAATGAATGATTGGATGATACCTAATAGCAGGGAGTTTGCAATAGTACAAGATTATCCTCTGATAATTCTTCAGTTCTCACTGTGGCTGCCTGATAATCCCCGAAGCTTCTAATCTGCAGGATCTGAATCCATAAAGAATGAAAAAAAAAAAAATTACAATCAATTACAGTTACTGCCACAGAGCCATTAGTGAGCAGGTGAAATAAGTATGACCTTTTTAACTTCAAAGTCATGTCAGATCGAAAAAATATACATAAAACCCCTCAATCCTCTTGGAATTTGAAATAAAGTTTCAGTTTTTAATATAAAGTTCATTGCTTTTTGAGTTCAGATGATAGTTTTCTTTTTATTTCTTTTCCAGATGTCGATTTGTTTCTTTTAGTCAGACAATCATATTAAGTGCAAGCCTGCAACCAGAAACTGTTCATTTAATTGAAAAGTGATGAACAATTTCTAGTAAAATGGTGGGTGGTAGGGTAAGAGGCTCTTTGCCCTGTGTTTTGAACCTGCTTCTATACCCATTTGCCTCAGTAACTTTTCCCAAACTGAAATTCAAGTCTTTCAAACCTTTTCTTGAGATGACAGTTTTCCAGGATATTCCTTCAGTTATCTAACTTGCTTTTGTCATATGAGTGGCTTTTGTTTTCTTGTTTCTACTTTCAATGCATTTTATAGTAGGGAGTATTTTCCTTGTTAATTCTGTAGTGGTGAAAATGGTGGGAAGACCCTCACCTCTAGCAGCCTTTGGAAAACAAATCTAGAGTAATATAAACCACAGCTATTGCCCTCTGATTCACTTTTCCATTTAAGTAGGATACAGTTTTATGAAACATTGGATGCACCAGCAAAGTATTAAGGATTCCTAGCTTGGGACTTGACAGTGGGAACCGAAGCTTCAGAATTCAGGAATTTGGTCTGTGCCTGTCTCAAGATAACAAATACAGAATTGCATGGCAATTTAGCTTACTTGCTTAGTGTTTTGTCTTGTTATCAACCTTTGTTATGTATTTATCGACAAATGTCTGAATATCAGTTTAAATGGCATATTGTTGAATAGAAATACGAGTTGCACATGCAGAGCTGGATCATAAAATACAAAACACCTAAGATACTGAAATTACTGGGAGATTAACATTTTCATAAAGTCAGCAAGTGGACCTAAATGACTTGCTCAAAATCAGGTGAGAGACCTATGACTAACAAAGTAAAATCCTCATTTTTGAGGTCTTAGATGAACATCTGAAATCACTTGACTCTGCCATGAACACTTGTATCTAAATAAAGTAGCTCGATGTCTGAATTAGAAAACCTGAATTGTGGGACACTTCCTTTCAGCTGTTACCCAGCAGGTTCCATTTTTTTCTCACTCTTAATATGGGAATTGAGAAACTCATACACTCACATTATTCACTACCACCATTTGATTGTACCAATACTGTGTTTGTGTCGATGTTACGAACAGCTCTGCTTTACTGTAGCTTGATAGAGATGCACAACAGAAAGATGATGGACATTTTATCCAACACACATCATTGCCTTAATTTGTATTCTGGCAGAGAATGAGTAAGAAACTGGAGATGGAGGAAAAAACGACAAAGATAGAGCAAAAGCTAACCCCTGGCCACCTCCCTGACAAGATGAGATAATCATGCTGTCCACAAGAAAAGCCCTTCCGATGAACAATAATTTAAGTGCATTTCCTCCTTGAAGTCACCTTGACATGCTGAAATACTCAAGTTTAAGAAGAGAAGGACATCAAAGGGCGCTCATTAGAAAATGTGACTTTTGATGGATAATTTAAGTGGCAAAGTAAAGTTAAGTGTTTGAAGCAGAGAGGTCTTGCCAACATAATGTTTTTCACAGTTGCAATAAAACTGGGGACTATTTTGTGGTAGCTGCAGAAACTTGTTTGTGACAGTTGAAAATTCAGTTGGCTAATCCACTGCTGCTTTTTGAGAGAATATCCTGTCCTTCAGTCCAACATAATCAGCACCCATTGGCAGGTGCTGTATGAAAGGATATGGCCTAGGAAAGGGATAAAAAATTCACAGTAAATTATAGCTGTATTTTCATAATTAAATCCTCCATGGGGTGTGGATTGGGTCAAATGAGGAAAGGTTCTTTCAAGCTTGCTGCTGCTCATGACAATTGGTGATCCTTTTAGTTCCATGGGAATAAAAGGATTCATTCCGTCCGTAAAAAAAATTGCAATAAAACAAAAGCTTATGGGGGATAACATAACAATTTTTGGACATCTCTCTTAACGTAATAATTTTAATTCCATATGTAGATATTGAAGAGAAAAATGGCTTTATATAAGACTTTATCCTGTACTTGCCATGCCACTTTGAAAGTGGATGTGTGACCTTACAGAAATGCCTTTCTTATTGATGATTCTACGGGGATTCTGGACAGCTACCTGGAAAGCCAAGTACATATGAACAAAGCCTCTGCTGGTAAATGAATTTCATGTGCTTGCATGGCAACACTTTTTCTGTTATGTTCTGTTCAATTTCACTGAACTTGCTTTGATTTAGGTCATTAATGACTTGTAGTACTGTGAATTTATCAAAGTTGATATGGGAGAACTGGAAAGTGAAGTGAATTACTGACAGAAACTGAAATACACACAAATTTTTTTCTCTGTCTCCTCTCAAGTGTGCTGGTATCACTCCCCAGAAGTAACTGATGCTCCCACCCACTGCTGTTTGTAGAGGATCCCACCCTTGACTTCTTGAATTGAATCACAGCCTGTTGACTTTCAAACAGAGCTGCACGCTGATGTCAAAAAGCCCCAGATCAGGCTTCAGAGTCAGCATCATCTTTCAGTAGGATTGCTCATACTCTTCTATTCTGCTCCATCGGTTTTACCTGGCTTTTCCTGCATAGGGAACTTTACTATGTACTCAAGAAACTAACAGATACATTTGAATAAAACAAGCTCAGGAAATTAAACTGACCTTTCTACCTTTAATATGTGTATGTGAAAAAAACCCAGCATTCAAAATTCATAGTCAATGTTCACATTATTAGGTAAAAGAAAAATGGATAGTTTTAGAAGTATCCAGTGACTCTTTAAATTGTGACAATAACATCATGAAATCAGTTGGAATTGCAGATTAATTGCATTCAGAAAATTGCCATCCATCATTCCGAGAATGTTTTAATATGTTGAACTCCAAAGCTGAAAGTTGCTTTAAAAAAAAACATTTCTGTTCATAAAATCTGAAGAGGCTTCTTAAATACAGGAAAGAGCTGCACAAAGATAAACTGAATAAGGAATAAGAAAGAAAAATTTAAAAAGCCTGCAGCTAAATTAATTTCATAAATCCTAAATCAAAGGAATATGCAGAGATCCTTATGGGGGAAAAAAACAACCACAACCAAACCTGCCAAAACCTCTTCAAAATGATGAGGTTTAAAATTCCTTGTTTAAATGACTACTAGCACAGACACATAAAGAGGTAGTTTTAACGTGTCAGCCAAACTGGAGAAGTGGAAAACTAAAAAAACCTTCTACACCTGAGCAGAACAGTCTGACATATTGTGCTGAGAATTTTCTCTCAAGTTCTTATTGCTTTGAAATAAAAAAGCAATAAATCTCAGGATTAAAAAAAGGGATATGGAAACAGTAGTGCCAATAAAATTTACAAACTCAAATAAAGGATTTCTCCATCCTTTTAAATATCCTACAATAAACTCATAAAAACCTAGTTTCTTAAACAAGAGGAAAATGCTTTCATATATCATACTCACTGTGTAAAAGTCATTGTTTCAGAAGCTACACTCTTTGCTTCTGATAAGGTTATACTATTACTTTCCAGCTCAAGTCTTACCTGAGGCCCACAGTAATGCTTATTACATATACAATAGAGCCAAGGAATGAGTGAATTGCCTCAGTGAATACCTGAATGGACTAGCTGAAGCCTTTAGACAAAGTTTTAGATATATCAGAAGTCACTAGTCTTTCTCCTTATTGAAACTTTTTACAGCTCCAAGTTCCAGAAAGCAGAAAATATTAAAATATATTCTTTCAATATGAAAACTTGATCATCTATTTTTATCACGCTATTGTGATTTTTCTATGTAGGTACCTTTATAAGAAAAAAAAAATGCCAAAGGATTCTTTCACTTATCAGAAAAGGCTAGATAAACTAAATCTGAAAGGTGAAATCAGGCGAATTAAAATAAAAAAGAAGTACATACTTTTAATGAAGAAGGAAAACTATGCACAAAACTGGCTTATTCGTCACTTTTTGATCCTCAGATCAATACTGAATGCTTTTCTGGAAAAGGTGTTCTAATCAAATACGAGCTACTAGGCTCGACCCTGGAGTCAAGCAAGAAATTCTCTGACTGGTGCTACACAGAAGATTACTCTGGACTGCTGTCATTATTTTTTGCTGAAGATGGTGAGTGCCCAAACTAAGAGAGATGCTGGATTCACTATTCAGATAAAGCAGAACTGAAGAGGAATCTGAGAGTTGCAGCCTCTCCCACAGTGACCCTGGCTTAGCACTGAGGGGGGGAAAAAAAGGAAGGTATTACCAATGTAAAGATCCTCTGTATCAGGAGAGTAGATTTAAGCAGTTGGCATGTGTGAAAGCTTGAAGTCTGGCCTGGAAGACAAAATCTTCAAGGGCAGCCTCCTCAAAGCACCAGAATGATCCATCTTGATCTACACAAAACAGGCCAGCATGGCCAGGGGCCAGGCTAGCTCGATGTGGAACTGTGAGTAATAACACTGAAATGCTGTCCAGGCATCCAAGGATTGAATTAAGAACGCCATATCCCAGCTGGAGTTAAAACTGGTGAGGAATGTCAAGGGCAACACTTAATAAGAGAAAAGAATACTTTCAGCAAGAGGAAGACCAAGGTTAACATGGGGTTGCTGCTGAAAGGGCAGGAGTCATTGTGCTAAAGACTACAGGAAAAGCTTAGATGCTCAACGTTTGCCTCAGTTTCTGCTGGCAAAGACTAATTCCAGGTTTCCATGACTTGATAGGCTGGAGAGTTGGGCGTAGAGAAACCTAATGAGGTTTAAAAAAGGAAAGTGCTAGATCCTGCACCCGGGGAGGAATAATCCCAAGCACCAGCAGAGGATGGGGGCTGACCTACCAGAGAGCACCTCTGCGGAGAAGGACCTGGGAGCTTTGGTGGGTGACAAGTTGGCCATGAACCAGCAGTGAGACCTTGCAGCCAGGAGGGGATCCTGGGGTGTATCAAGAAGAGTGTGGCCAGCAGGTTGAGGGAGATGGTCCTGTCCCTCTACTCAGCCCTGGTGAGGCACGTATAGAGTGCTGTGTCCAGTTCTGGGCTCTTCAGCACAAGAAACACATGGAGCTACTGGAGCAGGTCCAGCGGAGGCCACAGAGATGGTTTGGGGTCTGGAGCATCTCTTTAATTCAGAGAGACTGCAGGAGCTGGGCCGATTTATTCTTGACAAGAGAAGTCTGAGAGGGAATCTTGTTAATGTGTAAAAGTATCTCAAGGTAGGGTGACAAGAAGATGGTGTCGAGGGAGGGCGACAAGAAGATGGTGCCAGGCTCTTGTCAGTGGTGCCCTGTGACAGGAGAGGGAGCACTGGCCATAAACTAAAACATAAGAAGTTTCACCTCAACATGAGGAAGAACTTCTTTATGTTGGAGGCAGCCGAGCACGGGAACAGCTTCCAAGGGAGGGTGTGGAGTTTCCCTGTCTGGAGACATCCAAAAGCACCTGGATGTGCTCCTGTGTTACCTGCTCCAGGTGACCCTGCCTTGGCAGAGTGTTTGGACAGCATGATATCCAGAGGTCCCTTCCAACTGTAATGATTCCGTGATTCTCTGAAGTCAGAAAGACAGATGGTTGACGAGGAGCTTCCCTGGGATCAGTGCTAGTAGTTTAACACCTTTGCCAGCAGTCTGAATTACAGGATAAACCGAGCCCTCACCAAAGCAAAATAACTGCATGCACCAGTACAGGCTGGGGAATGGCTGCGTAGCAGCTCTGCAGAAAAGGAACAAGGATCTTACTGGCACAAGGTAGTCATGTGTCATCTTGACAACCCGGGACAACCAAACACTGGTCCTCATTAACACAAGTGTAACCAGCAGGTTTTAGGAAGTGGCTATGACCCTGTCTGGCACACTCATCTGCCAGAGTCATATGAGGTCATAGAGAGTCTTGTGTCCAATTTTGGCCTTCAAGTACAAGAAAACTCAAACAGGAAACCAGTGAGTTTGGGAGGAGATGGCCAACAGAGAAGGCTGGAATATATCACATATACATTATTCTGGAAAAGACAAGGATAAGTGTTGTTGCAGCTCCATCTACACCGTGATAGAGATGCTAGAACTTGACTACTCTCAAAGATATACATGAAAAAGGTGGGAGGCCATAGTTCCAATATGTGGCAAGAGAACTTTTCACTGAACAAAAGGGAACAATAAACAACATAATAATAAAAATTGTTAAGCACTGGAACAGGTTGCTAAGAGAGATGAGAAAGGTCTTCATCCTCTGACATCTTCAAAACTTGTCTGAAAGAAAAACTGATCAGCATGATCGAGATTTTCATCTCTCTGTGTTCAGCGCGTGTTTGGATGGTCTTCAAAGGTTGCTTCAAGCCTAATTTTTTCTGTGAGCTCTTTCGACTTTAAAATCCATGAATCTGTGTTTTTCTTTGATGTAATAATGAAGAGTTTAAAGTGTATTGCACTGGTTTTATGGGGAAGGATTTTGCGTGTAAATGTCAACATTTTCTGTTCTCACTGTTAATGGACAAAATGGATGTACATATTCGTGGCAGTTTAGTAAAATCAGTCTTTACTAATGCCTGTATCCATGAACAGTGTAGGATAGATAATAATAGCTTTTGTCCTGCTGTAAAGAGTCTCAGTGAAGTGGAAATCTTAGTTACAGGCTTAAGTTTCGTTCTGATGAATCACACAGGCTGAAAGGTGAACTAAGTTACAGCAGGGAAATAAGTTTCAGAGTAATTGTTTGAGCACAAGAGTTTGACTAAGAAATGGAGACAATACAATCATACAAATAAAATGAAATATGATACAAATAAGATGAAAAATAAAAAATTGTTTCAATTAATGATAGCTAATTTTTTATGGCATCTTTTATTCACACATTTATAAACTGAGATCTAAAAAGGACTTTGTAATCTCCGTGTTCTGAGTAGCTGTACAGAACTTTTTTTTAATAACTTCTGGAATAAAATCCACAATCATAAATCAGGTGTTTATGCTCCTAAGAAGTGCCTTGAGAGAAGTGCATCTCAGCATGATATTCACAAAAAGACACCTGTTAAATGACTTCCTTGAATCTTATTTTTTCCTGTGATTTGAACCTTACTCATTACATATCTTCCTTAATGCAGGACTGTATCTTAGAAGTCTCTATAGGTGTTGAAAAGGGCTCATTCAAAGCTGATTTTATGCAGCAGCTAAAATATTTGAGCATTTGTGGAGAATAAAGCACAGACTCCCAGAAAAGGTACAAACTGATAGCTTTCTTGTGTCCACATAGTATCCAAATTTTGAATTATAGATAACTGTGACAACGCTTCTTTCCACTTCTTCCTATTTCACCTGTATCAATATCATTCGTAATGTTTGGGATGTGAGTAGAAATTAAAAAATGTTAGTGTATATGTAAACATAAAGCATGAATATATAGTCAGGATGCCACAAAGAGCCCTATGTTCTTTAAGGATTCATTTTCACTTGGGAGTGATAAAATAAAATATATTTTTTAATGCTGCAGATGAAGGAACATGCACATGAGGAACTTCCTTCTAGCAAAGAAGCTAAAGTGATCCTCATTTTCCTTTTTTCTCTTACTCAATCTTTAGTTAGTCTTGAATTTGCTCATTCATTAGAACATGTTAAAGGTGACAGTACAAGTCTCTCTTCTCGTGGTGTGGTTTTTTTTCCCTCAGGAATACTGACTACTTCTCAGAGGAGAGTAGCAAAAGAATCCCTACAACCAAAACTCCATGTTGCCATCCTGAGATAATTCAACGATATGGCTTGTTTACTCTCCTGATATTTGTGCTTGAGTGATCGTCTTACTGATTTCAGATTTAGTCAAAGAAGTTTGGAGAGCACCTCAACAAACTGACTGCGAGTTTCTGCTTCTGATGATGCTTGACATCACTTTGTGCAGACACAAGCCTTCATTCAGTTGTCCACACTGAGTCAAGGCCATCTGACATTTAACTCCATAATTGTCCAGAAGGGAAGGGAGTCCTTTGTGAATGGAGCATTTTAAAGTCATCAGATACATATGTGCATACAGACAGCTCTACAAATCTTCACTCTGCAAGCTGAGCCCCTACTTAGAATACAGTGGTCATTTATTTATTTAGTTTTCCAACATACAGTCATAATAATAATGATTGTTATACTTACCATTACTATTTGAGCAGAACAATCCCGTGCAGTCAGTTTACAGTGTGATACACTTTTGATGCAAATTACAGAACACTGGAATGGGAATTAGGAGATCTGGATTATATTTATGGCTCTACTATAACCTGCTCTATGACCCTTAATAAATCACAACACCTTTTGTTATCCTATTTCCCAGTTCATATTCATCTGATAATTCATTCAGAAGACAAGTTTCTTGTGCAGGGACTCTTCCTTGTTAATATTCCTCAATGCTTATTTAGATCAATTCTTAATTACTTTAATTATATTATTGTTAAGAAAATAGTACTTCAGAGTGGTATTACACTATATGTAGCCTAGATAAATCTGAGTCAGAGATGGGGCTATTCTTTTTGCTAATGTAACATTTCTGTAAATGTTAAAGAGCTGTAGGAATGCAGGAAAAATTGAGAATAAAAGACAATATTGTACTTTCAGCTAAAACCAGCCATACAGACTCAGGAATCACTAATAAATCCATTAATTTTAGAAAATTCTACAGTGACTGTGCCGAGATGATAGCTTAATAGTCAGGTCAGGAAAAGGAGATAATTTCACTTTGAATACAGTTTACTGAAGGAGCCACAACCACTTAGGGGATTTTAGCTGTATCTGAATTTCAAATACTTCTAAATTTCAGCTCTGGTTCTATACAGAGTAAGCTTCAGCATGACCCCACCTGAAGCTTTATTATATCAGGCGTTCTTTTGATCTCATTCTTCATCCCCATTCTGTTATGGGTGTTTATGCAAGAAGCAAGTACATACAATGAATGAAAATCATGATCTAAGCATAAATAGCATATTTTGTGTCTGAAACCATATTTACCTTGCATTGAGGGAAGTGGCAGCCTAACATATAAAGAAAATATAAAGACAAAGAGAAAGCATCACTATGGGACTAGATCTAGAAAAGCCAATGGAGTAAGCAAAAGCAAGGTCCACTGAAAAATGTGAGAAGCTTGCCTAATTTTATCAACCCAAATTTCAGCTCAGTCCTAGGTGGTGTGTTAGGTTTTCACTTCTGGAAGTACAAGGTCTGTTTCACATTAAATAGATCACAAATGTATTTCACGAATCTTTCAACGTTCCCCCTATTCTGTTCATCATAACAGCAGTACTCAATCTAGTCTGCAAATGAAAAATATAATTCAAAAACAGCAGAGAGTAGAGGGGCTAGAGGTCAGGACTGATTTAAATGGACTGTTATAAATGGACCTTCATCAGGTCTTGATTCAGCAAAGCACTTGAACATATGCATAGCATTTAGTACTTGACCAGTCCCAGTCAGAACTTACCTGAGGCAGAGCTTTAGATGCACTAAAAAGGGTTCAGACCTCTTATAGTGGTCTCCTACTAGTGGGGGATGAGCCATTCATAAACATTAGCTGAGGTTTGCGCTTGCCCAGAAATGGACTGGCAACTTTTGAAGTACAAAGCCAGACCATGGACTGTAAACATGAAGCAGCTGATGTTGAGAGGCTGTGATAGGCTGTTTTGTAAAAGGGGGGAGATTGCAACATGTCAGACAGTGCAGTCTGCTAATCTGTCTGGCACTGGAAGTTTTCAAAAAAATTATTCTACAACAAAGAAATTCACACAACACAAATGGGAGGAAAAAAAATAAAAAGAAACCTCAGGAAATTTGAAAGGAAATTCAGTCAGAAAAATATTTTTGGTTAGATTTTTGGTTGCTTGTTTGTTTAACTGGTTGTTTTTCCTCCAGGAACCACTTAAATTATTTTTTTCGTCATGTTCCAAGTTTCTTAGAAGCTTAGTGCCTGGTACCGCAAGATCAAGGCTTTCAGAGGTTCTCAAACAAATGGTGGAACGGTAAAAGGTACTATTGGTTTACATTTCGGATCAATATACTATACATAGAATCATGGAATTGAATCGTAGAATCATAGAACCGTAGAATAGCCCGGGCTGCAAGGGGGGCTATTACCTTAAAGGGGGGCTCACCTTAAAGATCGTCTCATTCCAAATCCCCTGTCATGGGCAGGGGCACCTTGCACTAGACCAGGTTGCTCAGAGCCGCCTCCAGTCTTGCCTTGAACACTTCCAGGGATGGGGCAACCTCAGCTTCTCTGGGCGACATGTGCCTATGCCTTAGCATCATCACAGTAAAGATTTTTCTTCCTAATATCCAAACTAAACCTACTCTCTTACATTTTGAAAGCATTCCCCCTTGTCCTGTCACTTACATGCTCTTGTAAAAAGTCCCTCTCCATCTTTCTTGTGGGGTCCCTTTGGGTACTGGAAGGTCACAATAAGCTTGTCTCAAAGCCTTCTCTTTTCAAGTCTGAACAATATCAATTCTCTCAGCCTTTCATCGTAGGAGAGGTGTTTCTGTCTCTGCTTAAACGCAAAGAAACCACTGAATCTGTGCTTCTTGCATTTTAAGTGACGGTTGCGAGCACTGGGTTACAAAGGCAAAACCATTCACAGCTATCAATGTGAAGGGATAGTGGGCTCAGCAGTGTTCTCAGAGCTCCTGGTCCCTGCTCATACAGCTTGGGGAATTAGGGGGATACCATGTCCCGTCTCTTTCTAGGCACCAGAGCAAGAAATGTGCCATCTTCAACATACCTGGGGTGGACATCCAGCCTTGACTGTGGGCTGTATCACAAGCACGTCTCTTCTGGAATGAAGAAACAGCTTGCCTCCTTCTTCTTCTAAACATGAACAGAGCTGAGTGACACACTCAACTCAAGCTGGAGGTAGGTTCTGAAAATTACAGCGAGACGAAGCTCTGCATGTAACACAAACAGTGAAAGTCTTCTCTGAACGCTAACAGGCCATAAATATGGACGTATCTTGGACAGCTGTTTCCAACTGAGCGATGAAATCCTGGAATATCTAAACACACTGGCTTATACAGAGCTAAGTCTGGTGCCTCTGATCAGTACTGCTGTAGATGATGAACTTCTAACGCAACAACATGGACATCTTGTAGAGTTTGGCAAGCACAGCAGTAGTTTTATGGCATCAAGGATCATCTATTCAATCTCAAGATGAGTGGCATGGAATAAGCCTTTTTATATAATTAAACAATATTAACTTTCAAGAACACCTGAGAACATCCTGTGGCACAGTTTAATTCACTAGTGTAGATATAATCAAAGTGAGTGCATATAGAGGCCTTGAAGTCTGGGCTGTTAAAATTTAAACAAAATGCTTCGGTTCTGTTGCTGCTTCAGTCCTCCATCTCTGTACACGGGTCATGCTGAAGTCCAAACTTTTCTCATGTTGACCCATAGTTTTCATGAAAAATGAGATGTGACCTTTAGGAGAAGAAGACTTCTCCTCTATCATCATTATTGTCAAGTCCAGTGTCTATCAGTCCTCAAGGTGGACAGGGTGAGCTCACTGGTTGGGAGATTTTTCTCACTAGACTTTATCTGGCTAAAGATAGGTGTTTAGCTAGCTAAAACAAGTTAGAGGTATTCTGTGCTAAAATTGCCCACCACTCACTAATAATTCAAGTGAGGGCTTAAAATGGTGACTTTACACATCTACGTTAAGTTTTGTGAAGGGAATTTGATTTTCTGTGCTGAACTGGCACCTCTCTTTATCTCATTTACTCTTTTGGAAGTCTCTCCCAAACAGGAAAATTCTCCAAAGTGAACCCCAGCACTGCCTGCTTCCAAGTGGGATTTGTAAACTTAGAGCTCAGGATGACAGATACCTTGCAGGTAAGAAAATTTTCATGAGTTGGACCTATCTGGGTTGGAGTTTATGTTCTTCATAGGTGCTTATTTCGTGCTGCTTGAAAAAAGTGACCAAAATGACACTGACAACAAACTAATATTTTAGGTCTTGCTGAACAGTATTTATGGAGCATCAAGGTGATCTCTTTTTTTCATGTCCCAATAATTACATTTAAGGTGCACAGATGCTGGGAGAAGCCACAACCAGGCAGAGAATCCAAACTTGCCAGTGAGAGACTCCATGCTGTACATTGTCATACTCAAAAATAAAGGAGAGGTGAGAGGATTGAGCAGCTCATATTCTGCTTGGGTATTATCTGTGTTTTGGTCTGCAGATGGGAGACGGTGACTTACTGTCTTTACATAAAGTTTTTTGGTTTGTGTTTTCTCTCTCTTCATTCTGTCCTCCGCTTATTAAGATAGTTTTATTCCGACCCACGTGTTTCCTTGCTTTTATTCTTCCATTCCTCTGCCTCCATTCTATTGTGGGGAGAAGGGGGCAGTGAAGAACTCCTTATGGAATGTTTAGCTGCTTAACCCACACCGGCATGGATGAGCTGGTGGTTAAATGTCCTGGGCAGCTCAGACATTCCCTCAAAGTAGGCACCCACCATCTTGCACAAGAAAAGCTCTCTCCAGAGGTTAATGGCATACTCTGCATTGACAGCCTCCAGTTTCACCCATAACATCTGGTTACAGTGCAATCAGTGCTTACTTACACCCTTCCTGTATTTAACCTTTTCCCTTAAATGATGATGGGTCACAATTCAACCAAAGCTTTTTGCCCAGTTGAAGATATTCTTGTCCGATAAAATACGATCATTGCAACTTATATCCAGCATCAGAAATAAGAACACCATAATTCCCTTTTCTGCTACTGCAAATAATAATACCAGGACTCAAAATAAATGCTTTACATAAGCATTTCTGTAATAAATAACAAGAAATGGAAGGAAAAGTTATATTAATTTATTTGCACTATAATGAACATACCACATCATTATGCTGTGTTTTTTCTTCCTTTCCGTTCTCTCTCTTTCTTTTCAGATTTTTCACCCTTATTCTCTCTATCTTGTTTTTTTTTTTTTTNTTCCTAAAGGGACGCTTGAATAGAACTATCTGGTTTAGAAGATGAGGCTGACTGATTACTGTAATTCATAGGGCCTTAATTAGCTGCACAAACCATTAGCTACAATTAGACTATTATAAAACACTTGATGCGCTATGTCAACCATGGGGGCTCATTTATTCTTGTGGCAGGGAAGGGAGGGGGAAAGGGGAAAAGAGAGCACTGTACAGCCAAGCATGCTAATAAAGAATGATTTTTGATTTAAGATGTTGCCGATAGTCCCTCAAAATTAATCTCAATAGCTGTCTAATTTGTGTCGGTGGATGGTATATTTATTGTAAAATGACACCAAAGCTAAATGAGTTACCTGAAGCAGGACTGCTAATGTCAGCGCCTGGAGACGCAACTCCATATGCCGTAATACAGCAAGGCACTGGGGCTGAATACTCCCAGTGGAGCACTTTGCTTCATCTATCTCTGAAAATGCAGCAACCTGACTTACACTTTATGATCCTTAAATAATAATAATAAAAAAA
>VZTF01003053.1:1078270-1136862 GCA_013397755.1 Cnemophilus loriae
GAAAAAAAAAAAAAAAAAAAAGACAGAAAAAAAAATTGATATGAGAAACAAATCCCAGAACAGCTTTCAAAGGTTAGGGGGGGCTTACAAGGGCATGGTCCAGGCAGAATGAACCTTATTGAAATTGGTATTTGTCTTTAAAGTGAAATAGAGAGGAAATAATACAGATGAGGTAGATTTTTCTAAAGGACTTAACACAGTGGGAATTTAAGTATGACATTCTTTAACTTAGAGGCCTTTTTTATTTGTTTTCCTATTGTATTTTCTGATTCATATTGTATTGATCTAACTTTCTAGTTGCAAATTGCTGGAAATACATTTATAGATTCCTTTAATTTATTTCTTTTTTTTTTTTTTCTTTTACCCTTGATTAATTTCCTGCTAAGCACCTTTGCAACAGAAAGTCAGGAGCTTAAAATAGGAGAGATTGGTTCAATAATACATGGCACTTGGTCTTTTCCGTACCATACACGAAAGTATAAAAGCACAGAGGGGAAGAAAGCAGAATCTGTAGTTAATATGTTAGATTGGGACTCAGAGACCTGAATTCTGTTCCTGTTGTGCCCTACATGACCTTGGGCAAATCCATTTCTCTGTGCTTTTGTGCAACATGGGGACAGTCACACTTTCTCTCCTATTATGCTTTGTTTCTTTCAACTCCGGGGCCCAGATTCACAAAGGTAAATCAAGGTAATTTATCTTGATGGACTAGAAAGTAAGAGCTGAATTACCTCTGTGGATCAGGGTCTAAGCTTTTTGGGGCAGGGATTGCCTATTGGTTTGGGAAAATACAGCACTTGGCATGCAGGACCAAATGTCATTTAGAAACTCTAAATCTTCTTGCAAAAAAATCCCACAACATGCTGCTAATAGGATGGAGTTGTTACACTGCATACACTGTGATTAACTAACTGATGATCTTCAGCCATGCTGCAGCTGCCAATACACTTTGTACTGTCCTCAGCCATTAATATCTCAGCAGAAACAGAGCTCAGAATGCCCAGCCCCAAAATTACAAGCCTCTGTCGCTAGAGCCAAAGGAAGGTGAATAACTGATAATTGCAGCTGAGAGTCCTGTATCTGACTTGGGATGCTGAGCACTATATCTAGTCCAGAATCAGAGACAAAAACTTGGAGCATGACCCTCATCACTCTACTTACGCAGAGAAATGCAAGTGTGAGGCGAGAGGTGAGTGCTACCTGACTCTGATACAGCGGTGGCAGCCACCATTTCTCACATATAGAAGCCCCCCGGAGCAGTTTGGTGTGATATTGTCTCTTCCTGTGTCTGGTCTGACTGTTCCAGAGCAGGTATCACTGCGTGCATCTAGAAACTGGCTGCCCTAACCTCTCTCCCTTATTGCAGTCTTGAAAACCAAGATTTCTTCTTTGCACATCTGACTGCCAAATAGCCCTGACATAACTTTAACAAAAATTTCCGTGACACTAATGACTGCTTACAACATATACATTCATTTAAGCTAAAACATTAAAGTTTCACGGGGAAAATTTAGTCTCCCTTGAGAGGAAAAAACAAACACTTACCCTCCAAGGTATTATGGTACGCAAAAACGTAATAGCAAAAAACCAAAACGAAACAAATTAAAAAACACCAAACAACAATCAGCAAACAAAGCATTTTGTCCTACATGTGTATGGGAGTGTACGTACCTGTGTATGCATGCAAATAACAGCCGTACACATTTACGTGAATCTACACATTTGCAAAGAAAAAAAATCGTATAAATTGTCTTCCATTCTAAAATCTAAAGAAAAAAAATCCTGTTGGACTTTACAGTCAGTCTGTCAATAATAAAATAATTTGCATATAGGCATGGAGCTGCTGTAAAGATTGGTGCCAGAGAGAATTCAATAATTAGTAGTTAATTGTAAAACGAACTAAGTTAGATAGGGTTGCCATATTATAATTATGGTGGAAGATGAAAAAGGATTTTCTGGATGATGAAGGAAGGATCAGTCAAGGATGACCAAGAGCTCAGTTCAATCTAGTAACGTGATTGCAATTAAAAACCACACTCATAAACAGTAGTCCATTGGGATTTGAGGAAATACCCTGGTCTTATAGGAAAAAATGAGTAAGTTCTGCTGTAGATTGATGAGATGGGACAGCTGGTATTTGCAAAAGGAAGATATTTAGTCTTTTGCTTTAGGACTAATTATCAACATATCTTCAAAAGAATCCATGGTCCACACATGTGACTGAACGGAAATTCTAAATAAATTGCCTCAAATTCTTCATTAGATGATATCAGAAAACAGCCTGGAGGAAATAGGTGGAGTGGGTGGCTCCTCTGATGGAAAAATAACACCTATAAGATGGAAAAGTGTATTCAAAGCCTGTGGTCTTACAAAATTTATTAAGCATTTATTCAGTGATTATTGAACAACCACTGTTCAAGCAGCAGTGTGTTCAGTTTCCAGGCAGTCACCTCACAGTAATAATGACAGAAGACACAGATGCCTCCAGAGACGTTCCTTGGGGGGCTTTTCTCAAACCCCCTTAAGCAGGATGCTTAGGCAGCAGCAAGGCTGCCAGCACAGGGTGGAGGCTTTGTGTTCTTAACAGTAACAGAGCAGTGAGAAAAGCGAGGAGCTAAATCACAAAATCACAGAACAACCTGAGTTGGAAGGGACCCACAAGGATCACCAAGTCCAACTCTTAACCCTGCACAGGACTTTTCCTGAGAGTCACAACTTGAGCCTGAGAGCATTGTTCAAACACTTCTTGAAATCTGGTGCTGTGACCACTGCCCTGGGGAGCCTGTTCCAGTGCCCAGCCGCTCTCTGGGGGAAGCACCTTTTCCTGATATCCAACCCCAACCTCCCTTGTCACAGCTGCCTTCCCTTGGGTCCTGTCAGCGGTCTCCAGAGAGAAGAGATCATTGCCTGCCCCTCCTCCTGCCCTCACAAGCAGGTTGTAGACTGGGATGAGGTCTCCCCTCAGTCTCCTCCTAACTTGCTCTCTTTCAGCCCCATGTGAAATGACTCAAGGTTTTCTCTAAGCATTTAGACTCCTTGCCATGATTCCTCAGGGTATGGATTTCCATTTCCAAAACAGTGCCTTATTTGGCTTTCTACACAGCGGTCTACATTTTGCCTCCCTCCTTCCTTCCCTGTTAAAGAGTGTGCAGGCCTTCTATGACTGTTGTGGATTTGGCATATCTACATGAAAAGGAGATAAAAGATTTCAGGAAGGTGTTTCCCAATGTTCAGGTAGCAGGCAGGCAGGCAGGCAGGCAGGCGGGATATTCCTATTGAGGATCTATGTGTACTGAGAGATTTTAAAAGTCTTGCATTTAATTTCCTGGCTTCTGGAGCTAGCATCACCCTGCTTTCTGTATTCTTTCCTTTTTCTCCTAAGTTTCCATTCAATTGTTTAAACTTAGAATGATATTTTCAGTAGTTTAGTTGGTATGTTGCTTTTTTATTTCTTTTTTTCACTCCCCTAGGAAGTCAAACTGTAGACAGTATTATTTAGTGATTCATCTATAGCTCCTTCTTGAACCAATTCCTGCTTGTTGCTTAGGACTTACAGATGTTTTGTAGAGATACTGCAAAAGGCAAAGAGTTCTCACCCTCCAACAATACAGATTTTAAAGTCATAAACCCTCCAGTTTCTGAGAAAATAATGGAGAACTCACACAAAGAGAGCAGGTGGGAAGGGGAAAGATTAAGAAGAGGCAGAAAAACACCACTTTTTTTATTTACTGGGTTCAACTTAGATCTCATAAATTCTCTTTAATGTAATGATATCATTTTTTCTTGCTCCAAAGGAGAAAAAAATCTTTCAGATCAAAATTTATCACAGTCAAAATAAAAAAAAAAAAAAAAAGGAACAAACCAGCATAAAACATTTAACAGCAACATTTAATAATGTATAAAATAAAATATTGCTCTAATATATTGACAAATACAGCAATAAAGTATTAATGCGATTATGCTTCATCAGTGCAACAGCCCTTCCTCCTTGTCTTTCGAACAGTTTGAATAGTCTCTCTCCTCTAATCAACAGTTTCATCATAATCCTATAAAAACAAACAAACAAATAACATGCTGGAATTTAAAACAAAGATTCCCAAACTAATTTTCTTGTGACAACATATACAGATATACACTAAGGTAGCTGTAATTTGTTTTTGGTTTACACCAGAGTAAGTGAAATGAGAACTTATTCCATAAGAGCTTAATTAGGAAGATACTGTAGCTGCAGTTCTTTTATACTTGTTTTCACCACTCCTGGGAAAAAAATACAAGAGCTGCTGTCACTACTTTCCAGATGCTGGCTGAAGCATGGGAAGAGGAATTGTCCAGTATATAAGTGAGATCTACTCTTGAGGTGACAATGTCCAGCTCATTGCCGCAATGTCTGAAGGCAGCCAGACACCTGAGATGGTCACAGGCTCTTGAGGACACACATGGGGGAGAGTGAGACACCTAAAACTGCAATTCATAACAGATAGTATCCAGAAACCTCTTAAAATTCATTTCAGAGACAGAATCTGACTCTGGGCTGCTGGAGGAGTTTCTTAGCTTACAAATCCTCTCACATAATTAAAGAGGACAGGTCAGTTCTTTCTCATATCAACAAGGAAAGGTTCCTAAGGCTAAAGCACTCTTGCAGTCCATGTCTGCTCGTAATTCAAGCCTCCTTTTTCTCTGAACATCTAAGAAAACATGTGCATATAAGAGATTCTATTTAATGGTTGGATCATAAAGGGTAAAGCAGATAACTGAGTGAGAAACTCTTCTTTCAAGCATTTTAATTATTATTTTCGTATGACCACTCTATCACCAGATCTTATCAGCAACTACTTCATATATCCTAGGTGTCTTATGGAATTGAAATGTTCAGGGAGGATAAGGCCACTTAAAAGTACTTTTTTTTCAATGTGACAGTTTCTTCAATCATATTTCCTCCTTGAGGTTGAGAAGATCCTGGCATGTTGTTCTGGATGGATGAAACAAATGGAATCTGGTGCCACAAATACACCTATACATGCGTTCTGGTGCCCTTCGTGTGCTCACAGGCACGTCATTACCAAAGCCAGTTTGAGCTCTTCAGTACAGAAATCCAGATATTTAATTCACCTATAGTAAAATATTGCATCACTCCAGGCTTTGTGAAAAGAACTCTTCAGAAATTTCACCTAAAAAAATAAATAAGAATTCAGTTTTATGTTTCCAAAAAAGTCAGTGACTGCTTAAGCAATAGAAAAGCTACATGTAGCAGAAATAACAATCTTCTCTTCATGTTTGTGAGAGAAGCTCAGATAGCACTGTTAATGGCTTTCAGACATGTTTGGAATTAATCCCTTGCATCTGTTTGTCATCTTTTTCAGATTTAATGACTTGATGCTTTTCCAGGTAAACAAAGAGGCTTTCTTACTCACACATGCTACTTAGAGCAGCATGCATACCTGTAAAATGAAAAGGCGGCTAGACTGAAAGTGTCATTTACTGTGACTTTGTGATGACCTTTATTCAAGCCAAGTTCCAGTTCACCATGAGTCACAGCAGTCTGATGGATGGAGCTGCAGCTTTTGAGCCTGCTCCTGCACAGGCCAGGAAAGAGTGAGGCATGCTTGCAGATAAATCTAGGTATCAGTGGTACAGAAGTCAGTATCTTACCTACTCACTCATCTTCCATTATACCTGGTGAGGATAAATAGATGCTTCCAGGCCACAATTCACCTGATCTCTTTTAAATCTCTACTTTGGTGTAAGATGAATTGTATCCCAGAAATGCCCACTGACTATGCAGAGCCTCTGAGGTGATATCTGCATTGTAGACATCTACAATTAATCATGTGAATTTCTGTATAGGTTTTAAAGATGGTGGAAAACCAAAGTTAATATTGGAAGCCCCTGACTATTCTTTATGTTAAAGTCACTGTTACCCTGCTGCTCTGAAAGAAATAAAGCTTTCCCTGATAATTGCAGCGGAGAACTCCTTTTATATGGAAAGAGGACCATTTTTATGGGAGAAAAAAATATTGCAAGTATGAAAAAATGCAGGAAACAAAACAGGCTGAATTGATACTGGTTGAAATTGATTCTATTCCTCCATTCTTCTTCTTATTCTTGATACTGGCTGCTGAAAAATTAGGTGTGATACCAAACAAGGTGTGTTGCTAATGCCGGAGATTTGCTCTGCTTCTGTCTTTCGTTGGAATCCTCCAAGTGAAGGAGGCAGATTCATAAAACATGACATTTTGTAGCTCAGCCTCCTACAGAAACCAGCTGTCGATGAGCACCAGCATGTCGAGCTGAGCGTCTCTCCCAGCTCCTGCTGTTGTGTGGACAGCTCCCATGCACGACACACACACGTAGCTGTGTTTTTTGTGCTTCTGCCTCTGTGAGCTCAGCCCGGAGATCTGGGTCAGTGCCCCCGAAACGTTGTGGCTGTGAGGCTGGAATTATGTCCCTCATTTCCAAACTATTCAGAAGCCTCACTGGCTACACAAAGGCTTTCCATATTATTTTTCCAGCTTGTGTTCCCACCTTCCTTGGACTGAAAAGCAACTAGGTTACCAGACCAGGCTGAGAAAATGTCTGTACATAGCAGAAAGTGCATGTCAGTGATGAAAACTAAATATTAACTTCAGAGTGTAAAGCCAGAATATTTCCACAATTCTGAATTTCCCGTCATTAGTCCTCAAAACCAAGATATCAAAACTGCCATAAAAAGTAATTCAGTCTTCAGAATGCTTTTGGTGCTTTTCTGGTGATTTTTGGATTGTTTGTTTGTGGGTTTTTTTCCCCTTGGTGTTGTTGCGGAGGTTTTTTTGGTTGGTTGGTTGGGGCTTTTTTTGTTGTTGTTTTGATTTTTGTTGGTTTTTATTTTTTTAGGTGTTTATGGTATGTTTTGGTTGATTGGTTGGCTGGTTTTGGTTTTGTTTTGCTGGGGTTTTTTGGAGGGGAGGTGGTGGTGGTGTGGTATTTCCTTGTCAAAAATGTCTTTACCTCAGGTTTAAAGCTGTCCCTCAGGACAGGTTTACAAGATCATGACGAGCGAGTTGGCTCATGTCCTCGCAGAAATAATTTTTATGTATTCCAAGTATGATAAAAAATATTGGCTGTATTTTTTCCACTCTATCAGGTAAATATGTATATGTGCAGTTCTTTTAAAACATTTAACTATTTACTCAGGAGACCAGAACAGCTGTTCTTCCAGGTAAATACATTTTGAGGCAGCTTTTTAAGATGTGCGTTATGTTAGATCTATTTCCACTTAAATGCATTTTTTTTGTAAAGCAGATTCTTTTAAAAGGCAAAATCTATTACCTTCAGAGCCATTCTCCTCTGTCATGTAAACATAGATTTGGGGTTCATGCTTCGCGTAGTAAAACAGCATCAGCAAGACTCTTTGAAGAGGCATTTTTCTTGATCATGCGGGCCAGAGCCTGATGTGTTCAATTGTAAGAGGAGCAACATTAACTGATTTTAGTGGAAGTTTCTTTACTTACTTACGCAGCAAAGCAGATTCCTGCGTAGCAGCATAACACACAAGATCTAAGCATGAGCAACATGAGTGAACACAAGGGAGCCGAACCCTTACTCCAGAAAAAAAACCCTGAGTGTGCTGAAACAGTGGTTTGTGTCTCAGCCTTCAGTCTACCTTCCGAGCAGAAAAGTCAGAAAGAGATTACTTGATCACAGCACCTTTACCAGCTGTTCTAGAGCTGGAAATGCCTTTGGATACAGGGCAGTCTTCTTCAGTTTTATGTTCCCAGCATTTCTGGGAAAAATTTTTCTTCTTTTCAGGTAAGTTAGCTCATCAAACAGGGTGATATGTCTGGCTTTTTAAGGTGGTTTTTCCCTTAATCGCTCTGTGAAAAACCATTTCTAAAATTCAGATTTCCTAAGTTACTTTCTTGCTCATTTTCTTTAAAAGTAACGGGGGACTATCACCATGACTATCAGAATGAAATGTATGGCAACATGTTTAGGAGTAATGGTATCCTTATGCTTCTGGTAGTCAAAGGTAAAGATTTGTAGCAGAAGAAATCAACTTTATTACACCAACCAATATCCTCCTTCTCCAGATCTCATGTGCTCAGAGGCTTGCTCTTCCTTTTCTTTTCTCAGTTTTCCTGATCAAAATATTAGCTTAGCTTTCTTTTCCAATGAACTTTAACCTTTCTGGTACAAGTAGCTTTGACCTTAGGCCTTACTTTATTAGATGTTGCACAAAGGGATTCCAAAAAGGGAAACCCAAAAGAGACTCACCTTGTAAGCACTGGTCACCTGATTCTGATTTTACATGTTCATTAACAGATTAATTTTATGCATTACAAGCTCTTTGAGTTATTAACCATTTTACTCTAATCTAAATTTTGTGAGAAAATGGTGTGTGATAAAAGGATAGGGACAATTACTTGGTTGAGCTGCAAGTGATAGCTGAAGAAAGTACTCTAGCAGTTAACAAGGAATGAAGTCCTGAAAGCTCTTTATTTTCAAAACTGGTTTGAAAGAGTCTCAGAAAATGTGATTTCTCCCTTTCCATGGGTTCTTGCTATGCCTAGATTAGAAGTACTCTATGGATATATGAGTAAGATGGTATAACTCCAGTGATGTTAGTGGTGGCATCTGACATTTATGTTTTATTTGATGTAAGCATGTGTCTGACTGTGAGCAAGTAAGCGGATGTCAAGAGATAAGCAAATTAAAATTGCTGAACTCCATAGCTAATAGTACATTAAAAAAAAAAAAAAAAATCCACGACTAATGCTGTTCCACATTTTCTATTTTCACTCAGAATGTTCTGTCTGAAAGTTGAAGAATGTTTGATGCATTCTTCCTTCCATTTGAAGTGCCTTGCAAATCCATCTGAACAACTTTAGTAATAACTCAGCATGATGTCTTTTGCCATTCTCCATCCACTTTTCCTCTTTTTCCTCTTGGGCTACTGTGAGAACTTTAATGACCCAACAAGTTTGTCTTCTATCCACTGAAAATGCTGCAAATTTTATTTAGTGGAATCACAGCACTGGAAAGATACTCTAAGTGAAACACCAGGATAAATTGGTACTCCCCAAATATCTTATGTTTGAGTTGGCTTTTCCAAACTATCAGTCTTTTCCCAAAGAACAGGTTTCAGGCCACCAAGTCGTTGTTCGTCTTCAGCGGGTTCAGTTTAATACTTTCTATATTTTCACCGACATCAGTGACTCTTTAATGATGTGTGCATTTCTATTTCTTCCTAATCCCAGTGCTTTATGTGCTGGAGCATCTCAGTCAATGTGTCAGATTTGGAGACATATTTAGCTGTCTAAGCTTCCATTAGTTTTGGTGGTAGATTTGGTAATAAAATAAAGGTTATGTGTGTGAAATCCTTCGAGGAACCTCTACTTCTACCACCTTCCTGCCCCATTTAATTTAATTTTGTTTAGGTTTTTCGTATGTACAATATCTGAAGATTCTGTGAGACGAGATCTGGAAGTCTTTGCTTCGGTGGTCTCAGATACTGCTGTCTCTTTGCTGTCTGCCCCTCTAGATGTCTTCTCTGCTCCCAGACCTATGGCAACACTGGCAAAAGACTAGATGTGATTAGACTTCAGCTGCACCAGCGGAAGGCTAGCATCTTCATGAAAATTAGAAGAAACACTTCCAACCCGGAGCACCTCAGGGAAGGGTGTATTTTTCTGCTACTGAGTCTATTAGGGTGTTGTGATTTCTTAGTAAGGCCAAGGTGAACTTCCAAGCAGAGCAGAGCCATAAACACTGAGAGATTTCCCAGAGAAAATTCATCAGCATCCTAAGATTTTCCTGAAGTTTTGCTTCCCAAGTTATCTTGAGGCAATGATGTCCACATAAGAGTTGGTGTCAGTTATCAATAGGAATGTACACTTAAGTATGTGTATATAGAGTTATTTTTTTCAATATTATTTCCTGACTAGGGATAAAAATCATAACATTACAATTGAGGAATTATTTTTATGTCTACAGGGTTGAGTGTAAAGTAAACTGTCTACTTTGTAAGAAAAAGAAAGAAAATTTATGGACTTGAATGAATAAAAAGAGTTTAAAAATAAGACTACTCTGATGTTGTTGTTGTGTTTGGCTATGTTTGTCTGTTTAGTTTGGTTTGACTGTGATTTTTTTTTCTAAAGGACTGAGTATAGTTCTATTCAATATTCACTTTAAATATTCATGTTGCATTGTTTCTTATTCCTAGTGTTTAAAAAATGGCTGCCGTAAATTCTTATATTCCTGTCCTTTAAAATGTTTATGATTTAAAAATAAAACAGTCAGCAGTGTTAACATTCAGACTTTCAATTTAGGTAAAAATTGCTTTTGTAGAAACTGGCTTTTTTTTTTATCATACCAAAAGAATTCAAAATTAGAGACAAGCACAGGTTAAAAATAATTTGTAAGTTCAGCTACAGAAAGCCTGAGTGATTCATATAGTTTCAATTCTTCCTGTGAATTTGTCCTTTGCTTTCAATTGTTCTTATTTACATATAGCCTAGTTTCAGAGCAGAGACCTTTTAAACACATCGATGGGTCAATAAATCTATGCTTTTAATAGGGATGTACTTTTGTCCATTCTTTATTTTGGGGCTTTTCATTATGCACTGTCCTGCATGACTATACACTGCTGCACATGAAATGTTTACGTTGAATTGATTGGTTCTTTCAACACATTTGATTATTAGAAAGTGCAAAAGGGATGTTTTCAAGGTTTATGAAAGCATATGCTGACCTTTCTTTGAGAATATAAAAGGCTGATTCTATCATCATTATACCCTCTGCAGAGGGGATGTGGTGCAATGCCTGGGAACATACAAACCCTCCCAGAAGAATGGAGAAGTTACATTTCCAAGGACACATGACTTAAGGACACTCTTCTATTATGGATGTAGACTTCTCTTCTAATTTCTGATGCCTTCTTCCAGCTGCCTTTGTGAATTGTACACAGACCTGAGAACGTGTTCTAGAGTCTGACATCTAATAACGTGAAGCTCTTGTTAAACACAGAATTGTCTGAACTTTGAGACGCTGCTCTCAGGAAGGAGTCTGAGGCATATTTCCTATGGGCATGGCCCACTTCGCACCCTGCCTTATTGCCTGTATGCAGGGATCCCACAAGTGTACCTGTATGTGTGCCCGAGAGAACTGGTTGCCTTACGCCCTGGGGATCACGTTCCTTTCAACCAGGAAGGCTATTGCAGGGTCACCACCTGGGGGTCCAGTGGGCTCATGGGGGTTGTGGGGTTTTAATAAGCTGAAAACCTCTCAGGCCAAGACTCTCAGGTATGTTAAGACTTCAGCGTCTACTGAAATTAAAAAACAAACAAACAAACAAACAAAACAAAACAAAGCAATATGGGTCTCTCTTTAAAACTTTCTGTGAGGAAGCTAACTTCCAGTGGTACCTTACAAATACTACAAATTACTCTTGTGCTCGTTATGGCCATCTGTATACGTAAGGGGAATGTTCTTTATGACTAAATTGTGAACAGTGGCAGAAAATTCTCCAAACTATGAGAAACAGTTTCTAAATACTCTCATAGAAGAGCCAAAAGAGAGGGGAAGAGATGAATCTATAGAGTTCCCAGTATTTTGCCCCACAGCTGAAAGGACAGCAGCAGCAGCAAACAGCACAGAACAGATAGCTGGCTATCCTTATGATCCTAGTCATTCTGTGCTTTATTTATCGCCAAAGGCAGATTCACAGCGAGGGTAACTTCCCTTCTGCCTCCCATTGCTTGACACAGACATTGTGGCTGCGCCTGCCTTAGTCTGTGCAGTCTGGGTTTAAATCAATGACCTACCCAGGGTCTCAGAGTCCATAACGTTAAAGAGTGCAGCCACTTCGTGCCCCTAGTGACAGCAAGAGTTAGTGTGAAGGATACTGGAAGGACCTTCCCAGCTCTCTTCTGCTGGGTCGTGTTTGCACCATGCAGCTGAGAGGAGTATCCAGTTGAGAAGTTTCTGATTTTTTTCAAGGGAAGACATGCGGATAATATCCCTAGCTAATAAGAAACATAGCAAAGCAAAGCAGAGCCCTGTGAAAAATGTTTCTAAAACACCACTGATTTTCTGAAAGCTTCCATAAGTTAAAATTATAGTCTTCTTTAATACCTGGGCCTGAAATAGGAAAATCAGTATAGGAATAATTTCCTGTTGGATTGCTGCAAACAAACAAAAAAAATCAGAGTCGGTACTTGATGTACAAACTCTAAACCTTTCCTAAATGGGGATGAAAGGCAAGACAATAGAAAATATCTCTTTCTGCAGTTTGGGGCGAAAATTTCTGCTTTGCCTTCTGCATTGCAGATCTTCTTAGCTTGGCTTCCCTTTTCTCTCCTTGTACTACTAAAAGCTGGACAATTATAAGCTTACCTGTGTCATGCTGTAGCACAGTAGAACTTCAGCAGGTCAAAGGAGTTCTTCTGTCTTTCATATTGTCATTGTCACATTTCTCTCACAAGCGTTATAGTGCATATTCTGGGATACTGGTCCTCAGTCAATCTATTCTCTTAGGTTTATTTTTATATCAGATCATCATCAAGTGGTCTCCATCGTACAAAGCACTATTCTCAAAAGTGGCTATAATAATTCAGCTTACAGTGATGAACACAATTACCTTTAGGTTCATTTAAAAAAAAAGATGAAGAAAAGAAGAAGAAAAAATAAGAAATTCATCTGAACAAAGAAAGTCTTTGTAGGAAGGTCAGTTGGGTAAAGGGACAGCTGTTTAAAAGCAAAGACACATTGATCTAAGCTTCAGAAGTAGTAAAAATATACAAGAAAAATTGATAACTCAGACTCTCATTTAAATGAAGGCAGTGAAAATATTTTACTGAAAAGTTTTAAGTCTAATACAGTATCAGTAGCTAATAGTGTTCTAAAGAAATTACTTGATGCTTTTGAAGGAGTAAAACAAGACAAGGTCTCATGATTTTCGGTGACTGCTTTTGGATATGGGTGCAAGTGGGATTTCAAAGAGGAATTCACAATAAGTAATAAATTGAGTATTTTCTACCCTGTTAATTAGGCCGAATATCCGCACATGGTGTAGAAATGCAGTACTTCCGTTTCACAGATGACTGATAGAGTCGTGTGAATTATCCACTCAAGGTTGCAGGGAAGTGTATTTATACAAAATCTGTGCTCAGAGCACTGGATCATGTGATTTCTCCTCTCCTCAGGGAGGTCAAACAGGATGGATTGAAGTTGAGCTGTAAGATCAGTTTTCTTATCCAACCCTATGCAAATAAATAAATTAATTAAGAAAAATCTAGGTCAGCCAAACCAATTCAGTATAATATCAGCCCAATGAGTGAGTAAAAGTGTGCTGTAATTGCTGGAAAAAAAATCACAGCAATATTACCCCCACGGTTGAAGTACCAGGGTTCTGAAAATCCTGAGATCCTGGTCTTCCAGGAATTTTAAATTTCTCTCAAAATTGTATAACAGCCCATTCGCCCAAAGAGTTTTTGAACAATGTGGATCAATGAAATATAATTTTTTAAGTAAGTACAATTTCACTGGAAAACTTTTAGCCTTCTCTATCCTGTTATTCTTATATCTGCATTTTCATTCCAAGCAGAAAAACACTGCATTCTGTTTTGCAGAAATCTCAGGCTAGAAGTAGGGGGTGTCTGTTCCTGTTGTTGTTTTTAATATCTTTCCTCATTTTTATTGGTAAACTATCAAGCAGGATGTTCTCCCCTCCTGTTTTTAAACAGCTTAAACTGATTGTATTTCAAAAAAATGCAGATGCCTATATCTTTTATAGGAGGAAAGTCATTAAATTTTGTAAATGTTAGAAAAAAAGAAACTATGAATGATATTCTGGAAAGTGACGGCATCGTAAAATATGCACAATCTGGTCAAGTTCCAATTAAAAAAAATGTGTTAGCATAAACAATCTTTAAAAATAGCAATGTAAAATTTACGAGCACAGAGTGGATTTGGAAGTTGTCGCCACGCCCAACCACATTTTCAGTTCTCATCAACCTGGTTTCTAATTCTGCATACATTTTAGATTTGCTGACATTTTCATATAGACAGAAACTTTCTGCAGCTGATGTGGATATCATCAAGCCCTGCACAGCACTGAAGAGAGATTCTTTGGACGTGGAGGAACATCGTGCTGACAATTCCATCTCCATCTGGCAAATATTTCCTTTCACTTTTCTTACTTGCTGTTGCTGCCTCTTCAAACTGCTTGGAAATTATACAGGACTACAAATTAATTAAAATTGGAAAGGGCCTCTAAGGTCATCAAGTCCGACCATTAACCCACCACTGACAGGTCCACCGTAAATCCGTGTCCTTAAGTGCCATATCTGCCTGTTTTTTTAAATACCTCCAAGGATGTCGACTTCACCACTTCCCTGGGATGCTTGAAAATCCTTTCAGTGAAGAAATTTTTCCTAATATTCAAGCTAAACCTCCCCTGGAGCAACTTGACTTTCGTATTCACTGTTAGAGAATGTTTAATTATTCATGTTTAAATACCTAACAAAGGGAAGCTAGGGAAGGCATCTACTAAACCCAAGGCTTCTGATCAACACATCTGCCTTGATCTGCTGCTCTCCTGCGAGCCTTTTTTGAGGCAAAAAATAGCTAAGCCTTTAGGAATTGGTGGATTTCTTTTCAGTCCATTTAGGTAGGTGTCGTGAAAGTTCCCAATCCCTTTAATTCAAATCCTCAAATTAATGTCTGTCACTATAATTAAATTTAACTAACTTTTTACTCTTCAAATCATTGTTCTGCTGTTGAATAGCCCTGAAGCTCCTTAGAGCATATAGATTTTTAACTTATAAACACTTGGGTTTTTCTGGCACCTGAAGTTGTAATTCTGGGTGTCCGTGTGCAGTCAAGTGTTAACATTATTTCAATTGCCATCCGCCAGCATATTCCTTCATTACTCAGGTGTTCCAGAATGTCTTTCCTATCCTAAGATGGGGTACACCTAGAGCCATCAAAAACTTTGTCTAACTAAAATGAAGCCTTTACTTAAATTTATTTAATCTAATGTGGAGAGACTAAAGTTGATCTGTGTCATTTATCCAGAGAAAAGGATTATAAGTAAGAAAACGATGACAACATCCCTCCCAAATATTAGACCACTTATCTGAGAGGGCAAAATGCCTGAGACCTGAGCTAAAAAAAATATTTTAATTTTACATGAAGCTGTCACTGGGAAAAAACAATTAGTGACTGAAATGTGGACTGGATTCCATGACCCTCCTTCCCAAATGAGTGCACTAACTGCTAGGAGCCTCTTGCCTCATATTTTGACTCTAATGGACTATTAAAACATGCTAACAAAACTATAATTTTCCACAATGCCAGCTCTGTTCCCCTTAATCTTGAGAGATGAGTTTCAATGCTCTTGCCTGTTTCTCTCCCGGTCTAAGTACAGCAACAGATGGACTGGTTTTAGCTCTCCCTGGTTACCAGAAGAAGATGTTCAAACACTTTACAACAGGTCTGCCAGTGCCTACTGAGTCACTGACAGAAGAAAGGTCTTATAGTGAAAAGGGGAAGATAATCTCAGGTCTGATTACCAGGTGATGGCAATCAGACACTTATTTTGTCTGAAAATGGACATTGATTTCTTTCCAGAATATTTCAGCTCCTCACTGTGAAGAAAACTAAGCCAAAATATGTTGATTTTTTAATTCAACACATGAACTGGTTTGGCTGACCCATATTTTTATGTTCTGGCAAATCAGCTATTAATTAGAGAAATATGTGACTCTTTTTTTGCCAAATGAATTCAGTACCTGCCTCTACTTTGCTATTCATAGTGGATGACAAAAACAAAGAAATAAACAAAGAAGGACTGGCTGCTGAATAGAAACTGTTCTTCAAAAGATGCATCTTTTCTGCTACAGTTATGCCCCTTCTTCACCCCTAGAATCCTGGTTTTTTTTCAGTTTCTATTCACCTCATTACCTAATATACTATCTTACCTTTCTATCCACCTCTTCCCTGAAAGGCTAAAAAAGACAGGGAACACTGCCAACCAAGAGATTTGTGTTTATAACTAAACAAATGAAAATTCCAAGGAGAGCCTGCTAGGAAACACTACAGCTCTCAGTGGTGCAATGTTTTGCTGCCTCTTCACGTGATGAGAGAAATTACATTTTGAAGAATACTTTCCACACAAGACATTTTTCTTCCTATCCTCTTCATTCGCAGCACCTGCTTCAGGAAATATATATTTTCCACATACTGCTCAAATGAACTAATCTATTTTCACTATGTGTCCTTTTTGGCAAAATATCTACAGTATTTTCTTTCATAAAGACAAATTCTGCTCTTTTGGTATTTTTCCTCTTCCTCTTTTTATTAATAAAAAAATATGATCGCTTGTTTCCTCCTTAGAGAGAAAAGAAAAAAAAAAAAAAAGGAAGAAAAAAAAGGCAAAAGAAAAAGCTAGGAAAAAGAAAATAAAAAGAAACCATACTGAAGCCAGAAGAAATTAAAAACTTAGGGCTAGAACCCCAACTATCAATGAGGCTTAACCTCATTGAAAATCTGTCTGTGAATATTTGGTTGTTTAGTGTTTCTGCAATGACATTTCTGCAGAGAGCAGCATGAACAAAAAATTGCCATTTTTTTATCATCTGGACTGAAACTGCCAATACAGTGTCAGCTAGGAAAGATGAATTATTCCATTCAGCTTCTACAGAAGGTGCTTAAGTAGAGTTAGGTTCATAGGAGACCAAGTTTCCCAAATAAAACTACATTTCTTACCAATGCACAAGGTATTTTGCAACGAGACTTCTACTATAACTTGTCTATCAGCATGTGCACTTATCTATCCATCTTCCTGAGCATTCTTTGGGTTTTTTTCCTGGGGAAAAATATCCTTCCAGGTGATGAATCTGTTTGCAGCATCCAAGGCAGATTTTGGTCCTTCCAAAAATTTATTTATTTTAAATTTAATCCCCCTCCTTTCCTCAAGTTCTTTATGACTTTTGGTCTCCTTCCTATGGATCCCTGGTGTAAATGAGAGAACAATGCCTTAGTACAGCACATCCATACATTTGTGATTTTAATCAGAGTATCTAACACAAAATTATGAAGGCCTTTAGTAATGAGGTATGTCTGTGAGGGCTTGTTGGTTGTTTTTTTATTTTTTTTGTTTGTTTCAGGTTATTTTGTTTGTTTGTGGCTTTTTTGGGTTTTCTTTTTTGGTTTTTTTGTTGGGGTGTTTTCAGTTTTGGTGGGCTTTTTTTTTGGATTTCTCTTGTTAGGTTTGTGGGTTTCGATTTTGGTTTCGGTTTGGGTGGGGGGGGAGGGTGGCTTGTTTTTTGTGAACATTTAGAAATACCCAAAACTTGAGCCAGAGAACAAAAGACCTCTAAAAGACCTATAACTTCCTAAGGTGGTTTTTTTTTGGTGTTTTTTTTTTTTTTCATAGCAATCCATGAATATTTGATATATATTTTCAAAATCTGATCCCTGATATACTCTGCATCAACATGGAGAAGATATCGAAATTGGAATTCATAGTGATCTGAAAATATGTACATGAAGGACAAAACAGCATAAGCTTTTGATCACTCAAGGAGATACTGCATGCCATAATTACACTAAGAACATCATCTGACATTAAAATGTCACATGTATTAGTAACAAACCCAGAGAGGGAACTTCTATTAAGTGCTGGACTGATGATTTTGTCTTTTAAGGTTTGAATTGATATATACTTTGGATTGTCATGCACATTTCTTTACTGTTCTGATTTCTACTGCTGTCAAAATTTGATCTTGCCCACTTTTAAGAAGCAAAGACTAGGATTTCATTCTATTAAATTAAATTTCGGCTACCTTTATCTTCATTTAAGTCCTTCATTTTGTTCCTGCTCTCATTTATTTTATTTGTCCTTGGATTAGCAACAGAGGGAAGATACAGATTGAAAATGTTGCTCGATTTTCTTTCTAAATAGCTGTGTTGCCATAAGATATTTCTGTTAAAATAGAAGCAGGGCAGAGCAGCAATAACCTAGAAGGTGAAAAAGCCCAAAGGTGTAGCTATCCGTAGGGAACAGTCGATTGTTGCGAGCGTGGGTGTATAACTTCATACATTTGAGTTAATTTTCTTGTGGAAAAAACACCGGCAACAGTTAATGTCTGAGCTGGATCCTGTTTAATACACTGCAGACACCTTTTCAGACAGCATCTGTCTTCCCCTGCAGGATGCCAGTAAAGCAGGTAGACAGTCTCACTTCTGAAGTACAAGCAGCTCTTGGTATTTTTGGCTATTGCTTTCAGCAACACAGATCTTCCGCCACTGGAATTTACCCAGAGAAAATGGATATTGGAAAAGCTGTGGCTTTGCCCAGCACTGAATTTAATACTGTTGCTCATGACCACTGGTCATTACCAATGTCTGAGTGCCTTCTCAGAAGAATTCCAGGAATAGACACGACAAGGGAATTCCAGGATGCTAATGTTTCTCTTGTTTGGTGACCAAAATGGTACTATGCTTCTCAAAATCTTTGAGGGATTGGAGTTTGTCTGCGTTGTGGCTAGAGATGGGTATCCGTATTTACGATATTTTTATCGAGTATGGATTGGGGTTGTTGTTTTTTCAGTCATAAGGACACAGTTTCCTACGTTAATGACTCGTTCTAAGTCTGTGAAGGCTACAGCCAATGGACCTTGAGAGCCAGAGGCACAGCACTCCACATCTGATAGCTTCCAAAAATCCAGCTGCTTGACACGACAGTCAAGGAACACTGAAAGGATCATCCTCAGCATTTAAAATTCATCGATGGACAGCTTTCCTCTTCTTCAACACAGGTCTCAGTGAAAGCCAAATAAAATCCGTGAGAGATTTTCTCTTGCCGTCAGGGTTCTTGGGGTGCTTGATGATATGCCTTCAAATATTACTGATGACGCAAATGGGCTTAATATCACTTCCCCGTATGAGTTGTTAAATAGCCTGGGTGAGAGCAAGGACAGCTAATATAATGAGGAATGTTTCTTTTCTTTCGAATGAGAACAATGGGAGTGTATGTCTGTAATGGATTATGTAAGTCTCTAAAGACAGAAATATCGTAAGATCACGCTAAAGCATAGATAGCGGTAGTAAACTGCAAGGCACAGACAAAAACAACTTCCTCCACCTCCATACACCAATCCCTTCCTCCTTGAACTCTACTTCCAAGTCCCACTTTCTTCGTTCCAAAATCAGATGTTAGAAATGGGCAAAGACCTCTGAACCAGTAAGGGAAGGATGTCACGATCACAACTCTGCCGGGCAATGAGCAGTATTCCACCAATGAGGTTATTCCACCAGTGTCCCAGCCAAAGGCAGAACAGAATATCAGATTTCATGCTGATACAGGGCAGAACAAAAGCTTGGCAAAGCAGAGGCAGCTCACAGGAAGACCAAGGATGAGACTGTCTTGGATCCAGCTCAACAAAGCAGATGAAGAATTGTGCCTGGTTACTATATTTGCTTGTGAAAAAGCGTGAATGGCTCTAGGAAAAATTGGTTATCCTTGCTGGTTTGAAAAGGAAGAAAACCTGCCAGTAACCATTTTCAAACTGGTGTTCTAGAAGGAGTAAAGTAGATAATTTCCAGAAATTGACTTGTAATTTTTTTTAAGTTTATTTTTTAATATTATTACCTGCTAGAGTTTGCCCAATAATGGTGTAAATACTTTTGTCGCATTAAAAAAAAGTCAAAATTCAACATGTTTAATATTTAAAGTGAGGCTGAAGGTGAATTTTCTTTCCTGGGAATTTCAGTGACGAAAACAGAAATAGGATCTCAAAAGCAATGAGATCTGAAAAATGTGTGATTATCCGTGTCCTTTCTGTGAAAATAAATTCTGCGAACTCTCTCACGAAAGATATTTGATATATTTGGCAGAGGATTATAAGCAATGCATATCCCTCCATTATGCAATGTGAGTCATACCAGACTTGGATGTGACATGATTCAGGTCCTTCTGAGTGGGCCAACATCTCTGGCAAAATTTTTGACTCTGATGTGCTGTTGTTCATTTTTTTGGAAAGAAATGAAAAGCTCGTTTTAAGCAGGTTTGGGAGTAAAAGGGAAGAACACAGATGCAGGGGTATTAATCTGCTGTGGATAACTTATGTATGTCAGGGTCCATATTTTAAGTAAATGTTCACTGCATCATTAAACTTGGGCATTTACAGCATGCATCAAAAACAGAAACTTTGTTCAGTCAGAGAAGGCAAAGGTTTGCAAGGCAGGGTGTAAAATGGCAAAATTCCATTGATTTCCATGGAGATGCAGAAATTTACATCAGCCTGGAGTGTGGCCCACAATCTCCTCCACAAAAAAAATAAAGTCAAACTGTGAATATGGAAAAGCAGGAATCTGCCTAACTTCTTCTGACTTTGAGAAGGTTACAGACGAGGTTGACAGTGTCAATGCATACAGCATGATTTATCTGGAGTTTCGGAAAGTCTTCAATAAAGTTCCACATGACCGGCATCTGTTTAAGTTAAAAGCTACAGGGATCCGGGATAAGACATGGAAGCGAGTAAAGAAATAGTTAAAAAACAGAACACAAAGGCTACCTGCATGATGAGCTAGACTGATGCTTGGGCAAGGCTGGTAACAGCAATGTTTTTGACATAATTGTGTTAGTTCTTTTAGTTGCAGGAGATGTCTGAAAATGTTTCTTGCAAAAGGATTAGGCAAAAATAAAAAAAAAAAAAAAGGAAAGAAAGAAATAAAAATAATAGAAAATAAAAGGAAGAAAGGGGAAGAGTAAACTACCCCCAGTCTTGCTGTTGTTTCACGGATTTTTGCAGCACGTGATCAAGGAGGACAGTAGAAAATAAACACTTGCAATAAAGCAGGAAACCAGATCTCCAGCAGCTGAGTGGAATGCAGCTGCTTAAATACAGCCAAGCTACAATCAGCTCCAAGTTGAGAGCTTGTTATAGTGGAGGGAGGGGGATACAATCAGGCTGGATCAGTAGGGAGAGCAGACTCCCCTTTGATCTTCTTTCAGCTTTCATGCATGTTTAAAAAATGCAAATAAAATAGACCCACCATTTTCTGTAAATTAAAATAGTTTTTCCCCCCCGTCAAATTATCCAGCCATATTTTTTCCATGTGCTTTCAAACAAATTAAAACAGCTTGAAAAAAAGGGACTTAAATATATTGAATGCATAAAAGTGGGAGTTCTGCATAATCAGTCTCCAAGAGTTCTCAAATCTCTGTATATAAACTGTTTAAAAGTAAATTAAAATTATTCCTTAATGAAATACAAATCTGAAGTCACTTGAATAACTAATCATTTTATGACCCATGCAGTGAATTTTTAATGCCTGCCTCTACCTGATTATTTTAGATATGTCTGTGTTGTAAAGTAAAAGCTACATAAATCATTAATGTGTTGATACAGAGCAGTGAGCTGACTACAGTGTATCCGATTCCTCAGGACATACAGTGTGTGATTCACCTCAGTCCTATTTTATGGAGTCTGGATTTATTCCACGTTTGTTCTTGGATAAAACCTAAATTGAAGACTTTCAATGGATTTTTTTATAGGATTTACAGGATTGAGATTTCCTACACCCTTTAGACACACAGTGTGCAAAAATCTTCCTCAGGTAAAGAAGGTACTACTTGTAAAACAATTAATGTGTACTTGCAGAAAAGCCTTTTATCCGTGGTACTCAAACTGGTTTGCAACCATTAATTAAGTCTTGCAGTGCACAAAACATTTTTGAGGTAGGTAACTACTAGGATTTCTACCTACGGTTTGGTGAACAAGGACAGAGCCACTGACAGCTTGAAATAAAAATAGATTTGGGAATAAAACTGTCCTTAATTTCAGTTACCTGCTTAAACAGTTAGAAAACAAAACAAAACAAAACAAAACAAAACAAAACAAAACAAAACAAAACAAAACAAAACAAATCTCATATGAATAAAAAGCACATTTTAAAAGTATAGGATGAGTCCCTGAAGTAGAAGAGAAAAAAAAATATGAGATCTGCAAAATATTTAAAACTGATAGACTATTGAAATTGGCACAAATTTGTACTTGGGAATTTGTGAAAAGGAGAAAAAAAAGCCCAGTGGAACAGCAGTTTAACTTTTTCCTGGATTGGTAACGGGGATTTGCCCATTCTTTTTGGGTTCCAGGATTCCCCTGTATTAACGAGCACCCCTTTTCCAGTGGAACTGCTGTTCCTGCCGTTTTGCTTTACCAGCTGCCATGATCGCTTGCCTTGAACCACGAAAGCGCACCTTCTAAATCATATTTGCTTGTTCTGTTTTCTTTGATCTTTCCCTTCAGCTTCCATAAATGAGTTTTGTTTCTTGACAAAAGTACTCCATTTGCTGAGTACTGTTAAGCAGCCACAGTTTAACGGAAAATCTGATATTGGTATTCAGGTGCATTTTTTGCTTTTTAACAGCGCGTGCCTCTGGGCTAGTATAGGGAGCCCAATATAATGAATATTTCTGATGGAATAGGGTGCTATCAAACAATCCCACTGACGTGTGGAAGAGAGTTTACGTGTGATCTTACTGCCAGATAAAGTTTTTACAAGACCAAATCCTTTGTCGTTGAAATACATTCTGGTTTTACTACGACATACATGAAAATAAGTCATTTTGCAGCATGTGAAGATATTCCTCGTGAACGTTAAAAGATGCAGTCATACTGAAAAGGGTCACTCACATGACCCTTTGGCGTTTTCTGTAGTGATAATTTAAAAATAGGGATAGTATTTGTAGGAGAGAAAATACCTTGGGTATTTTAGAATGGATGAAAGGATAAAAACTGCAATCAGGTCAAAATATATATTTACTTCCCTTCTGCCTGTGTAAATCCAGAATGACTTCACTGGAGGCAGCAGTGTTACCTTGGATTTTAAGAGAGTTATTGAAAGTGGAATCTGTTCCATTATATTATCAATATGGAAACCTGCAATTACCTCTCTAAAAGATAACAAAGAGCCTGCCAATCCTCTTTCTTTATCCTTGTTTGATCTGGATTGCTGATGTGCTGGGGTTCTTTTCAGCATCTGATATATGCTAGTTTACCGAGTATGTTTGTGACTTCTCTTTATAAGGACTCATTTATATTTTGTTTGGTTCCTTGTAAACTGGCCAAGGGGGGAAAAAGCCTCTTTAACCCATTTCGCACATGCATTGTACAGTCTGTTAATGGGATACTGAAATAAAAAGCAAGCCATAAAGACTTGCAGACAGAAGAAAAAAAGTCTTGAATGTGTTTGAAGTTTACTGTTGATGGTGAAACACGCATGTACCGGGTAATTACACTGAAGTCCGTAATGCAGGTGCCTACTGATTTAAATAAGAGAAGGAACGCATTACTTTGAAAACCAGAAGGGATAGTTAAATGGTCTGCTTTCACCTTCTGGATAAAATGAGCTGTAGAATTTTACCCAGTGGTCCTTGCAACGAGGAAAGTGTGTTCAGCTTGGATTTACAAGTGAGTGCAGTCAAGCTGAGCTGTATGTGGTGCAACCAAGGCCTTTCTCAGCAAGAGCTCTTAACAAGAACAGTATTAATTGTTCTGGCAGTCAGTGGCCAGTGGAGCTCGTTTATTCAGTAAATACCATTAAAAAAAATCGTCTGTGCTTCAAAATTCGAATACAAACAGATGAAGGTTATTTTGAGTCTTATCATAAGCTACCCTGAAACTAATAATCTGAAAATAGGCTACCAAAATAGACCTTAAAGCTGTATTTTATTTTTCCTGGAATTTATTATTCATTTGCTTGTTTTGTTTGTTATTATTAGTGTGTTATTAGTGCTTCTTCTGGTCCAGAACATCTCAAATTCTTCACAGTTCACCTCAAGATGTAGGACTATTTTGCTTTTTTTTTTTTGGGGGGGAGGTTGGTGGTGGTGGGTTTTGGGGGTTACCTGTAAGACATCTCACATGTAGGTTTGCTGATGTGTGTCCAGTCTTTCTTGCTGGGAATAGCAATGGATAAACCTTGTCTGTCCGCTGCTTATTTTTTGAGATTTAAACCTTCCTAGTCACCTCCTTGAAGAGTATCTCTACATTAATTATGGAAGGGATCTATGGTGAGTAGAGACCAGACTAAATCCTTCGAAGTTAGGTAGGATGGATCAAATTCCTAACCTCCCATTAATAAGTTTATATAAATAATTAAAATAATAGTGCTTCTCTGGGTCCCCAACAGGTGCAACGGTGGTGGGAATCGAGGAACAGAGCTAAAGCAAGCCAGACGATGATTTTAACTGATTTTATATTTCTGTCACCTGCTCCTCTAGGGAAACCATCTACGAAACTGAAATGAATTTCTTGTCCCCCAATATGAATAAGATCAGCATGAGCAGAGATTCCTCAGAGGCTCATAACTCACAAAAACCTGTCACTCTCTGCTCAGAAATTATATTTTTGGTGAAACGTATTTACACTCCTTGTATGCCTTACCCTAATTATAATGTGCATATATTTATTTTTTATAGATATTAAAAGATAGGACACTTTTAAAATATTCTCTTTAATAAGAGCTCCTAAATTATTTCTTCTAGAGCTATTTTGCAACACCTCCAATGAAACTACACTCCAATTTGTCTTATAAGAGTACCAGTAATTTTTTAGGGTTTTTTAAAAAATCTTCTTCTAAAGAGTCTAGGTGTCCCCATAGAGTTTCTATTCCCTTTCCACATGCATGTGGAGTCCCCACAGGCACCGAGCACTTCTTCATTCAGAGTGTTTTGTAATGTTTTCTTCCTCAGTGGAGCACTGGCAAACCTATTAAAAGCAGCATCACACAATGTTCTTTCACACAAGAAGGTGGCACAGAGGATGCTACAAAAAACAGAGTTGTGAGTTTAAAAGAAAGCTTATACAAGGCAAGTCTGACAGAATTATGTATTTCATGGTACTAACTGAAAACTTGAAATGTTTGGTGTTGATGCTGCAAATGGGGTAAAATTTTGGAAGCGTTTAATTCGCTCCATGTGAAGTAGATTATTTCTGTGAGCAAGTCCAGTATGAATTTCTGCCTGACTTCAAGGGCCTTTCAAACACATCTTTATGGCAATTTCAGACATGTCTTGTTCCCAGTAATATAGCCCCTGCTTGGTGTTTAAGGTCTTGATCCTTAAATGACAGAAGTCAGTGGAGCTTCGTTGAAATAATTTTTCTTCAGCTATACAGCTGACATCCAGTCGATAGTACTCTTGAAAGCTCCTGGTGAATATTGGTAAAGTCTTTTATCAAACTTTTTGGGATAAGTAGCTGTTGGGGGAAATTTCTAAAAGGTAAATTTCAAACCCTAATTCCCCTTGACTTTTACTGAATGTCAATGAGACTTTGAGTCATAAATTCAGAAATAATTAGATGCTGAAAAAAAAGAATAGGCAGTTAGTGATATTCTGAGGGAAAAAAAAGTGAAGGAAGGAAGAAAGAAAGAAAGGAAGAAAGGAAAAAAAGGAAGAAAGAAAAAAAGAAAAAAACACCGAAGTCTATGCAGTTGTCCAAATCCAAAATTAAGCTACTCTTGTAGCTTTGTTACATGAGTAGCATCAAACTGTCATGACAAAATTCTCTAAAGAGGCTAAAATTAATTTTTGAGACTGCTTTAATATTTCTGAACAGTCTAAGACTTATGTTATGCCTGAACTCAGCTGGAATGCTTAAAAAAGGAGACATTTTCTCAGCCGAGCACCCTGTTATGATGCTTTCTCAAACTACAATTAATGTGCGAGGCATTGATGCCTGTCTCAGGTGATTCAGTCACGGCATCTGGTTGTTCAAAAAAATCCCTCTGCCTTTCAGGTGTAATGTATTCAGGCACCAAGATACTCAGATGTCCTGACCTATTCAAGACATTCCAGGGCACAGAATAATTAATCATTAATTGAAGCAGAGATTTACCAGTTTATAGACTAGCCAGCTGATATACGTGTGAGTCCTCTCCAGAAAAGAATACCTCTACACTCATCCACTCATTCCTGCAGCTGTTTTGACAAGCAGGTTTTCATTTTAACAAAGCATTCAGTTTAACAAAGACAAGTGCCAGATTCTGCACCTGGAATGGGGCAACTCTGGATGTACAGACAGACTGGGGAATGAGATGTGGAAAGCAGCGCCAGGGAAAGGGACCTGAGGGTCCTGGTTGAATGCAAGTCGGCAGTGCCCTGGCAGCCAGGAGGGACATCTCTGTCCTGGGGGACATCAGGCCCAGCATCGCCAGCTGGGCAAGGGAGGGGGTTGTGCTGCTCTGCTCTGACCTGGGGCGGCCTCACCTCAAGTGCCAGGGGCAGTTTTGGGTGCCACAATACAAGAAGGATATAAAGCTATCAGAGAGCATCCAAAGGAGGGCAACATGGACGGTGAAGGGCCTTGAGGGGAAGCCATGTGAGAAGTGGCTGAGGTCACTTGGTCTGTTCAGCCTGGAGNAGCCATAGGGTGGGGTTGTTGAGGCTGAGATTGCAGGGCCAAGGTTGGACTTTGAGGATCCTGATCGGTCCATTTCAACTCAGGATATTCTATGGTACTATCGTGTAGTCCCAATTAGCATCCAAAAAGAGGTCAGTGGTGTAAGGGAGAGGCTAAGACTGCATGGCAGATCCAGAGTTCTTAGTTGCTGCACACATTTTGTGAAAGAAATCCATCCATGCTTTGTTGCCAGCTCCCAGGACAGAACTCTTGATCCAACTGATACAGACAGAGGAAGCTGAGAAGTCGTTGTCTTCATCAGAATACAAACAGAGTGGCTGTTCTGGGACATGGGTTGAGGGAACGAATCACACCGCTCTAATCCAGCAAGTTATCCATGCTGCTATTGATTGTTTGCAAGAATTAATGTATTTGCAATTACCTTTTCATAAATACATTTTTGTATAACATAAATTTCAAAATTATTTCAAATCGCTTTGGAAAGATTTGAGTGACATGGTCGCTGAAATCTACTCTAGCCTCTAGAATTTTCAGTTTTTTCATAAGCTGAGTATTGCTTTTTCAAGATAGTACTTAATACATGGCATACTGAGTAATTCATATTTGTGGCTGTAAGCAGATCTAATACTTCCTCATATGAATCAGAAGCTTTAATTTACAGAATTTCTAAAACAAATGCAGATTCACTTGAGGTGAGGGAATATTATGCTTAAATGATTAGATACAAATGACCTCTTAACAATTATAAGCAATCAGGAGGATGAATTTCACTCAAACCTGTAAAAATCACAAAGTCTTTATAATTTAGGTGGTCTTCCTGAAGAGATTTAAATTATAATTAATTATAATTAGTAAGAAAGAAACCATGGACAAAATTTGAATTTTAAAGGAAGGACGAGTAATAATAATAATAATAATAATAATAATACTGATAAACTGATGATACAAAGACTGACATTCAAGCAGTAATCCTTACCACTGAATGTCTGACACTGAGATAATTAAATGTAACATCAGTTATAAAACTAAATGAAAACCAAGATGTACAATGGCAACAGAACCTTTCCACAGTATTGCAGTTAGATAAACAGAAAGTATAATCAAAAGTATTTTGCATTTCTAGTTCTATTTATTTCTTTATTCTATTTTTTTTTTAATTTATGTAAGATATTTTTGTATCCACTCTCTTTTTTTCAAGTCCTTCAAGTAAAGCAAAAGCTTTAAAGATTTCAATAAGCTCTAGACCAAGATTTGGTGGGTGTGAGTGTCAAATTTTTCTGCATAGTCTCAGAAACTGAATGTGGTGTACCACAAAGTAGAAGTGAGAACATTTTTTCTGCTTCATTATTTTGATGGGAAAACTTGAGGAACTTATTTTCACAGTAAGGGTAACCAGCAGAAACACATTAATAAGAAATTGCCCTTGCTGACCACTAACAGTAACACAATCCAGTTAATGACACACTAAAAAATTAAAGAGAAAGGAAAAAAGCAAACCAAAGTTAAAAAAAAAAAAAAAAAGAGAGAGAGAGATAAAGAGAAAGAAACCAAAGAAGACAAACCAAACAAAACCAACAATAAAAAAAGAAAACAACATCCATAAATGTGGCTATGTTTATGTCCTTAAATACCAGGTTATGAAATACTTAATCACACTTAGAGTCACTTTTTAGGCAAGAATATCTACCCCGGAAACAGAAAAATTACTTGTGTGAGTAAGTGATTTTCAGTGCAAGTAAGGAATTCACAGTTTGGCCCAGAGGCCGTTTATTAGAGTTATTACCTCTGAGTGTTAGAAATGATTCTGTGCAATAAGTTATATATACAATGGCCCAGATGAGCAAAACAGCAAAGCTCCATCTTTAAGCCTCTGCTTAAAATTCAACAACAGCAGTAAGTGTTCAAATCATGAACGATATTTGAGACTAACATACAAATACTCAGAATTCACCTCATTCAGTACTGTGCATGACGCGTTTTACATTAATGGCATTTTTCCCCCTTCTACATACAGAAATGTTTATCAGCCTTGGGTAGAGGTTTTGTTTCATATTTTGTAGTATGTTGGGCCTAAAACATGCTTTGGGGAGGAATAGTAGAAACTAATTTGATTTGTGTCCTGAAGGGAAATGAATGGATTGTGTATCTTTCTTCCTATCAGAGAGCAGCTGGAACACGTCCTGCTTTTCCAGTGTGGTGACTTCAGGCTGTGCTTAGTGACCACGCCAGGAATGACACAGTGGGAATAATTAACTGCTGTGAGTTGGGAGTCATGGATGCTGTTCTGGTCCTTAGCTCTCAGACAGTCTCACCCGTGCGGGAAAAAACCTCCCAACTGGTTGGTCGGAAATCAGAAGTGTTTTCCACTCCCCATTTGTTGTGTATAAGGTACTGCTTAAAATATACCCCTGTGTTTGGAAGGAGGTTTTTACATTTAGCATAATTTCTTCCAAGAAGCTTGTTAATCTTCAGAAGGTTTTGACATGGTTTTCTGACAGTACAGGGCCAAATGACAGCTGAGTAACATTGATTTTGCCTGGAGAAAAATAAAAAAAAAAAATCACTAGGTATTTGGGATTCACTTTTAAGAGTTCTTAATATATATTTCTTGTCATTTTTTTGAAGTGTTTGTACCAATGAGTTTCAATAATTTGCGGTGTTTTGTAATTTAAACGTGGTGGGTTTCTATTTTTTTCAAAATGTGCTTCTACAAGTAAAGAACAATTACTCTATGCTATAGCAGAGACATTTCACGAAAATTATCTCAGGACAAGTATTCGTTTATCGCAAATGAAAATGTTTGGCAATTTTAAAAGTAAATTTTTAATGTTTTTTATTTAGTTAGCTATTTTCAAAACCTGTTTCAATAAGCTTATGATATCCCAAAAATTAAAAAAAAAAAAAAAAAACCCCAAAATGTGATATAGATTTGATTCTTGTTTGAAAATCTGGAAAAATATGTATATATATGACATATACCCACCCACGTTCCCCATTCCTGTTCTAGTATTTGGTGTGCACGTGTGTTGTAATGGTCATTTATGGAGTTAAACTGCACAGATTTTTATAGCCTTCTGTTTTATCACAGGAAAAGAATATGTGTGTGAGTTGCAGATTGGAGAGGGTGGGAAATAATGAGAACATTTATTTCTACTGAGTAAAATGTTCAGTCTTTTCAAGAAGCAGCAAGTGGATTTCATCTTGAAAAAGTCAAGTCACAGCTTTGTCCACTTTTCTGCTTTTTTCTCCCATCTGACGGTTTTCAGACCTTCATCCAATATGTTGTTCTTGAATGTATTATACAAAGCCACTTTCCAAATCTCCAGGAGATTCTGGTAGGAATTAATCTTAATCTTAATCTTAAACTTATTCTTAATATTAATCTTAACCTTAATCTTAATCTTAATTAATCTTCATCCAGTGAAAGGTAGAAGACTTTCAGAAGTTGAGTCTTTACTGGATTAGGTTCATCAGAAGCACTAAGGGGAAACAACAAACAAACAAATTCCTCTAGGGACTTGCAAATGGAACAAGCGAGTTGGAACAGAAGTTCAGAGGAGCAGCGGTGTCTCATTGAGGTGACTCTTTATTTTATACAGGAAAATAATTGTTATCTCTTCATTAAAAGTACAAGATTTACAGGACCCTGGTACACCAGATATATATATATATATATATAAATAGGTAATTTTTGGGCTAATGCTAGTAACAAATTAGAAATCCCTTCACTCTTTGAAGTTCTTTAATCTCCAAATTGTTTTGAATGCTCAGTGGTTGTTTTTATTAATTCAAAAAACTGTCCATTTCTGTTATGTGTGGTTGTAGAATTAACTCGCAGGAATCTCAGTCAGTTGAAGAAATTATCACAATTTGGGAAAATAACAAGTCTTTTGGTAGTTGAAAAGTTGAAAATTGCAAAAAAAAAAAAAATAAAGAGAGATTTAGACTCACCTCTAAAAGATGACTTTTAGTCACACTACTCAGTTGTCTGAATTAAATATATAAGTGATTTTTTTCCCTAGACTCACTGCATAGTCAGTGGAGAGAGATTGGGATGTCTTAATATTGATTTCTCTTACCTGTCATCTAAAATGTCATCTTGAAATTGTTTTGCTCTCAGTGTTCACCACCAAGGAGACCTACAGAAATTATGCTCTTAACTTAAACTTCTGTTAGGTGCCTAATGTTAGACAGAGTGAATCTGGTTTTATTTCTGCAATTCACTCCTTTTTCATAATGACGTTACCCAACTGGTCAAGAAGGTGTTGGATGGGAAGATATTTCAAGAAGTTTGCTTTGTTTGCAGGTAAATAACTAGATATCAGGACTTTTTTTTTTTTCTTTTTTAATTGTTGTGGGTTTGTGTTTTTTTGTTTTGGTTTGGTTTTGTTTGGGGTTTTTTTGAGGCAAGAATATTCTACTGGAGTAAAATGAACGAAAAGAAAAGAAGATAATTCCTATTTCAACTCCTTATATAGGTGCAGACAGTTTTAATATATTCTTTATCCCCTCTATCATTGTCTGAGATGTCTTATACAATGATGTTACACAAGTTTTGCTGCAGTTCCTTTTTTAAAGATAGGTGTAGTGAAATATCAGCCATTTGACTATACAGAATTTTCCCTGGCTTCTTTCCAACTTTTGCCTAATATTAGATAAAACACAGGACATATTCAAATAGTGGCACAGAATATTATGGCTTTTTTTTTACAGCAAACAAATGTTATTTCTTATTATCCAGCCAATCTTTAGACGACTTGGGCTTCATGAATAAACTTTGTTAAGGAAAAAAAAAAAAAAAAAGAAAAAGAGGAAAGAAAATAAAAAAGGCATTGGTGGGGATAGAAACTGCATGGTCTACTTTAAAATCTAATTCAAAAAAGTTCCCTGTGATTCATCCTCTCCAGCTCCAAGGCAAACAGTGATATTGGTAGCACATTCATAATTCAACATGGTTAAATGCCAAGGGCCGAACAGAGAGCACCCTCCCGGCCGGTACGTGCAGAATGACATTCATGGTTGATTCAGCTCCTTGCAGCAAGCTGTGTAATTGGAAAAGCCAAGGGAAATGACCCCTGTCTCTGTGTCCTGCTGATGTCAAAATGCATTCGTGTCACTCTGACAAGTGGCCGGTTTGGAGGCTTCCTTAGAACAGGAGTCTGAGAAGAAAGGCAGGAGGTGTCAGAAATAGGTACAGCACAGGTAGGGCGTGCAGCACAGGGTAGCTGAATCTGTGCCTGGGTGTTGAGAGAGGCTGAGGAGAGCAGCCTCAGAAGAGGACATCTGTTTAGCGTAATTTGGTACCTTAATTACACTGCATGCTATGCACCAATGTGCTTAATGACACTCGTACTTAATAAATGTGTAGACACTGCTGTAAAGCTGATCAGCGTAATCAATAGAAATGGACAGAATATTTGAAGATGCTGACACTGTGTTCAAACCAAAAAAAAAAAAGATCTGTAATTTATCTGGTCTGGGAGGAAGGGGAAACTGTAATCTAGGACATGAGTGAATGGGAAGTTCTGAAGCTCTCTATCATTCGGGGCATTCAGATCCCTTCGAGGGGGAGAAAAGTTGTCCTGAGTTAATACTATCCATGATATGTATTTTTTCTTTTAGATTAGTAACATAAAATATGGTTTAACTAAAGAATGCTTAGTCAGGACATTAAAAACAGGTAGTATTACCTACTTAGTGATCCTAATTGAGAATACGTTGAATTATTATTGTATAATAATAATAATTAATATAATAATATTTTTAATAATATATTATTATTAATACATGCACACAATCTTGCTTAGCTGGATTTTTCCATCTGTTAAAAGAAAAAAATGTACAACATTGAATAAATGAAGAAATTGGTTTCTATTAATTTCTTCTGAGCTATGGGCTGTCACTTCCACAGTGAGCTGTGGAATAAGGGTCAACTGCATTTATACACCATTTAAACTGTTTGGATATTTTTGGGGGAGGAGAGGGTGCTTAGCAAATTACGTTCTTTAGCACATTTCCACTACCTAGTATCAGTTCCTTCACAAATTTTTTACAAAATATATCCGTATGTTAACCTAAAGTACACAGTTTCTCTTTACTAAGCTTGTCTTGTTCTGGGTACAAAAATCACTTTTTGAGGGGATATTTTGTTTACTTTGTTATAACTTTTACTATCTCTAGAGCATGCAAACACCTACATTTGAATAAAAGGTCATATGTGGCCTTATGCTTTGTTTACTTCTACCAGCCGTAATGTTGATTGTAAGCAATAAATGCTTAATATATTTTTAGATTATTTTCCATTTCTCTTATACTAGTTTAGTCGCAGTATTTTAGTTTGTTTCATTGGCCAGCAATACAATTCTTAAAAAAAAAAAAAAAAATGTTTCACAATCTTTAAGTAAATCCCTTATTAGAAATAGTATTTCTAAATAGCTGAATTAGTAAGGCTTCCTTACTGGGTCACAGAACCACAACGAAGCACCATTCCTTACAAATATCCTTTTTTATTTTTCTCTGACTCACGAAATTTAACATGAATATTTATGTGCAAATATGTATACACATACACGTTACCACTGAACCTTGCCTCTTAATAATACTTGATCTGAAGTGTTTGTCTGCTTTGCTGCTAGAAACACTTTGCCTGTCTTCTTCCCCTGTTTATATGCCTGAAGTGACATCTGATTGCAATATTTGTTTAGTAATTTGTATACTAATTCTTTTTTGTGTGTTTGTCCAGCATTAGACAAACCATTTGGTGATGAATTGATGCCATAGCTTCGACCTTGTGTTTTTATCACAGGTTTCACACATATATTACTTTTTTTATCCAAATTATGATGGCCTAAGGACATTGTTAACGAGATGACAGCTATTATCAGTAATGTGTTACACTAAGAGATTGACTCTGCTCCAGAAAAGTTACAATATATAAAGATGAAACTGCTCAAAACTCTGGGGGAAAAAAAAAAAATCAGTTTTTTTTTTTTCCTATATCAGTTGTTCAGAAAGGACTTAAGATTCCTCTTTAGTTTTGGAAAAAATGTATTTTACTCCCGAAGGGTGAAGACTTAAGTCAAGACGGAACATTCCAAAAGAATTATAGTTAGAGTGGAGCTGGGGAGAGTTCTGAAGAGATAAATAAGTGTAATGGTTAGTCATAGTTTTCTGTTCTGGCTTTGATGTCTATGATTAGGATCATACTTAGAATTGACACAACTCAATTCTAGCAAAGAAATGTATTTACAGCACCAGAACCCACCCTATGAATTTGCATGTTTTAAATAAGGGTTACTAAAGGATAGAGTTTTTTGATCATTAATTCCACTGGGTAACACACATATCCTCAAAAACTGAGTCAGTAAGAGAAAGTGAGGCAGTGAAGTGGCAGAACTGGGCATCCTGTGAATTTGTTATACCAGCTTCCATGTCGAAAGAACCTTCACAGTCTTGCTAGCATTTATCAATCTTCTTTCTTAGTGTGTGCTTGTTCATGTCTGCCTGAACACACACACATCTCGTGTGGTTTTTATCTGATGAGGTGTTTGTGATGGGAGCTGCAAGGGCGTCTAGAGAAATGTAGCACCTAAACTTACGTGAATCACCCACGTACTGAGCATCTCATTCCCACCGGTGCCTTTAAAAATCTAACTATTAACTAGTTGAATGTATAATTCAGTGCGGATTATTTGCTCGGCTCTACTCTTAATAATGATGCTTAGCTGGAGCTGAACAGCATTTTTCATCTTCAAAGTGCTCTTCATTCGTTAACTAATTCATTAGGCTTCTAGATCTCACTGGTAAGATTTTCCTGATAATATGCAGGTTACATTTTATTTTTGCTCCAATTCTTCTCATGCCTTTCAGTTATATTCCCCCAGACTTACCTTAAGAACTCTTCATTCACTCTCACCCTCTCACGGCCAAATCCAACCCCAAGGTAACACCACTGAGGTTGACTTGAATCAAGTTACGCCACGGATGTTTCTGACCCCTGCTGATGACAGCATTCTTCAAATAGAGTCCTTGTAGATGTTTATCCTGCTCTCCACCCCCAGCTATCATTTGGCCAAGCTATACATATTTACTGTCTCTCTTTTCATCTTTCCTCATAAATCAGTCCCTCCAGCCTCTCAGTCATGTTGGTTGATCTTGTCTTTATTACCATCAATTTGCTCACAATTATGTAGCACTTAATAGCTTTTCTGAATAACTTTAAGTCAAGAATGACACACGGCAGGGGAACTGCAGTGGTTGTGAAATAATTGCAAGAGCTGGTGGTGCTCTGGGGAGGGGGAAATTTTGCTGTTGCCAATTATGTTGCTTTTTTTAGTTCTCACTAAATGGCAAGAAACATAAGGGGAAAATTAATTCTACTAAATATTTTCATTCAAAGACAAAAAAATAACCTTTTTTCTCAAAACATAAAAATTCATAGAAACAGAAATATAAATGCACATTTTTGATTTGCGTATGAAAATCACTTAAGCACATTATATGAAACCACTCAATAACTTTTTGGGAGTGGGAAATAGAAAGTGTTCATTTAGCTTGAACTGTCTTTTATCAGAGATGTTAGTTGTACATTTATTCTGTTCTTAATGGAAACACGGATAAATAAATTTATAAATTATATTTTAAATTACACTTGTCTACATTTCTCAGTATTCTCCTTATTTCATACAATACGTATTTGTCATCTCCTCCCACTTAGCTTTTTTCTATTATCTTTGCCTCCATTAATCCAATCAAAATACTTCTAAAACCTGACTGTTTGCCCTGTCTGACTCTTCTTCCAAACTGTTGTTGAAAATCACGTTTTACTTTTCTTCCCAGCAGTTCTTTTTCTTGTCTCTGTATTTTTCCTCCCTGGCTTTACCCTGCTCTACCTCATCTGATCTCATCTCTTCCGCCCTTTTCCTCTCCATCATCTGCAGCAGTGTCCTGAACTCAGGGGTCTCTACTGGCTTCTCAGAACCTCAACTGAGGTAAACTAAGTCCCACCAAACTCAGGTCTCCACAGTGAGAGGATGATATAACCAGATGAGACACATCCTTTGACTCAGTCTCTGCTTAGGTGATAATTACCTGCTCAAAAGTTACACCATACTTATTTATTTTTCATGTAGGCATCTGAACCTTTTACATCTTACATTGAAAAGGAAGTGCAAAAAGTAGTTGAGGACATTGAGAACCTATTTAAGAGAAACCTTAGAAATAGTGAATAGATTATAACTTGATTTTTGTATTACAGTATTGTTGCTTTAGATACTAGAAAACCAAATTCAGGGAGTAAATTTCACTTTTATATTTTTTATTATGAGCATAGCTCTCTTTCTGTGTATATATATCTATGTGTATTTGGAGCCCAGTGTGGTATGGGGTACATCATATTGTAAAAAAAGGTGTGAGCTTGAGAATTGATTTGTTACACAAATCATGTCAACTGAGTTTAAAAATATGTTTCTCCAAAGAAAACCAAGAGGACTGGCAGGTCTATCATATTGGTAAACATGATACATGAACCATGTTTCACGTACATACTGAAGTATTTCCTTGAAATTGAAGCCATATGCTTAGTCTACAATCTCTTCTCATCTGTAATCTTGAATTGTCTGAAAAGTGTTTTAATTATTTGAAAAGCAGTGTGTTTGCAATGGCAACTGGTAAGTTATTACTTATGCATGAGAAAATTCAGTCATGACTCAACTTGTTTGGGTTGCTAATAACATTTGAGTTAAAAAACCCACCAGGGTCAATTTGAAAACCTAAGTAGAAACTCATATTAATGTTATTATTAATATTATAAACAGAAAGTTGAAAGGCAAAGCAGAAAGTATTTTGCATACATGTAAAAAAGATGTTCCTCTGCAGTGTTTTATATTGACAGATATGTCTATAAAGCTGGTACACGGGGGAATGGTAGTAGGAGGAACTTTAATTGAATCTGAGCTGCAGCAAACTTCTGAAGAATTTGAAGAAAAGTAATTTCAGTCAATTAAATCTGAAGCGATTGAATGGAGTGCAACAAGCAGGATGTAAGCCCAATAACACCGGAGTTCTAGAACTTCAGCTAGGACCTTGTGTTTACACGCAGTTTTCTAAATTTTGAAGGTATTTGTAAGTACAAACACCAGCAGTATTACCAGAAGGTTTCAAAAGTTTGACTGATTTAATGGGCAATGTCCTAAACAAGACTTACTTCTACTCCCCACAAACTACTGTTAGCTCAGGAAGTCTCTATGCTGCTAAGCGTACAAGAAGATGACATAAAAACCAATAATTTTCCTGCTTGGTATATATTTTCCTTGAGCACCAACTATTTACCACATCCTGAAATAGGACAATGGGCCAATTTGTTACATGACTTTGTCTAGAATGTGACCTCCAAAAGTAATTTTTAGTAACTAGAACAGAGCTGGCTAGTCTTTCCTTAAAATGCAAGAGGTCTTGCTCCACAGGTGTAAGAAATCAGGAAAGGAAGGCAAGAGAGAATCATGGATGAGTCAACACCGTCTTACCCTAAAGGGCAAGAAGGAAATGCACAGGCTGTGGAAGCAGGGACAGGTATCCTGGGAAGAGTATAAGGATGCTGCTGGCTGTATAATGATGGGGTCAGGAAGGTCAATGCGCAGCTGGAGGTATTCCTAGCAAGGAAAGACTGCTAAGAAGTGGTTCTGCACGTATGCCAGCCAGAAAATAAAGTCAAAGAAAGAGCACCCTCCCTGGTAAGCAAGTCTTAAAAACTGGTAAAAATGTGTGAGAAGAAGGTTGTGGTACTCAATAAAGTTTTGCTTTAATCTTCAGTAACAATCTCCTTCTCACACCTCTTAAATGGATGAACCACAAAAGAGGGACTGGACGAGCAAAGCCCCTCCCTCTCCGACTGTAAGAGAAGATCATGTTCACGACCACCTGAGGAACCTGAATGTACATAAGTTAATGGGATACAATGAGATGCATCCCAGAGTCCTGAGGGAATTTTCTCGTTTGCCAAGCAAATTTGCAGTTGCCAAGCCAACTGTCTGTGGTGTCTCAATATCACGGCAGCCACATGAAGTCCCAGGTGGCTCGCAAAAGGGAAACACTGTACCCATCTCTAAAAAGGATAGAGAGGAGGAGCCGGGGAACTACCAGCCTGTCTTTCTCACCTCTGTGCCTGGTATAGTCATGGAACAGGTCCTCCTAGAAGCTGAGCTAAGGCACATGGTGAACAGGGAGGTGACTTGAGACAACCAGCACGGCTTCACCAAGGCCAAGTCCTGCTTGACCTACCTCGTGGCCTTCTGTGATAGGCTGACTATATCAGTAGAAGACAGAAGAGCTCAGGATGCCATCTATCCGGACTTCTGTAAGGCCTTTGACATGGTCTCCACCAAAACCCTTCTCTCTAAATTAAAGACAGATGGATTTTGACAGGTGGACTGTTCAGAGGATTAGGAACTGGTTGGACAGTGGCCTCCAGAGGGTGGTGGTCGGTGGCTCAGTAACCAGACGGAGATCAGTGACAGTGATGCCGCTCTGGAGCGCATATTGGCACCAATATTTTTTAATGTCTTCATCAGTGGTAGGGACAGTGGGATGGAATGCACCCTCCCCAAGTTTGCAGATGACACCAAGCTGAATGGTGTGGTTGACACACCTGAAGGACAGGTTGTGACCTGGTTTTAACCATGGTTTGGCTGTAGCAAATGGAAAATGAGTGGAACAAACCAGTGAATTCACTAATTGGCTGTGACTGTTAACCATGGAGGACTTGGACAGAGGAGAGTCTGGCTCTGGAAGAAACACTTACTACTTTGATTTGTTGGCCAAGCTGCAGCAGACACCAATGGAACTAGTGCCTGCAACTCAGAAATTAAAAGAGAAAGAAAGAAAATGGAAAGCAGGGTAGGCCTCCAAGACTGATTACTGCTGCATAAGCATTTTGTCATAAGCAAAAAAGGAAGGCAGACCAGATAGGGGCCTCTAACAGTGACAAAGATAAAGAGGCTAAAGTTTAAAAGCACAGAAGTTTAACTGCCAGTGTTTATTTATAGCTTCACACATACAAAGGCACTGCTATTTCAGGGAAATGGCACTATTTTTTATATGTGTCAGTTTTGAATAGTCCAGACACAGTAAAAGTAAAATAAAGTGAACCGCATGTGTTAAGGAACAAATTTAAATAGCAATGGCTCTGAGAATAAAGTGTACATTAAAATAAGGGAAGAGGCTATAGCTCATTTAATTTGCAGAATAAATCTCTGACAAAGATCCCTGTCTCATGCACAGAGATGATATTAGGAGTTGAGAAAAAGATATAAGCCACAGTCTGATATAATATGTGTGTCGCTGTGTATGTGTGTGTAATACTGCCACTTATCTATCCCGCTATCTATCCATCAGCAATGCATGCTCTTTCATAAACATTCATGCTTATTTTTTTCATTAATACTCAAAAGCTTACCAATTAGCTGTATCAATACTTTATTTGGCAATAAATTCTTTGAGGCAAGGATTTTCCTCATTTGTATACACTGTACATATATAGCATAGAGTGATAATTGGTTCCATAATGATAAAACTGTTGTCCTTCCTTGCCACCTCATTTTTTATTGAGATTATCAGAATTGTTCAATAAATACCAGCTCTTCACCCTCCTCCACCACTTTTACTCATTTTATGCCACATGATTTCTAGAGAAAAAAATAATGGATCATATTAAAAGTATTTTAAAGTTTACTGGAATTTCGATGGAGCATGTTTTCATTGTTTCTATGTATCTAGATATAGTATTCTAGCTGACAAGAAAGCTAAATAATTTTTTTCAGGATGGACTTATTTAAATGAAGGATGCAATACTATTATTTATGCTAAACAACACACTTTCACTCTTATGATGAAGAAAGAAAAGAAAAGCTAGCCCAAATATCTGTTTGTATGTGTTTCCTGGCTAACATGTATGTTATTTACAAAGTTCGGAATTGCAGACTTCTCTATTGATTATAGAAACATAAAGAAGAAAGCTGCTTTATGACAGATTTTTGACTTGGGGTGTTTCCCTTTGCCATGTATTTGTCAAGGCAAAGTTTAAGTATTTCATTTTTTATGCCTCTCATTCATGGAAATTGCCATTCTTGAGATATCATAAGGAAAAAAACCTCAGTTTTTGTAGTCTGCTGCCGTAGTTGCCCTTAGGAAGATCAAGCCCTAAACTCTGTGTCTGTGTTTCTCCCTCGGAGCCAAGACATCTCTGCTGACAAGAAATGTGCCACAGCCTCGCTTGTTGCCCCACAGCAGATGACTAATAGGGAAGAGAGAGAAGCTCAGCACCGTGCCATAAAGGAGAAGCATGCAGCACATTACAGAACATCAAAATTGTCTCTGAGAGATTTAGTAATTAGCACAGAGGTCTTCCCAAATTAGTGTACTTTAACTCCCAGGACTAACAGGGCAGGTGGGCTACTGGACCTTGGTTTGGCACTGTCTAGTTACCACGCCAAGAGAAGGTGAGATCTGTTTTTTTCCCTGTCAACCATCCTTAGAAGCAGGTTGGGAAATTTAAATCTGGAGTAAAATTACAATCTGAACTCTGATTTAAAGAAAATACGTGTTGCCTTTCTTCTAAGCCAACTGTTTATGAACTGAAGATTCCCACTGCAAGTAGTAAACTGCCTCAGAACTGTCTTAGAGAAGCTTTGCCTATTTTTTTCCTCTTCTCCGATATAACAGCTATTGTTGAAAAATTTAATACAAACCTGTGTTCTTGATGTTTCTCTTCCTTTTTAATTTATTTTGTTTTCCTACTTATTACGGGTTAGTTTATAAAACTGTAACATTACCTTCTGAGAAACCAGTCATGATTTTCTCATTTGAAAAACATTTATTTATCTTATTTCTCTTAGAAAGGAAAAAAAGCTTCTTCATAATCACTGATTTCTATGTCTTCTTTGTTTTCTCTCAATTTCCTTATTGTGTTTTTTTTCAAAAATACTGGTTTTTGTTATTTCAAATAATACAAAAATAAAAAAGACTGAAAAAAAACCATCTCAGTTGATACTCTTCATTGCCTTTATCCTTCTCTTTCCACCCTCTCGTCCTAATGACTTTCTGACACACACAAAAAAAGGCTAAACTCCTAAGATTTTAATGAACAGTTGGTTTTTCCTTATCTAGTAATTGGTCCTTTTGATTTCAATGGTCTTGCTCATAAAATAAGGTACAACTAGGTATTATCAAGGATATATTAATCACTAACAATTATCTAAATGACTAAGGGTCTTGATTTTACATAAAAAAAGATTAGATTGTTTTAAGATTATGTGCTTATGAAGAAGCCAACAACATTGTTAGAACTCCCAAATCTAATCTCTTTAAATCTTTCCCTTAGTACTGAAGAGGACTAATCAGTGCCTTTTTACCTTCTTAGTGAGAATAAGTGAACATCATTTGGCTATTCCCCCATTTTTCATCAGACAATATTATATGGGTAGTAATTTTGCTACATATGTGAAGCGTAACTCCTTTCTCCCTGGAACAGACAGAATGAAATTAAATCACACCTATTCAGAGAGGCTTCAACATTTCTGGGATATTTCTGCAGTACTTCAGAGTGCTTCTGACTTTTGCTTTGCTTAAGGCTCATTCCAAAATCGATCTGTAGCCTTTTATGTGTTTATATAGCATTGTATTGGCACATCTAATTATACAACAGTACCTCTTTCCCCCCATAGTGACTTCCAGCATCTTGCTGCAAAAGATATTTTTGGGACGAGATTTTGCCTGCCGGTTATTCTGGGGTGTCTTTGTAAAGGTCAAAGAAGTTACTCTCAGTTTGTTCTAGCCAAAAACTGACACACCCACATAGGGGCAAATAAAATCCGCATGGGTTACACTGACATTACAATGATGATTTTGTTTGTTTGTTTGTTTGTTTGTTTGTTTATACATAAATATGTGTGTGTCTGTGGGTATATTTATCTCCTCCAAATCACTCTTAGACTCTCTCTGCAGCCCCTGTCATAACTGAAGGGAGAAGACAGTTATCTCATGACCTGAAGGCATTAGCCAAATTATCATGGATCAGACATCCGCAAAATACAAAATGAGGTTTCATTTGACATAGACATTTACATCAAACATATACAGAATAATTATTTCCACTGGAGCATTGATGAATCAACCAATGGCAATTTAATGAGAATACTGTCTGTCCTTGTAAGTTATATTCCCCTTCAGTTGCAAAGGTGCTAGCCAAGCGCATTGTATCACTCAGTCTTGTCAGAGTAGATGTTCTGTCACTGATTAAAGAGCTGGATGTCCTCTTTAGTCACAAAAACATTTCATGGAATAACCTTGTTTCTGTCTTAATGGATTCTTGCAATGTAATGAAAGGCTCCAAACTGGACTTGAAGAAACCCTCAGAGAGACAGAGAGTGTCACTTCTCACTTAGTCACCGCTGGCAATTGCTGCCACTCTGCCCGTAGCACACCTGAGAAGAGATGTACAAGTCATTTAAAAGGCACATTCCGTCAGATGCATAATGGGCAAGAAAAGCATCAGAGGAGTTTTGCTTCCTTTCCCCTCCCCAGCCTCCACAACTTTCAGATTTCTCAGATTTGTCACAGCCAAACGAGGAGGTCAGGAATAAGAACGAATATTTGATACCGCTGTGTGAGCTGAGTGTGACATGCTGATGGCACCTTGGTAATCTCTGCCAGGCAAATGATTTCCCAGGGTTTACAGGGAGGAAAGGGGGGGAGAGAAAGGAGAACTGACAGTGCAGTTTCACTCCACATCTGCTGCCAATTTTAAGGAGTCACTAATTCACAAACTATATGGTAAGCACATTTAACTGTTCTAGCATTTTTCTCATGCTTCATGAAAACAGAGATAATAACTGGTAAACCAACTGTAAAATTAAAAGAACTAGATGTTGCCAATAAAGACCATCATTTCAGGAAAATAAATTTGTTTCTTGGAAGCTGATCTCTAACGTATGCTTTAGGTGCCCACAAGAAAAGCAATTCAACTGGAGAGTAAATTGATCTTGCTCCACTGGTTTATATGAACAGAGCAAAAAATATACACCAACAGGTTATCACTTAATAACTCTTTGTTTCCCTAATATTGAATCAATAGCAGGATCACTTGGAGTCATCAAATCTTGAAGTGCAATGTAGAAAGTAATTCAAGGACACACACCCGTAGACACACACACACACGCACCACTGAAGAAATAAACATTTCCAAGGCAAAATGTTCCATCACACTTAAGACAATATTGGTCTTCCAAAGATAAGAAACAGCAGCTTAATATCTTCTAACAGAACTCATGGTCCAAAGCATCTGCTGGTATAATTCTTATGTCTTCAGGGGGACTGGTTGTATACACAGTTATAACTGTTTTAAAACACGCTATGAGCAAGCTGATCTCATCTCCGTGGAATCCAGAGACAGGACACGTGGGAATGGTTTAAAGCTGCACCAGGGGAGGTTCAGACTGGATCTAAGAAAGCATTTCTTTCCAAGGAGGTGGTCAAACTCCAAGATAGGCTTTCTAGAGACGAGCTTGCCAGTGTTTGAGAGCCATTTGTACAATGCCCTTAACAATACACTCTTACTTGGTCAGCCCTGAATTTGTCAGACGTCATTGTAGATTTCTTCAAAATGAAACAGCCATCATTTCCTTCCTATTCCACTCCAGTCATAGAGATAAACATGCAAAAATGCTGAAAGTTTTGCTGTTGGGCCTCAAATTATGTCCATTTTGCTGATAATCTTAACTTTTTCTCACGGTATTTTTATATCTAGAATTTGGAAAAAGAAGATCTCTTGCCAAGATCTTTTCCCTTAGAAGAGAGGAGAGACAAAATGCTGGGGTGGTCACTGGCTAAACTGCAGTTCACAGAAACACTCTTGGCATGACATTTTCTCAGGCTCCATCAAGGTAGCAGATGGGTTCAGGACATAAACTATTGTGTATGGGTTTCCTTTATCGTAAGTAAAGAGAAGTAGGAAGGTCTAGGGAAATTATCACATGACCTGATATCAATGACTGCATTAGAGTCAGGTAAATAGCCTCTGAAATGATCTTGTTTCTTTCTTTTGGCAGTGAAATACGCCCAAGATGCTTAGCACAGAGAGAACTATCTACATTAAATAGGTGCGTTTTATGAAGGACTGACATAAGCCACAGACTTGTTCATACACGTATGTCCCATTACAATGGGTTTAAATATGGTTTCTGTCAACAACGGTACACAAGAAAGAAATTCATCTAGAAGATGAATTACTTCAGATCCCTTACTTGAAATATTGACTTCATTGGGAAAGAGTTTCGCATGTAAATTGATAAATAGCTCAGAACAAGCTGCAAAGTATTCAAATTTCCTCTTTCCCATAAAAACACATTCCAAGCATCTCTATTAGAATCCCCTGTAGCCCCTATCCCTATATGTATAAAGAAAAATATTAATAAGCTCTCACAGAACTTGTGGTACTGGTGCTAACAATATTGGGAAAAGCAGCCAAGACGTAACTAAGAAAATGAATAAGATAATGTCTTTCTCTATTGATGAACTGTGGAAAAGCACATCCATGTGAGATGTAGATGGCATCATGTTGGTTATTGTTTGCATACAATAGACAGGTCCTAAAGCAATTGTTCAGTTTAACGTTTCTAATAATAAACATAGCGCTAGCAGCATTGTCATACCTGTGGTCAAATTTCCACTCCTAGTGAGTGAAAAGAGAAAAAGAAGAAGGAAAAATAAAGTTATATTTCAGGGACATGAATTAATTGGAAAGCTGTATTTCCAATACCATTGATATTAAGCTTTTCCGTTGACACCAGAGCTGTGAAATATAGCTGACTCAAGGGGTAGGAAAATAGAGGAATATGTTTTCCTGACAACTGACACATGGCCTGCTGTCTCCTTAAAGGGCTGCTGGCCATCCACTCTGCTTCCTGACTCCCACAGGCCGCCCTGAGTCTCAACAATGGGTGAATTTCAGCAAAGTTTGGCCACTCAAACAGAGTGCACTGCAGCCAGCAAACAGGACTGGAAATCACAGACGTTTGATTCATCTCTCTGGGTTCCTAGCATCACCCGGTTTGGGGATATATGTCAAGGCCTCTATTTCTCTTAGTATATAATGAAGTAAAAAGGGCTGCAACCCATTTGTATTAAACTAAAGCAATCTCTTTCTTTCTTCTTTTTTTTGTTTCCCCCCCTCTTTCAAATTTTAAAGAAAGTTCAGTGCCAGCCCTGATCCACACTGGTGAAAAAATGTCGGTTCTGGCTTTTCATCAAAAATAGTTGTTTTCTTAGTTCAGACTTTAGTTCATACTTGAGGAATAAAATGAGTAACTGAAAATGACAAAAGGATAGCATTTATTTTATGGCTTAAGCCTGCTGAGCACTGTAAATATCAGTAAATCAATCCGTTCTGACTGCCATTACAATTAACAGTCCTTTTAGAGGAGAAGAAACTGAGGCCAAAAGTCACTTTTCAAGATTTCTACACAGAAGCAGATATGATCTGAACTTTTTGTGTCCTTATCACCAGCATTTCTCCTGAAAAAAAAAGATTCCTTAATTAATTTGTCTGCTTAAAGGGTGCACTGAATGAACTTTATTTGTGCATATGGATTTGTGTGACAATCTTTGAGAGTCTCAAAAAGGAGAGGATGCTTCCCAGTCTGGAACAGCATCATCAGCCAGCTTAAAAAATCTGTGATAAACACATTTATCCACTAGAGGATGCCTGGGAAAGCTCTTCTGGGTAGAAAACAGGTTATTATGCTGAAAACTTCAGCGAAGGGTGCTGAAAAGCACAACTTTGTGGTGACAGCCCTAATTTGCCTGCTTCATCCCCATTATCAGGACCACTGATAAAGCAGTGAATGGGCAGCTCTGTGTGCCCTTTCAGACATTTAACAGCCACTTGCAAGGCACTTTCCTGGTGCAGCTGATGCAAGGCACACAAGGAGGTTGGAAAAGTCAAACAGAAACGGGGTGAGACTTGATTTAAAGTTAAATGGGTGCTTTACCGAAGCAAAAAGTTTAGGCAAAGGCTGTTTGCACATAAACCAGCTCTATCCCTTTTCCACAAGTTCCCTGCTCCTCACCTGACTCTTAAGAGCTATGCATACGACTTAGCTTCAGCCACGAGTGGGGCTGCAGAAGGCAGTGGGGGCTGCAGAGGGCAGTGGGAGCTGCCTTCTCAGGAGATTGAAGCATGGGGAACTGGTTTTAGCAGGGTTTAAGGTTACATTTTCAGAAAACTCTGCAGAATTGATCTGTACAGTTTGGCTTGGTATGACCCCATGAGTCTCTGGCTCTCTCTGAGGAATGGGAGTTCACTGTAGCTTTGGCTCATCAGGATTAAGAAATAAGGCACAGAACTCCAACCAAGTTGTCATTCTGCTGCTTTGACAAGGTCCATGCTTGAAGTCGGAACTGAGCAAAATAGCTGAAACACAGTTCAGAAATTCTCCCCAACTGTACCTCTCTGTATTTAGAACATTCTCACTTTAAACGACTGCACTCCAAAACACACGACAGCTATTGCTAATAGACTCAGCCTTTGCACACAATGTATGTGCCCATCCTCTGCTGCTACTGTAAAAGAAAATAAAAAAGAAAACAACACCGAGCCTAAAATCCCAAGATGCAAGGTATACTTTAAAGAAATATATACAATTATTTTTATTGTGTCCAGTATGTTTATTACCAAATGTTTAACACAACGAAGTTCAACAGATAGAACAGCTAATAGCACTAGGTGTTGAATTTACAATTGAACACAAAGTGGATGAGTCTATTATAAAGCTTGTTCAGGGAATGCATTTATGAGGCATCCTCTAATCAGCAAAGAGAGGGGGCATGTTTGTCCTTTCTCTGTTGCTTTGTGAGTTAGTGTTAGTCTGAAAGATTGGCTTGTATCCAGGAAACAGCAGATGCGGGTGGATAGAATTATTTTTCCTTTGCCTTTCACTTGAAATAGGTGAGTATCCAAAATTTAATTATAAAAAAGATAACCAGAATTGTTTCTTTCATAATTAAAAAAATTATAAACACAAGCTCAGAAGACTCCCCTTGCACCTCAGTATATCTTTCCTGACTGACTCAGTGGCACATGTTTTAAATGTGATTTTTGCAAGCATTGCTAATCTTGAAAAGTTTCAGAGAGCTTTAAATATTTGATTTATTGAGTTGTTTTAATGCGGGTTAATTCAGCTTGTACCTACCTTCTCTGGATACTGGAGGACCTATGGTGTTGGTTTACATTATGAAAAGGAAACATTTATCTTGTCGTGATATTGATATCATCCTGTTAAGTTACAATTTTCAACTATTCTTAGTAGCATTGGAAAGGACTGATACCAACAAAATAAGATGAATGCTTCCATTTTGTTTCAAAGCAAAGTTCATGAAAATGAAAGGCCATGGTCCCTACTTGATTAAATTTTCTTTGCTCTCTCTGGACATCGTATTATCAAATGGAAATGCAGATAATGGGCTATTTTGCTCTTTTTCTGTCTAGATTGGCAAATCATTATCTGTGTCCTCTCATCCATTCACCGCACAGAAAAATTATCTCTTAATGCCATTAGAATTTCAACAACTATAAAATGCTGATATATATGCAATCTTTTTGTCCATAGATCTTAGAAGCGTTCATAAAGAATATTAACATTAGCATTTTCTCTTGTCACATACAAAAAGGCTATGACATTCCTTTGGCAAATGCAGAAACTGAGGCAGAAAGCATTTTCAGCTATATTTTTGGGGAAACATTGGCCAAAACCAGAGAGATCTAACCATGCAATGCTTTTAACACATAGTGACCACAACTTTAATAGAATATAATCTATAATTTTATAAGGTAGGAATTAGAAAGTGTCTAGTAACTCTAATACAAAAGAACACTCTTTCTTTAAGTGTCTAGAATATTCTTCCTATGTTATTCAGTGATGCGCCATTTGATAATATACTTTATGCAATAAGGTGAATTAGAAAATCCTAATATTGGATAAAGCAATTTCAATGTGTTTACATTAATTGATAAAAGCTGGGGTTTTTCTGGCATGTTGGATAATAATTTTAGATATATTATGTCTAAGATAACAACATCATAATATTTAATAATGGTATAAATACTATAAGTATTGTATATAATATTGTCATTTATTTTTAATAATAATTTTATTTTATATCTTGCCTTGCACTGAAAGCACTTCATCCATGTATCAATATTTTAAGAATGAGAGTTTGGTCTGGATGAAACAGGAGTACCATCAAGAATAAGATAGACTAAAGCAGAATTGCTTCATTGATGCACACAATTAGTACACTTTTCCCTAAATGAATTAAGTACGTCCCTACATTTTTATTTTCAGAATTCCTTAGTTGCTTGCTGATATTCCCCTCTTGCAGCACAATACTGCTTGTTTTCTATGTATGGCTCATGTTCTAGCACCCTTTTAGCTGGTAAAACTCTCCTAGCAGCTCATCATCCAGCTCGGTAAATGAGTAAGAATTTCCCGGGATTTCCATGAGGAAGCAGAAGTGGAGAGAGGGATTTGGATTTCAACACTGCACTAAGGTCCTCGAAATATATTTAACTCTTTTGCTGGCCTATAACTCGGAGCAAACTGCTGCTCAGTGCTTTACCCTCAGTTCTTAAGCTTCTAAGTGAAGGTACTTCAAGCCACAATAAGTTTCCTATAGAAACAGATACCCTATAAAAATTATACTTTATTTATGTTCTTGTGTATTAACTGCAGACACTGAGCTATCAATATATTCAGTTCAAGGCGGAGTGAAGTAGGTTAATGATTAGGATTCAGATGACAGGTTTTGTGCAAAAAAAGTCTTGGAAGTATAAAGTGTATTCTTGGTTACTTTTTCATTTATGCTGGATTATTTTCTAGTCTTTATTTATCCATTTGTTGATACTAATGTGTTCTTGCCATGGGAAAAAGAAATAAACAAAACCAACAAACCACAAACTGAACCAAATCAAAGCAAACAACTCTCTTCTGTGCTGTGACTCATTGATGGTATAAGTACTGTAAAACAAGCAGATTTTTCTAGGATCCTTCCTTTAATTATTGGACAAACCAAATATATGCAAGACGCTAAACCTTCTTCTGTATAAGAGTCTCTCTATTCCTGTAAGTAGAAGTCTTGATTTGGACTTAAAGAATAGTTTAAAGAACTTTTAAATAGGACTACCTGAATGGTTTCTCGTATAAAACTTTGGGAAGTTTGTCCATCTTCCAATTAAACTGCAATTCTGAAAACAACGCCATGTCCAGTTGGAGTTTTAGGGGTCTAGATATACTTTTCAAGATTATATAGATGTTTTAAGCCAGAATTTTACACAAATAGTCACTCTCACCTTACTCAATGACATCTGTGTGAAAAATCAGTAGATTATGTCTTTTGTATTGCTTCACTCCCTCAGCAGGAGTCCCAGGTCAAGGATTTATGTACGTGTTTAGGACTAGCGTAATCATGTCCAACACCTGATACATAACTTAGCTCTCTCCCTGCCACCTCACTTGACGATGAATTTTGCCTTCTAGTAGAAATATGTTGTGCAGTGATAGCAACAAAATGGATGAACAATGTGCTGAGACCACCTGCAACACCCTCAGAGACAGATGTGAAATAAAACACACTGAACGTGCATTCACAGGAGTTAAAGCGAAGAGCCACCACAACGGGTTCTGCTGGTTTTTGGCTTGCTTTTTGTTGCTGCTTGCCCAGCACACCCTTCAGTCCTTCTCCTCCTAAAACTCATGGAGCCTTGAAGTGCTTCCTTAAAAGTGCTGTTGTACTCAGGATGAGAGAACAGAAACACCTTCTACGAATATGACTGTGATTGTGTGTCAGCTGCTGCACTTGTAACATGAACAAAGAGATTCACAGACAGAGAGACAGAGGGACAGACCAAATTTGGCTGCCACGTTATGGACTTGATATGTGAAGTTAAAGACAAGTGACAATTCAGGGTGATTTTTCTCAGTTGTCATGTGTAAGAAGGAATTTCTGACAGATTTTTTTTTATATATTTATGTATAATTTAACTGTTTGACTTCAATTGGAGATAGATAACTTGGCAGTTATTTGTTTCTGAAGTAAATGAAAGTGAGGAAAATTATCTGAAACAGCTCAATTAATTTATTTATTAAGACCATAAGAGACCATAACCAATTAACAAAATATGTAACCAACAATTTGTGTGCCATGGTTCTGAACCAGTTAAAAAGAAGGCCAGCTCAGCATGACTTTTCAAGCTGCCTTCATATTCTATTTCTTTAAAACATATAGTTTTATGCAATTTAATAACCCCCCATCTGCTTATCTTTAGAGAAAATGTACCAAAAAATATCAATGTGTACCAGACACACAAATTATTATTACTGGCATCCATTTAACGATTTTGAAAACAGAAAGATAAAAGCAACAGAAAACCATCTAAGCCTAGTACAAGGAAGAAAGACTTTGTATTTATGTAACAGAACCAAAGGCTATATGAAGTTTAATAAGTCTCTTGATGTGAATTTTGGAAGTCCAGTTCAGAGCTCAATATGTCACAGAATGTACCTTCATACACACATTTTGAAGTATCCCCTTGAAAATATGTTATTGGTTAAAATAAACTAGGTTATAAAGATATAGGATTAGTTAAGGGATGATTCTCTAATTTTTTTTTTCTTTTCTTTTTCTTTGTTTTCCCATCTCTCGATTCTTTCGTTATCATGATACAACATGGAGCTTTCCAACTTTTTTTGTATCTGCAGTACACCACAAATCATACACTTACCTATAACCCCTTAATTGATGTCCATGGTAACTGCGATTTCCAGACAGTGTTCTGTCCAAACTCTGGATATGTCAAAAACTGTGCAGTGCCTAGCGCTGCAGAAAAAAGTAATGTAGTCTGTTCTCTCTTGATGCAGTTCATAAGGATTCAGTCCTTATATTGTAGAATTCATTTCACTAGGGCTGGTAGTATTACAGCCCAGGAAAGGAGCAAGTCGGCTGATATTGCTGACATTACCTCAACAGGTAAGAGAGAGCACATTTGAAGATTTGAGGTGTGGTAAATCCCTGGGTGTTTTTCTCTGAGAGACAACATCTCTTTCTGCCGAATGGTGTCTTATATATTTTAAAAACCACATCTGGTGCTAGGTCTCTTAAAGGAAGAGGGTAAAAAAGCATATTTTTCTCAATGACTTACTGGTTTACTCCCATTACGATGAGTGCAGGATTTCAGTAATTCTCAACTTCCTCTTCCATCTTATCACTGTTCTAGAAAAATACTGTCTGCCCCTTCATAAAAATAAATATATGCTACTTACTGCTACCATTACAAGAACAGTTAGTACTATTCTAAAAGCTGATTTAAATAGAGCCCACTTCTGCTCTGGATAGCAAACATAAGCATTAATTTGTGAGATAAAAAATGGCTTTCACTTTCATTGAAAATTGAGATGAAAGAGAAGGGAGGAAGTAAGAAATACTGGCGGAAGAAAAAAGGGAAAGGAGGGAAGAGGGAGTGATGGAATGGAGCATGGAGAGAGGGAGAAAGAAGGAAGGAAGGAAGTTCATGTCCTTGTGTAGCCTTACAGCAGCTAGTCTTATCTTATTTCAAAAGAAAGAAACAAAATTTCCAGGTAACACCCTTAATTCCCTAAAGACACCTCAGTATTCCACAGACAGAACCCCCAAATCTAGTTTCCATAAATCCTTTGTGATGGCCAGTAGATCAAGCATAAAAACCTGAGTTTACTAACAAGCAAGTTCTTCTATTCCAGTTCAAAATATTTCAACTGAGAGTGTTCTAGCCATGATCTTAACATGCAAGGCACACACGAAGTTGACAAAGGAAATTATTGAGGACAATGTCCCACTGTAATTAAAACAGTGGAAAGGCAGAACGCAGAAACTCTCCCACCCACCATTCACCCTTCCCATCCTAATGCAAGTAGAAATACATGCTTTGTAGACCACAAATACCCAGGCTGATTAATTACACGGCTATGCAATATTACTCATGCATTCCTCCTGAAATGTCAAAAGGATTAGGAGTGCCACATCTTTCCTCCCCAACTCTAATCTAAAGGAGCCCTGCTGGAATGAAAACAGTGCAATTACTTTCGTACACTGTCAATTTTACAATAGGGGGAAAAAAGAGCTTTACTAACAGCAAATAATTATACCACCACTTAATGATTGATTTAACATAGAAAACCCATCTAATTCTTTTTGTCATTACAATCTACAGTACTAACACTCTAACAATGCTGCCTTAGTGGTTCGGCATTACATTAGCATTAAGAATAATGCTAATATAAAACCTAGCTTAACTTTTTATATTGTTAATCTGCATCAGTGCACTATACTCCCAGTGTATTATGTGGCCTATTAGTGTAGCAAACATTTGGGATGATGCAATCCAGTCTAGCAGCATCATTTCAAGATAGAGACTCATACAGAATTTTATACATTTGAAAAATTAGCCTCCTACATGGCAGTCGGAGTAAGGGGTCATGTACCTTCCGTTTTGCTGCAAACGGTAGCCGATAAACTAAGCAATACTGCAGAAAACAATTACATGTTTTCCAGGCGTGCCTGCCTCTGAACGGATCTCGTTCAGATGATTGCTGCCCCAGCTTGAGGCTTTGAGACAGAGATGGACCTGTTTCTGATATAATTTATAGGATCAGTACTACATTGGGATGGGAAGGTCTTTTAAAAGAAAATAGGAGAGCCTCATTTCATGCTACAGGACTTTCGTTTATCTCTATTTAAATGCACAGCACTTCAATAATTTTTGTATGAATTCAGCAAGAAGCAGTACTAGTCTTGTAGATCTAACCATACAAATAAAATAGAGGCCTGGTATGACCAAAAAAAGGAGAAGGAGCATTCTTGCCTTAATATTGCCGATTTAATTGTATTTCAAGTGCTCTATTAATTCTGTAGGCAGCAAACTTTTCAGAACCGCTGAATTGCTTCTGAACAAAAATAAATCTGAAAAGGTCAAGGATGTTTTATGAGTTTCAGATTTGGGCCAGAACAGGTTAATTTAAGAATGTCTTATAAAACAAGGATATATTCAATATCTGGTTTAGCAGAAAGAACAGGTAGAATTGGTCATGTATTTATCTGATATCAAAATTCAGGAAACTTGATTGTCTTGCCCATTCACACATTTGATGTAGTGTCAGTGAGGGTTTTAGCTTTCCATTCATCTCTAATAAGAATGCAATGAACATAACAAGCATTGCAATAGAGTGAAAGAACTGCAGTATGAAATTGTACCCTTGAATATCCCATCGGAGAGGGCTGTAAATTCTGCGCTTTCCATTTCTCGGTCAGAAAACACGTGGACTAAGAATGAAAGTGTGAAATCATTAGAGTTTATATTTCAGCCTGGCTGTAAGCTTTGGCCTATTTCTTTAGAAGTGTCACTACTTCCTGTTTAACATATCGACCTGCCTATTTGGCATTTGACAGCAGTATTGAATTTTTGCTGAATTTTATGCTTCAGGAAGGACATAAAGTAACAGGTTTTCCCCTGGGCTCCCCCCTACACAGCCTCAAATTTACTATGAACTTCAGAAACACTTTGTAATCTCATGTAAATATGTTATTTCTTCTTTTCTGTTGAAAGCAGCCCCTTTTGTTGCAGAAGGGGCAATGGGGAAGTGGGGGGTAAGGGCTTCCTTGACTCTAGGGAAGTTGCTTAGAAGCAATCCAAAACACAAGTAAATAAATGTCTGTTCTTACCTTTTCTCCCTTCATTTTATTGGTTGGTTTGGGTGGGTCTCAGCACATAAATTTGTCTTTGATGATCTCTGTATGTGCTCTCCTGCTATCTTTTTCCTCCTTTACACTTTCACAAAGCCCTGGCTCTAGGCTGGAACTGTCAGTTTGGTGGCAAAGAGTCTGAAAGGTAATAATTGCAAAACAGAAATAGAAAATATCCACAATTTTTTTTGTAGATTTAAAGCCAAACTTTGAAAAACCTTCTGGTTCCTAATTCCCAGGAGAAAGTGAGTTACAGATGAAACTGAGATGTTCACCTCAAACGAATGTCATGACACTCAGCACTATAACAACGAAATATTGTGGAATTTGCAGGGGTCATATTGCCATCTGAATACTGCATAGAGCTAAAAGGAAAACATAGACACAGAGGATTCTTGAAAGTCACCAAACCAAGCCAAAATCAGTTAACAAGGAAATCTGAGAAAAAACACCCCAAAAAACTGACTTGTAATTCCAGTAAAATTCAGGTGTGCAGAGCTTTGCTTCTGTAGCACAGAGTCTCAGCATCTTCTCCTCACTTCAGGTGTCTGAGACATGGAGTGAGGCACATGGGTCTGGTGGGTTCTTTGAAACATACCCAGGACATGACAACCTAGAAAATGGACAGCTGAAGAGTGTGTGTGTCTGTGAGCCTGTGTGTCCGTGTGTCTCTGTGTGCTGAAGGGACGCAGAAATGTCTTCAATATGCTTAGGGATCACTCGGGAGAAAAAAGTGCTAGGCGCTGAAATGGGCCATAATTCAGACTCTCCTCACTGGCCGCATGACAGAGAAGGTTGTTGAGAGAAGACGTGTCTTAAAGGCTTCTTCAGAGTCTCAAAAGAGCATTGTTTATAGGCTACAGATCCAATTCTTCCCCCTCCTCCTTCCCTGCTCCGCAGCTTTTAGATATAGTAATTCCAGGTTCCACTTCACAGGAGACAATTAGATTTACCAATATTTAATTTTAAAGCACAGAGTGTTCATGACTGCAATAACTTCAGTGAAGGGACGGGGACACCCAGAGCTCATAATTCAACTAGAATTTAGCATTCTAAAACTTTCCTGTTGCTGAGCCCGTTCTTTCTAACCTTTCATTTTTCCTCTTTGTCACTTTGCTCTGCCAGCGTTCAACATTACTATTTTTTTCAATTACTCTCGAATTTTCATCCACCACACTATGAACTCCTTCGAAGTTTCTTTCCTTTTTCTCTTTTCTAATCTCATAGGTCATAAGTTGTGAAAAAACTTATGTCTTCCTATTTTGTTCTTTCTTTAGTCTTCCTTTTTTTTCCCCCTCTTCTTTTTTTTTAAATTTCTACTTTGCAAAGATTTATCAGAGGTGAAAAAGAGTGATGACTTTCTTTACTACTGAGTAGGAATAACTGAAAATACCACGATTACAACAGAAGGGATGAGGTACTACATCTAATTAGTTGCTTAGCTCAGGCACAGGAAATAATAATCATTTAAACAAAGGAAATCCCACTGCAGAAAACTGTCTATTTGCCTTCTAAAGAATAAATAAAGTCCACTTATATCACTTTCCCTCATTTCTGCCAGCCTTGAGGACACATCAACACTTTTTTTAGTCTGTCGGTACATTAAGGCACTCTTTTAACCATCTCTGAGGCGATAGTTTTAATATCAAGTTCGTATCAGAAATTATTCTTTTGCTTTTGGCCAAAATAGACTTCCTAAAGTTATAGAGAAAATCTGAATTAGATCACCGGCTAGTGTGATAATCATATTTTATTTTAAACTGCAGTTGTGGACATTTCTGGAGTCTCTTTATCAGAACAAAAGAAATATGAACTATCCTTCTGTGACTTCATTTTTCCTCTTGAATGTTCTGTTAGATATGGAGTCAAGAGTGAAGGTGCACTGATCCACAGAAGTGGACCTGAATATGATTAAATGGGATTTAGGGATCAAAGAAGCTTATAATAAAAGCTTAACGTATGGGACAGCTACAGCAGGAGCATGTAGAAACCAAGCAAGTATATGGAGGGCAGAACACTGAAAATGTGTCTTCGAAGAGAAATCCTAAGCACAGAAAAGAACAACTGGAAAATTATTTGGTCTCCTAGCACCTAGCACTTTGGTCTCCTAGCACTTCAGCTGGAAATTCTGGGCCAACTGTTAATTCTCTGTTTTTTTCAGGCCATTAAGGTGCTATTTAATAAAAGATCTAAGCCAATTTCACAATTTTCAACCACCAAAGGGGATCATAGGCATTCCCTTCTCCTTTCACACAGTGTTTCTCTGGGTGATATCAGATGTACTGTTTCTGACACTTTGATTAGCCAGGTAAATTTCTCATTTTGGAATTGTTATTAATGGTTGGGTGATTTTGTGCAGAATTAGTGTTCTGAACTTCCTTATTGAACAGTTCGTTAAGTAAGCTTTACAGATGACATGAACAGAATGGAAAGAATGGCGTGATAGAAGGGGAGTGTAAAGTAGAAGAAGGCAGTTTTTGAAACACTAGGTGAGGCTGTCTCAGCTAGTATTACCTAAGCACAGCTTTAAAAGCCAGGGAGTTGACTAGAGTCAACTCAAAGTCTGGTAGCCCAGTAAGAACCTGCCAAAATCTAAGAAAAACCATCTGGCTCTCACTCAGAATACAATTCTTCTGTAACTTACTGATTTCATTTCCATTCAGATTTGAAAATGTGGACTACTTCCATCGTTATTATCTGGTCCAGTAGGCCAGATAATCTTGATGAAATTCACCCTCTTTTAAGTCACATATTAATCAAATGAGAGCCTACTCAGGTGACCCATGTTAGCTTTATTACACTGGTCCTTTCACTGACTTAATAGACAAAGTCAAGCATCAAGAACAGTATAATTCCTCACAAGGTCCAAGCCTATCCAAAGGGAAGTCATGAAGTACAATGCAATGACTCCATTCATTTCCAAAATCTTTATGAACAGATTCACCAGGGAGATAAAGACTGCTCCATAAAATGAACATATTCCTAAGCCTTCCAGCATGGTCCCAGCTGTTCACAGTCTCTCCCGCTGACACCAGGACTTCATCAATCTTTGATCTCATCTCCAGCTGCATGTTTTAGGATCTCATCCTAAAGAACAAGCATGATGCTAAAACAGTTCCTCGACTTCTGCTGTAAGAGGTGGTAAAGAAGGAAATATATGGGAGTCTGTTTCAGCTGACACAGTCCGAGTTCCTCACTACAAAACAGGTTTTAGATCACAAGCTACTCCAAATTTTATTTAAAGTCTCTCTTTTTAAGACACTGTCTTCCATGTTGGAGGCTGCCAATTTTTACTGAAGTTAACATCATGTTCATACAATACAAACTAAGACTCCACAGGTCCGTCCACACCAGTAAATTAAATGATCCCCAAGAGGGGCCTTTGTCATTGCAGCTGTTGTTTTAAATTCTGCTTAGGGAGAGATGCACGGGAAAATGACAGATGACCTCAGGCAATATCCTGCAAGGATGAGTCCAACTCTTTAGAAGTACAGATGAGGCTTTTCCAGTGTCCAGGCACATCCTTTAATTTACTGGTGTGAGCAGACAGGACAGTATTCGCAAGGCTTACCAGTAAATGGGAGGAACAGCTATAATGGCTAAATCATGTTCAATTTTCCCTCCAAATGTACTTAAAATTCTCAGGCAAAAACTTAATTTTAAATTAGCTCCCCACAACGGTCAGTTTAAATAACCTTCTCTGCATAGTAGTTTCCTAATACAAACGGCAAAATCTCTGGTAGTGAAACTGAAAGAGGGCTGGAGAAACTGATACTTTCATAAAACAATAAACGAGGGTCAGTTCTAAAGATAAATAAACAAANATCCATATTTATTTTTCTCCTTAAAAAAAAAAAAAAAAAAAAAAAGAGTTAAGTCCTGGAATGTTGTAAGTCTTAACACTAATGAAAGGTGGTACAAACAATTACTATTATTATTATTACTATTATTACTATTATTATTATTATTATTATTATTATTGTTGTTGTTGTTGTTGTTGTTGTTATTACCCTTGTTATCAATATTGAAATTGGTAATAATATTACTAGTATTAATAGTATTAATATTATTATTCAGTAACACCAGAACTCTACCACATCCTCAAAAAAGACCATCAAAAATTTGAATAAGCTTTGATGAAAATTACTCATAATTCTCTAGCAAAGTTGATGCAGTGATGTGTTACTAAAGCTGAATGATTTTTCTCAGGTTTTTTCAATGCTCATTAGTAATTAATTTTTCTTCTTTAAAGAAGATGAGGTCTTCTTTGCATAAAAATGAACCATGGACAATTTCCAAAGGAATGAATAAGTCTTTTTTTCAGCATGCTTCAGTAAATAGCTTGGGCTTGGATATCGAAGAGACTTGATCGAAAAGGCACTTCAGTGACTGTGTTTAGTTAATTTCTTATGTGATTTTGAGTAAGTTATTTCCTGGGGAGAAAGATAATTTCATACATTTTCAAGGTAAAATTAGGGGCCAAAAAATGCCCTGGGGCCAATGGGGCAAAATATTTAACTTCAGGGATAACCAGGTCAGCAGTTAGGCAGTAAGCTCCGGTACTTATGCATTCTGTTTTGGCAAGCTCATTAGCCACACAAAAAGTTTGAGCTACTAGAGGAGCAAAAGGAAAAGCTTGGAATCAGGAAAATAGAATACCTCCTCTCATGACTTAAATGAGTATATTTCATGTGCGTATATCTGTAGGGCAATTCTTAACAAATTAAATGACAATGGCTGTGGTTTTCAGTTGTTCTATTTAATCAAATAAAGAAATATATTCATAAACAAACAAATATATATATATNGCGTAGAAAAGCTGGGATAGCCTCACCAAAATAGTTCTGTGCCACAGCATGAATTTCTTGCTTGTATCACTTCTGACTCCAACACCTTTCCTACTAGTCAAGTACACCTAAAGGACTTGATGGACTAAATGTGTCCTGATACTCAGGAATACGTGGTGATATTGACAAATGCTCACTGTAGTCCAGAATGAGGTAGAACCACCCAACTCATTTTCCTTATGACCTACTGGTATGGTAAGCATTAATTTGAATGAAGGTCTTGGAAATACAGGAGCTTGCTCATTACTTTCTGTTCTCTGTCACATCTATCCTGTGACCTACTGCCTCTGTTCCTCTGTTTTACTCTCGGACTGGCTGCTGTTAACCATTATATTTTTTCTCTTTACTGCTTTTTTGCTCGAAGCTATAATAGGCAGTGATTCTGAACTCTGTATGATCTAAGGAAGTCTTGGGAGAGGGAGAGAGANGCTTTCACCAGATGATTGTGGTAAACACAAAAAGGTGAGGAGGTTCTCTGTCAAAAATGCATCAGTTCTTGGAATAAAAAAAAAAACAA
>VZTF01003053.1:1137037-1165328 GCA_013397755.1 Cnemophilus loriae
GTCCTGATACTCAGGAATACGTGGTGATATTGACAAATGCTCACTGTAGTCCAGAATGAGGTAGAACCACCCAACTCATTTTCCTTATGACCTACTGGTATGGTAAGCATTAATTTGAATGAAGGTCTTGGAAATACAGGAGCTTGCTCATTACTTTCTGTTCTCTGTCACATCTATCCTGTGACCTACTGCCTCTGTTCCTCTGTTTTACTCTCGGACTGGCTGCTGTTAACCATTATATTTTTTCTCTTTACTGCTTTTTTGCTCGAAGCTATAATAGGCAGTGATTCTGAACTCTGTATGATCTAAGGAAGTCTTGGGAGAGGGAGAGAGACACACACGTATGTGTGTAGTGTTGAGGGAGATTACAGAGTAGAAAATAAAGTGATATCTGCATTACTTGGAATGCTTTAAATTTGATTTGATGCAGAATTATCAAGCAAAGTTATCTGACCTGTGTTATGCAGGAGGAGTTACACAAGGTCCCATTTGGACTTAAAATCTATGAATCTATAACAGCAATGGAAAGTACGTATAAGGTGACCTTCCCAGATTCACAGTAAGTTTCAGCTGAGAATGTCTTATCTGACTATCCATGCAACAATAAAAAGAGTTATAATCAACAACCTCAAAAACGCCTTAGTGTATTTTAAAGGCAAACAAGGTCATTTGCGATGGTTCATCAATTTTCAGAAAGCATTTGAGTTTTTCAGTTTGGATTTTCTGTTGGGATTTTTGTTTTTTTAATTGCAGATTGAAGTGGGAGTTGGTAGCAATGATTTTTAAAATCTGCTGGGAAAGATAACATTCAGTTCCTAGGTAAGGGGTCTTGTCAAGAAGTGTCCTGACAAACTTCTGCTTTTTCTGCGCCCAGTACATAAAGAGACAATTACTGAGACACCATTCCTTTGCATTTACTCCCTTGTTTATTGATAACTGTAATTTCTTTGAAGGAGCACAAGTAATGGCTAGACCGAGCAATGTGTCCGTCAGATGTAACCTTAGCAGATACTTAATTCTTACCATTTGTTGACCAAAGCAGAGTGGTTCAAATGCCCTTGTCTGGTCTACAATAGCAGAAAAAAGAGTGCATAAACAGTTCCAATGGTGTGAACCACGATGAACTGGAACAGAGCAGCCTGAGGTCTCTGGATGAAGGAGGAAAGCATGGAGGCAGCATGGGGAAGAACTACACTGCAGGGAGGCAGACAGAGAAGAATTATGTCTTTCATTTCCTGACTCCTGAAGATGAAGTGTAGATGAGAGAGTGGGATGTAGGGAGCCCTCATCCACCACAGGATTTTTCTTCCCTTCCCCACGGACAGTCTCTCTGGGGCAGGCAAGTCTCCGGGACTGACTGTACTTTCCATGCAGAGTCACATCTCTCTGTAGTGGTGATATTTTAATTTCCAGTCCCACTCTACCTCCACTTCAGCCCCTGTTTCCTGCTAATACATGACAGCGTGGTGCTTTTGATGAAAAGGAAGGTAAATGAAGGGCATATCTGGCAACCTCAAGTTCCTTTTCTCATGTTCTCCCTGCCAACATACAGTGATAGTGCTGTCTCTGTTATTTGTCCTCCAGCAATGTGTGTTTGCAGAAAGCAGTGTGCTAGGGTTGGGAACCTCATTCAGGTAAGATATCCTGTGTATCTTCATCAGGAAGTGCACTGAAGAAGCTCTACAGCTGACCAAAGTGTTTAAATGGATCTCAAAGAGACAACTACTCTTCGATCCATATTTTTCCCAAGAACTCCTGCCCCACACATGCAGTACTTTGTTTCAAGGGCTCAGTGAATAGTGAGGCATCTAGCTCTGCTGTCTAAAAAAACCCCAAACAAACAACAAAACAAAACTCTAAAAGCCAGCAAACCAACAAAAAAACCCCAAAAACAAACACAAACAAACAAACAAAAAACACAAACTAAAAAAATCCAACCAACCAAAAAACACACAAACAAAAGTGGGGACAGTTTACTTTATAGTCCAGTGTCCAGAGACAGTGAAAACATGAGTTAGTCCATCTCGGCTGGCCAGGGACCAGAGCTAACTCCCTGACATAGGTCACTGAGTCAGTAAAAGAATATTCTTTATCTCTTTCTCTGTTTGTCTTGTTCAAGGCCATGAGCTTGGTGCCTTTATCAATCTGCCTTTCTCACTTAGCTGCTTCACTTGCAGTTAAAGTTTCCTGTTCTGTTTTGCAACACAAAAGACAGTTCCTGACATGAATAGGAAATGATGCTCTATAGTGGGATGATGCGTTATAGATATGCATTTTGGAATTCTGTAGTATAACATAGTATTCCTACTATACTCTTTACATCTTTAAAACTGAATTTTAGCTAGACTGTCAGTGACCCAAATGCAGTAGAATGCATGATTATCTCATATTAACGTTCCTTAATCCTTCCCTTTTTTTTTTTTTTTTTAAACCATTCTCAAGAAAGCCACTTAATAAGGACAGAACGTCAATAATTAAGATAGGGATTGTGTGGGGCTGTAAAACATAATTTGTAATCAAAAGATGATGTATCCCGGGTACAGAATAGAAGAAAATATCAAGAGTCTCCTAGGGCAGCCCACCCGGAATCCTGCCACCTCTGATGTCCTGGAAACATGTCAGGAATGCTGCAGATTATGTGCAGAGTAATGGAGACTGCCTGTTTCCTTCCCTTGTTGTTCAAAAAAGAAGAACCTATTGTTTTATCTCCTTAGAAAAGCCCTTAGTGTGGAAAGGACTCAAGATCAAACATAAGTGGGCTGATGATTTTGGAGCCAGATTCCTGATCCACACTTTCATGCCTGCATTCTCAATGCATAACTTATTCTGCAATCAGAAATGTTTTTCTAAGGAAAAATAAGGAAATTAAAAGGTGACTTCTTTCACCAATCCCACAAAAAACTGCATCCCAGCAAAAAACAGAATGGGATGTGATCGTATACTGCAACATGACATGTTCTTAGTATCTTTTTAATGGACTGTAATGACTGTGAAGTCTTTTTATTCCTGTGATTAAATTCACTTATATGAAGAAGGAAAATCTAAATCTAGTACGGAAATCTGGACGTGGAAACGTAATCCGCAATTTTGTACCAGGCTAAAAATAAGACTTCACCAAAAATGAAGCAGTTACTTCTGAGGTCAAAGGTTCCCTACACCAGAATCCTCCAGAGCGGCATCCTCTCCCCGAAATACAGCAATAGAAGACATTTAGTGAAATAATAAGACGGACGAAACAACTACTGAGTGATTTCTCGCTGACACATTCCCCTACCTCCTGGCTCTTCGTGATGCTGGCACTTCCTGAAGGGAAGCTAACATCCTTTCCACAGTACTTAATAACCTCCCACAGACCCGTTCCTTCTGGACCTTTCTACTGCCTTTTTTAATCCTTTTGAATCCTCAGAAACATCCTGTGGTGATGAGAAACTCTGTTTAATTGTGTGTTGCATGAAAATTGCCTTCATATGTTTCAAATATTTTTGTCCATAAATCGCTTGGATACACCCTTATTTCTGCATTTTAAAGGCTAATGACAGGCTGATTCCTCTCCCTTTCTCATCCTGTGTCTGGCTGTACAGGCCTCTGTGAGACACCTGACACCATCAGCATTTTCTCAAGCTTCAGTGTTCGACTGTTGAGTCTTTACTTGCCCAAAATCCATCCTCAAACACAGATCATTATTTGCCACCTTTTCCTACTTTTCTTTTCCTTCATCTGATATATTAGCTTTTTAGAACCTGTGAGAACTGCAAGGAATATTTAAAATAGGTCTGTACTGCAAGGAATATTTAAAATAGGTCTGTACCTTATGCTCTTTCCAAGGTGACTACTTTACACCTCTATTAGCCCAGTTTCACACAGGAGCCCCTAAATCAATGGGAATATACTATTACAAGAGGCTGGCATTTAAACACCCTCATTCTCCACCTATGGGCCCAGAATCTGCTTATTATTCATTTGTGAGGGGATGTTTTGGCCCTATGAGCAGTGGAACAAACCCTCAAGATAAGTAACGTCTGAGGCAGCTGCTTGAGTGGATCCGTCATTATCACTTGACTACGCTCTGTGGATAAACAGAGGCCTTCAGTCCCTGGGGCTGCTAATCTGACACCTTTCATGGAGCACTAAAAGAATTCACTTAAAATTAAAAACAATGCACAGCTGTTTCAATGGATAAGTCATGCCATTTGCATGAGGATAATGGATAATCAATATACAATGGTGACACAAATTAAACGTGGATTAAATAGTCATTGTTCCACAGCTATGCTCTATGTGATTTTCCCAGATACCGTGTGATAGTCCTGCATTTTTTATTACTGCTTCGAGAAAAATGCATTTTCTTCCCTTGGAAGATGCTTCTTCTTTATCAGTCGTACTGGTACAAAACAAACAAATGAAAGTGCTAATTTTCCCTGTTTATCTACCACATCAGATTTCACTTTCTGAAGAGTGGTAGAGATTACAGAGGAGAACTATTTCTTTTTATTACAGTCCTCAGATATTCTTGGTGCAAGAGATTCTGAGAATGGGGCCAAAAATTATAGGCCATGGTGAACTTAATTTTAAAATTCTAAAAGGTTTCTTGTTTCTGGTACACGTTTTCTGTGGTTGATATGGCGATACACACTCACCTTAAGAACAGGACATAAGGCAGGCAGGATGAATCATTCCCTGGAGACGTCTGTCTCCCTCCACTCAGTACTAAGGGAGCCGAGGCAAACTGCTTAGTTTAGGAGTCCAAGTTCTTGCTGGCTACACTCTTATGAAATTAATCTTATTCCTATTTGTTTTTAAAGAGTTGTCTAGCAACATTCAGATCTAAAAGAAGTTATTCCCGATTTCATTTTACTCATACAATAATAATTAAATATTTCAACATTGTTAATGTATTTAAACCCACATTTAGCCAACATTAGGACACACAGTTACTTCCAATGTAGAAGTGTGACCAAAGTGATTTATGAGAATTTATGACAATTTCTTTGAGGAAGAAATAGTAGATCCACGAAATCTTAAGCTTCGGTCATTCTTCTCTTTAAGATCCAGTTGGAATTTAGGCGCTGAACTCTATAGTCTCCTTTGAAAGAATTATATTGTGATATCCAAAATTTCACCCAAGCCTCAGTGACAGAGAACATCTGAAAGAGGCAGCCAAAGGAAGTTATACATAGGACCAAAGGTTGTATTTAGACTCTGAATATAGCTCTTAATCATTTCAGATAAGTCAACCAAAACCCATAATTAATAACGAAAAGTAATAATGAACTTCTGTCTAACATACACTACTTAACTAACCTCAATTCAAATCACTGACCTAGAAGTATTAAACTCCCTTTCCTATTACTAATCAGATGAAAGAAACACCAACTGCTCATAGAAATGGCTTTTCTTTTCATTTGTTTCACTGAGACAAAGTAGGTCCTTTTCAGTCTGTGTGATATTTTTTCACAGGCAGACCTGATGCCAAAAACTACACTACTTCTTTTTATTTGTCAAAACTTTTGTGGAGAGACAGAAAGGTGCAGAATGTTGAAAATGAGAATTATTTTAATCATAGTTATAATCTTAAGAAATTTTCATCAGTGTAAGAAAATACTTTATATTGGAAAAGAAAATACTGGAACGTCCCATTCTGCTTAACCTTGTCATTTTCCTTTCAAAACTGAATATTTCTGATGAAGGAAAAGTGAGGAATGCAATTTTTTTTTGACGGTAGATCTGTGAGGTTATGGCTTGTTTTTCATCCGGGTTTAAAAACGTTCCACTCATCCTTGCTGAACGTGAGTACTTAAACATCAGCATTTGAAATAAAAAGGCAGCCAGGGACTTAGCAAGACCTCATATGGACTTGACAGTAGATTTTAGAAACTATTTAGTTTTGTATTAAAAATGCTTTTTCTTTTGTAGAGTCAGTAGTGAAATTTGCACTGACCTCGCGGGGAACAGAGGAAGACCTACGTTGTGTACTTCCAAACAGCTCACCTCAAGTCTTGAAAATCTGCCCTTGCTTGGCCCTCCTGTTTGCCTGTTTGATCTGTGCTGTAATGGGAATGCTGCTGCTGCACTGCTGCCAGCCATCTGAGATGCTCACCATTCCCAAAGAATTTTGCTCTCGAGCTGGCTGCAAACTGACATTGCCTTTTTGTAATATATTTATCTGGGTGTTTGCTGGCAGGGATGGAGAGAAATGCCAGTTATGTAAGTGAGAAAACCTGTTTTACAAGTGAAAATAATGTCTACAATCTGGAAGATATTTAAATGAGTCAGACGTTAGGATACACATTTAAACCCAAACCTGATATATTTGAATTCAGCAAACACTTGCACATGCATGTAATCCCTCGGTAATCAGGGAAGAAATGTTCATATGACTTAAACTTTTCACAGGCATGAGACTTTGTATGACTGCTCCCTCAAGTGGGAATATTAAAATATCTAAAAGGGAAGTGGTAAGTGGAGGTTCATACTGAGGGTCACTTCCCAACAGCTGCAAAACCAGTTGTATGAAACAACCTGCATAGCTCATGCTATCAGCTGAGAAAAACTACACTGAAATAAATTACTAGTGGCCAAACAGCCAGCATTCATGCCAAATATCAGTTGGGGTTTCAGAGTAAAAATCAACGCCCATCTGTATATATATGGCTTAATATAAACAAAAGCAAAACAAAACCAACCAGCCAAACAAACAAACAGCAAAAAAACCCCAAAAATTCAATTTTATTTATTTTTAATATTGTCTGGCCCTAGCAACAGATAATTAGAAATATTTCATGTAGGAAAACATCTGCAAGTTAAAATTTTTTAAAGCTTAAATCTTAGCATTTGGCAGTACAGAAATAATATGTTAGGCGTGTTGCACTCTCTCTCAGTATGATAGCAACTAAAGTGGCTTAAAATTGGATTCATTTATAAAGCTGGACACCATTAATATCACCCCCTGCATGACAGTAATTCATTTCACTCTGGTTTGTCTGCACAGCGGTAGGGGCTCTGGTCCTTGTATTCAGATCACAGTCCTAATTAAGTATTCATTATAGAATACATACTTTTTCATTTTAGACGGAATATCAAACATTCATGGCTGGTATTAAACTTGTTTACCATTGGACTATTGTTTTATTAATAAACAGTGCCACACATGTCAGCACTAACTTCAGGGTCAAAAAGAGAGCTGAATTGAAACTCAATCCTTACATGCAAATTTCTTGGGACCTTTCGGGAAAAAGCTGTAACTTTCACATTAGTACCAGCCTCCGTGATTTCAGGGGGAGTGATAAAACATTTTGAGTTTCTTTATTCTATTTTCTCTTTGAACGCACCTGAAATCTCATGAAGAAAAGCCAAGCAGAGGTTTCTGGTTTCAAATAAAAGTCAATGGCAGATATCTAGATTTAGTTTTATTTTAGTGTTGAGCTCACAAACACAAAGGTGCATCTATAATGTAGTTGGTAATTCTCCAAAAATCAAGCAGTCTGAGAAAAACGTCTTTATTTTGAGTCAGAATAATAATTTCTGAGCAGTGTGGAGCAAGCAATAGAAACCCATCCTGCTCAAATCACCTTGCACTTATAGAGTCTCCAGCAACATCAATCTGCTCCATCTGCTCCCCAGCACATCCGGAAGGCTTATCTTTCTTATGGCCTCTTTTTACAAGTCCGTATGAATTGTAAGTCTGCACCTTGCAAAGGTACACGGTCTTGCTGGACAAGAACTTTCCCCAAGCAGAAGAGAGAAGACAGTTACAATCAAGATTACCTAACCATAGAAACGTAGAAATCATATTCACAGTTCTCTGTCGAGGTGAACCAAGGGAGAGTCCAGCTACTCCTGTTTATATACAGGTTTATAATGTAATTAAAGCGCACTTGAATGTCTGAGACATTGTGAGGAGTACACTTAGGTGCCAGAATCCAGACTCTTATTTCCTTCTTCTACCTTAGGGCAATTCCTTGGGAGGTCCAGGAAGCAAGATGGGGTTGCCTCGTGTTTCACTCGTTCCTTTGACCTGTCAGTTATGAAAGGAGTGGGACCTATCAAGGTTGACACGTATTTTCAGTGTTGTGCCACCATTTTGTGCATTTGTGGTCTAAAATAAGCCTTAAAAGACAATAGAGATGGCAAATACTTATACAGCAACTGCTGGATTTATAGTATGCTGAAGAAATTGTAGACTAATATCAATATTTTCATCTTCATCATTTCCACATATAGACACTCCCAAAAATCTGAGAGGACAAATGTGAAGTAGTTTTTTATAGAGAAATAATAATCAAGAATAATGCAATAAATTTATTATCTGAATAAAAATTCTTCAACTCAACAGCTTATTTTTCAAATAGAAAAACATGTATTTGTGCTCTTCAGAAAAAAAAAAAAAAAAACAACCAAAACAACTTACCAATTCCCCCCAAAAAACCCCAATCAACCAACCAACCAACCAACCAACCAACCAACCAACCAACCAACCAACCAAAACCCAACCCAACTCAAACCAAACAAAATCTGTAAAACAAAACATAAAAACACTCCACCCAAAACCGAACAAACAACACCACCACCAACCCCCACCGCCAAACAACCAGAAAACCAACCCAACTTTGAATGGGAGTTGTTTGGGATATTTTTCCTGTACCCAAGGGAAGCTAATATAAAGAGAAATTAGAAGCTTTATACGATGATACAAAGAAGGGAAGGGATTTATTAAGTGTTTTTTTTCTGGGAGAATTATTCTGAGAATCCTAGAAGCCTGGCCATGGAAGTACTTTGAGATCTTCTGCTTGGATTATTTAATATTATTTGGACAATTAGCAGAAAATGAGAGAGAAGACAGAAAATATAATGTACAGTACAGTTTTCTCTGGAGATAGTTGTGTTTTGTTGAAAAAGTAATTAAAGAAATATTTTTGGATGAAAGTATAATCAAAAGATAAAGTGCCACTTTGAAATGTTCCATTAGGTTGAAAGTTCCATTTACCACCTAGGAGGCGGTTTTGATGACTGAGCTATTTTCATGAGTGCTGCACGACAGACTTCAGCCAAGAAGAAGCACACTAGCATAGACCTACTCTTTATATTGTTTAAGCTACATAGCCTATTGTGCATTAAACAGGCTGGAGAGCACAGATGAACGGCATTGTCAGGCAGAGAGACATCAATGAATATCTAGGGGTCAGAAAAGGAGGAACTGGCGTCTCAATCTGGGTTATAGGTGTCCACACCTAAACTCCTGTCAGACTATATGGGAGACATTGATTTGGATGATATCCATCTTGCAGATACCTCTGACTCAGTTACCTCAGATTCCCTTGATCATCAAGAGGACGATTCTTTCCACCCTGAAATATATACGTGAAACAGACCACATAAATTGCATCACAAAAGCTTCTGCCACTGTCTGAGGAGTAAAAGAGAGTCCAAGATGATGTATTCAAAGGAAGATGGTGGTGTAAATGTCTCCCAGATACAGTTAGGTGAGGTGAACCCAAGAGGATGTTACTCAGTTCCCTGGAGTGACAGCAAGAAAGCACTTACACATCCACTCCTTAATGTAACTTGAACACTGGGCTCAGCAGTAGGTTAACAAACCCAGAAAGAAAAAGAATAGTAATAGAAATGTCTTTATATTACATTGAGAGTAGTACACAGGACATCACAGAATCAAAGATTCAGAGAGCAGTTTGTGTGGGAAGAGACCTTAAATACCTCTTGTTCCAACCCCCCTGCCATGGGCAGGGACGCCTTGCACTAGTCCGGGTCAGTCAACACGGCGTACAGCTTGGCCTTGAACACTTCCAAGGATGTGGCAGCCACAGCTTCTCCAGATGACCTTTTCTACTGCCTCACCACCTTCAACAGGAAGAGTTTCTTCCTAATATCCAGTCTAAACCAACTGTCATTTGGTCTGAAGCCATTCCCTCTTGTCCTGTCACTACAAGTGATTTGCAAATAGTCCGTCTCTCTCTTTTTTGTAGGCTTCCTTCAGGTATTGGAAGGCTGCTATTAGGCCACACCAGAGCTGTCCTTACTCCAGGCCAAATAATCCCAGTTCTCTCAGCCTTTCCTCACAGCAGAGGTTCTCTATCCCTCTGATCATCTTGGTAGCCTCCCTGTCCTTCCCTGTCCTTCCCATTCTGGGATCCCAGAGCGGGGTGCAGTGCTCCAGGTGGGTCTCACCAGAGCGGAGCAGAGGGGCAGAATCCCCTCCTCTCCCTGCCCTGCTGCCCACGGGGCTCTGGATGCAGCCCAGGACACGTTTGGCTCTCTGGGCTGTGAGTGCTGTGGCCGGGGCATGTCCAGCCTCTCACCCACCAGCACCCCCAAGTCCTTCTGGGCAGGGCTGCTCCACCTGTTTATGCCTAGCCTGGACTGACACCAGGTGCATCCCGCAACACGTATGTAACACCTCGCACGTGGTCTGGTTAAACCTCGTGAGATTCCCATGACCCACTTCCTGGGTTTGTCCTGGTTCTTCTGGACAGCATCCCATCCCTCAGGTGTGTCGACTGCACCACTCAGCTTGGTGTCGTCTGCAAACTTGTGGAGGGCGCACTCGATCCCTTTGTCTATGTCATTAGTGAAGGTATTGAATAACACTGGTTCCAGTGCCACTCGTCATTGATGTCCGTCGGGACCCTCGGCCATTGACCGTGACCGCCTGGATGCGACCACCCAGCCGATTCCTTATCCATCTAAAAGAGCACTCGCCAAACCCATCCGCTCTCCAGTACAGAGAGAAGGATGCTGTGGGAGACCTTGTCAGAAGCTGTGTTTTCTGTTACGAAGTCCAGTGTGGGAGGGGTACCACTGTACAGTTGGGCCCAAATTAAAGATGTAGAACCCATGCAATAATGGTACTGAGACAGCTCAAAGTTTTGGTGAGGACACCAGAGCTAACGTTTTTTTCTTCTGTGGGGGAAATATGGTCCATGAATAGGGCAAGCTGCCGGATTCTGCCCACAGAGAAGATTAGAGTATTAAACGCTTTGTTGATGGTGGAGACTTAACCTATTTTGATTCTCAGTTTCCTCATGTGTAAAAGGGAATTAAAATTTTGAATGGTTCTGTAGTTTTCATTAGAGCAGCAATATTTTTTTTTTCTATTTTTTCTTTTATTTTCTGTTTTTAAAACCTTTTTAACTTTAATTTTTTTAATGACTCATTTAGACAGTGAAAATATAAACTAGAAGAGCACATCTAAGTAGTCCAATTGTAGTGCAGTATTAATTATTCCAAATTGAAGTTGAAGCTAGGAAATTTTGAACTCAGTCAGGAAAAATGAAAATGCCGAATATTTTCCTGCTTTTCAAGAGAGAGTCACAAGACGTTATAGCCGCCAGCTACAAATATCAGCAAAACAAGGTAGCATCTTGCATTCTATAACCTAATAATATTTAAATCACATGTGTTTTCTTTGGAATTAATGCTTTTTCTGACTTGCATGAGATTTAAACTTGAGTATCCTTCATCTGCAGGGAATAGCACAGGAGCTGAGGACTATATATATTCTAAAACTGGTTTCTTTCAATGTCAAGATACACAGACAGCCATTGCATAATCAAGAAAGCACAATTATTATTCATAATGCTTCAGGTAAGATATTTAGAAATACGATACTTACATTGATGTCTTTGTTCTCATTCTAGAAGAGGAACTATCTGTCCAAAATTTTTACAGTCACATATTTCTGAATTTTTTTATTATCTTCCTTTATGAAAGAAGCAGACAATTTCTAATTTACTTTAATAGAAGTACTAGAAATCTTTAAATGCCTTTCTAGAGTTCTTGGAAGTACTTGGGAAAACATTAGGTTTTGGTGGGGTTTTTTTGGTTGGTTGGTTTGGATTTCTTTTTAAGTAGCCACTATTAATCTATTATGACTTCACATTTATTTCAACTTGAAAAACAAGCTTTTTAAACTGCTGTAATGGCTATAAACACAAAAAGTGCATTTTCCCATATTTGCCCATTATTTTCAGAAGAATTTGCCAGTTTGTGATGATAAACATAAAAGTCCACATTATAAGTATGTATATTTACATAGAATTTCAGGTTTCTACCAATAAAATATTCAGGGGAAGGCAACAGTTCTTCTTTTTTGGGCTGGAATGTTTCCGTTTGTTTTGGTATATTATATCTTAATGTGCTATACATAAACATTCAAAACAAAACACTTGAGAAATTAAAAAGTATTTTTGAAATTGCCACAACATGATGTTTCTAGCCTACTAAAACTTAGGGATTATTTCAATTTTTTTAGAAACAAAAATCAACAAAATAGGCATGATTTGGAGAAGTATTTAGAGCCTGTCTTAAGTGCATTGTCTGGCAGAAAACCAGCAGAAGTCAGCAGGAATATCTTCTAACTACTGCTGTTCAGAAAGCATTTCTCAGTAGTAACACCGTGCACGGCAAAAGCAAGACACGACCTGTATTATCTGCTCTCCGCTGTCAAGATCAGATGGAGTGAAATCTTGTGACATTTTCAGAAGCAGCTGCCTGTGATCCAGGCAAGAGTTGGATGTGGAATGGATTGACCTTCGGGAAAGCATTTATTGCTGTAGCAGTTTTGTTCCTTTTATATAAATACTGTCAGGTACCTATCCCACCCACTATGGAAAAAAGTTGTTTGACGTCAACAGTTACAAATGTCAAAATTCTACATGGGATCTGCAGAAAATAGAAAAAAAACCCCTATAAACTTGCATTAAAAATGTACATTTTCAGTTCAAATAATTCCTCAGATGAGGTGTTTCAGAACTCCAGTTCTTCCTGGGACAGTCCTAAATGTGGAACACAGTCTATGGATCACCCAGCTGAGGTCTGAGCTTCTCAGACCAGAAGAGGAGCTCTTTCCAACAGTGATGCCTAGGTGTTTCGGTCTGCCTTGCCACTGGAAGGACACCCACGGGCAGAACTGCTTCCTCCAAGCTGCTTTTAATGTCCCTCCTCACTTTCCACGTCTTTGTGGTGATATGCCACACTCTGACTACTCTCTCCTAGATCAGGTGAATGCTCAAGCACAGAATATGCCACTGAGATCTGCTGTGATAGTGGAAGGCCTCCTGCACAATGGCAGAAGAGAATTTTTTTGTCCTTCATCTGTGCCTTTAAACACGGGAGTGAGAAGGAAATTTTCCAGGCTATTCATTTATAACAGGCAGAATGAGCTAGAAAAATGTCCTAGTTATTGCAAACCTGTGAGAAAAGGATGTGGTTTGAATATGACTGAATAAAAATGAGGGCACACAAACTCAGTGAAGAGAAGAGATGTTACAGTGCTTAACAATAATGGTTACAGTCTCATTTTCTGACAAACTGGAATAGAATATAATCACAATGTGAGCTCCATAATTAAAGCAAAGATAGCAGTGACATTTTTATTGTATATTTCAACTGCTGAGTAAGTTCCTTTTTTCTATTTTACTTTTATTTTTTTCCAACTCATACAGAAACTATTCATTTTTGCAGGCAGGAACAACCCAGCTAGTGGAACTCTTAATTGCATGCAGCTTTATGCCAAGAAAAACTCCAATCCAGTGAGTCTGTTTTGTTAAGCAGCTATGGTGAAACTCCAAGGTTTGGTTTCAAAGTGTGAATGTTTAGCTACAAAAGAAAAAAAAATAAAAACGCTTCCTTCAAAATGCGTTCGGGAAACCAGTCCCTTGTTCTGTTTAGGATCTGTACCAGTTCAATTTCTAGCCAAAGTACACTGCATTTTACAATCTTGCTGAAAAAAGACAAATGCCAAAATATGATAATGCTGGAATCCTAAAAGGAATATTTATATGCAAACATCTTTTAACCAGAAATCAAATGAAGAATTACTAAAACTCAACCATCTCCTTTTAGAAGCAAAACGATCCTTTGGCCATTTTATTCATTTATTCCAGTGTCTATCTTTCTAAAAATTGAATTTATTCTCCTGCTCTGCCATTATTTTGTGTCCTTGTCCTCAGCAAGACATGAAAATATTTAGGTTTCTTTAGGCAGAAATGTTTTTCCAAACTTGAAGACTTTCAATATATTCTATGCATCACATTTCTGCACTACTAACCATAGAACTTTTTCTTGCTTTTCTCAGTCCACTTTGCCCACAGGGCTATCTATACAGTTATCCCTCCCCTGGAGTCTTTCTGTCTGAAATAAATGAGGTTTTGGCGTAAAAACATTCTTTCTTTAAAACACCCACAAACATATACATGAAACACACAATAACTGCTATAGTCAACATCTGTGAAAGTTGTAACTTCCTTCCAGTCTCAGATTAGGTCAGATGTCTCAGACGAGAACTTGGGACGGAATGAAGAAGGATAAGCAAAGATAAATTAAACAATCTGCATGATTTTATATGGAAAAGATGTAGCAGAAGCAGAGAGAAGCCTGGGCTTCTAAATATCAAACTCTTGTAACAATGATTCATGTAAAATTTTCACTGACTGGTCACACATAATTGAAACTTGATTAAGAGATCTTCAGGTTTTCTAAGCTCTAGTGGATTGGAAACATCTTGAAAATACCTAAAATACCTTTTGTTCTGATGCATTCTGGCCTAATTTTACTGTCTTTCTGAAGTCAGTAATCACCTTTGCGTTAAAAAAGACAATGAATAAAAATAAAGGTTGATATTGTCAGCTAAACTGATAGTGAAGATAAATTAATTACTCTGCCAAGAAATTAAAAAACTGTCTGAGTTTCCAAAGCAGCTTCAGAATTGAGCTTCTTTCATTCTGGTTTGTTGTTTTTGGGTTTTTTTTTGGTTTTTTTTTGTTTGTTTGGTTTGGTTTGGTTTTTTTTGGTTTTTTTTGGGTTTTTTTTGGTTTGGTTTGGTTTGTTTTGGTTTTTTTTTTTTTTCATTTGTTTGTTTGTTTGTTTGAGGTCTTTTTGTAGGAGATTTTTTGTTTGGTTGGTTTGTTTGTTTTTTGTGGTATTTCAGCAGTTCTTAATGTATCTCAACTGGTTTTTCCTTTCTTAAAACCCCTTGAAAAATTCCCAATAAAAGAATAACTCTGTCACATGAATTGTTTTACTGCACAGCAAGCTCATGTTTTTAAAGATGTCTCTATTATAGGAAAATTAATTTCTCAAGCAACTTAGCACACTTCTAGTAAAAGCTTTCCACCCCAGGGAGTGCAATGAGTAACAGTACCCGTGCAGGCACAGTAGAAAGTTTGTCAAGCTGTGCTTTGTTTACTATTTCCGAAGAACAACTTCATGTTGCAGCAGGAAAATGTAGATGTAAATGTCTTAGAGCTGTCCCAAATATAATTCCATTTTTTCCTTTCTTCCAGTTTCTCAAAGATAGACATGAGTGTGCAAGAGCAAATGTTTGCACCAATTAATTTTTTTTTTTTTTTGGAGAAGTAAATAAGAATCTCCTAAATGTTATGGCTTCTTCTATGGCACAATGGCTGAATGATATGTTCCAAGTACTAAATGGCCTTGTGTTACATATATATTCAATATATTCCAAACTTAAGCCCTTCGTCTTCTTGCCTGGACTATCTATATCAGATGATTTCACAGGACAAACGTTGTCCAGATTCATACTAATACTGGTCGAAGAGAGCATATGGAGGTCAGCTAGTGCAGGATTCAGGGCAGGGTCTACTGGCATCACTAAGTCAGAGCAGAGGGGGCTGTGAATAGTCGTGGCTGGAAAGTTTCCGAGGGTGAAGCCCCGTGGCATCCCTGGGTGACATATTCCAGTAGTTCTCCCCTGGTCTGATGAGAGAGATTTTACTAATATCTAGTCTGAACATCCCAAAACACAAGTTAATTTCCTTTTGTTTACCCCTTGCTGAAAAAAATTTTGCCTTTTCATCTTTGTTACTTCCCATGAAGCAGCTGCAAAGTGCAGTTAGGGCAGCTCTTACGTCTTAACCAGAAAATCTGTGAAATGGAGCAGTGAATGGCAATTCAGAACAAACAACGCTTAAGATAAAAAGTTTAAAACATTTGTAGTAGAAAGAATTATGCCACAACTACAAGCATGTCAGATCAATGATCTTCATGGAGTCATGCCGACTCCTCCTGACCCTTCTGTCTTCCAACTGAGTAAACTGTCTCTTTTCCTCAAAGATGCAACCAGAAACCTCAGGAGACCAAACCTCCTTCAGAACGTTCTCAAGCTGAGACGGAACCAGCTTAAATACAATCCATGGCAACTTCAGAAACAGTTTGAGTATACAGATTTTTCATAAAACTTAGCTTGTAATTAAGTTTTTGCCAGCTGAGGAGTTGACACTTTCTGGACTCACAGTCCAACTTTGGGGATCTCGCCTTCAGGATCAGTGAACTTTTGTCTTGAAAAGAGCCTGGGTCCTTCAGTAGAATCACAGAATCATGGAATAGTCTGAGCTGGAAGAGAGCCACAAGGATCATCAGGGAATGTTTGAGGTCCATGTGTGTGCATTCAGGACCTTGCTACTAGAAGAAAGCAACTGTTTGTAAATTCTGTTTAAATATTTAAACCACAACTATCACGTTGGTAGCCAGTGGAATTTACATTGCTACTTATCCAATCCCAACCACTGCTCAGACCTGTACCACAGCTCAATCAGAACAATTTTCGAACAGTTATTAGCAGCCAGAAGAAAACTACTGTTGTTGGTTAGTGAGGACCTCATCTCCAGAATGTCAACAACATGTTTTGTATAATGGTTTTAAAATATGGCCAGAGCCTTTTTGGTCTATGTTAAGCCCTATAAAATTAATAAAGTATGTTTCCACTGCTGTTAAATTAGTGGTGCAGTTTGCCTAATAAAATATGTTTTGCTGTCCTGGTTTTATGGGCGAAGTAATAAACTACAGTTTCTAAAAGCAGTTTGACACAGTACAAAAAGCCTTTACAAGTTTCTACTTAGATTCCAGTCAAAAATAATAAGGCACAGATTATTTTTAGATTAAAGACCATATGTTAGACAATAGACATTTTGAAAAACACTGTGGTTTTCATAATTATGTTCAGGTGCTATTTTCATATTCTACTCTACAACTGTAAGATATCCATTCGTTGTTTACGGGTGTAAAGAGCAAATATAGATGTATATATATAATGTGCCAAAAATGCAGAGAGCAGTTAATCTGCTGTGATTTATTAGATTCTTGATCAATTCTTGTATGCCTTCCTCTCTCCACTACTGAGACAGAACAAGAGACTATTTCCTCTTTTTCCTCTTGCTTATGTTTTCTGATGCATTTTTCCACCTGTGTGTTAAAGGATGAAAAAAAAAAAAAAAAAGAGGGGGGGAAAAAAATGACTAACTTCTGTGCTTTTCCCAAAAAAAGTAAAGAAATCCATCAGTTAAAAAAAAAACAAAAAACAAAAAACAAAACAACCAAGATTTCCATATAAAAGGAATAACAAAAAACAATCTGTGTCTACCTGGGACACTAATGATTTTTTTAAGAAAGTGAATTTAAAAAGGGAATAATTCAACCAATATGGTGGCTAAATCAAGCTTGGACTTGGTGGAGACTATATAGGTCAAAAACTCTGAATCTTTCATAGCTAGGCTCTTGATTATTCTCTTAAATATGTATTTATGCACATGATTAAAGACTATTTTTTTTTTTTTTTCTGATGGCGTAAATGCAAATGGCTTTCAAGTGCTGAATGAAATAAATGAAGGTGGACTTAACTTTAAACATCTGCAAGTTGAGGTCATTCTCAGTGTTCAGTTTTATGTCTTTTCCTGCCTCCCGTAGAGGATTTTATCACCTTCAAAGTTGTGCGCCTAAGGTAAGTAATATGAATCATTTCTTAGACAAATCACTCTCAAATGTCTACTCAAGTTTCTTATACAACTAACTTAATTCAGATTGGAAATACTTAAGGTTAAGCAAACATATATGCATGTGTATATATATATATATGCTCACTTTAATGTTTTTATGCATTTAATGCCTAAAATTGGTATATACTTAAATCCTGTTGCAGTCTTCTAAGAGATTTAAACACATTTATGCGTAATTCTTTATTGATTCATTTGCAGTAATCAGCAATTAGGTCTAGTTTTGTGAAAGTATCAAAGAAGTTTTTTGCTTGTTTGCTTGGGTGTAGCTAACAATATTTTAGGTAACAATATTTCAGTCAATGAATTGGAACATTTTGAAATTTCTCCAAATTTTCCTCGCAGCTTTGTATCATCATTTCAAACTTGGTGCAGAAATCTTACAAGACTCCAAGAAAAGCAGTACATCTTGTAAGAGGTTTGCATTTTTTATGACAAGAGGCATCATCTGCCAAAATGAAAAGTTGGGTGACAATAAGAAAAAAAAAGTTAAAAAAAGAGAACTTTCGGTCCAGGATGAAAACAGACAGCACGAGGAAACCTACATGATCTATTTTTTTGACTGTTTGTTCAATTCTATATCTTCTTCCTCATTCAGAATTTTGTGCAGATGAGAAATTAAATTTACCTCGAATTGGTTTGGTGATTTAAGAGGCTTTCCTTAAGATACGAGATGGCTGCACATGAGCTTTTCCCAGGCTTCACAGCTTAGAAACAACTTTTTACATGGCGATAAAATCAAAAGTGTTCCCTCGCCACCGGAATATAGAGTACCTTGTTGCAAAGGTTTCCAAATTTATGTAACAGCTTAAATAGTAGACCCTTGTCTTTCATCAGAATGCCCTCTCAGCCTATTGCACAAGACTTCTCTGAAATATGGAAGACAGGGGGGAAAAACATTTTTGGAAAAGTGAGGTTTTGAACTTAGTTTAACACTGTCCGCTTTATGAGTTTTAATAATTAGATTGTTAAGTAGAATATAATCAAGATTTTTAGACATCTTGCAAGTCTTTAATGTGTGTTAAGTGATGAACTATATTTATATGACTCTCGGCAGCACAAAAGCAAACATTTATCTCCATAATAGATCTAGTTGATGAGGGAAAAGGTGAGTCTTTATGTTACTGCAAGAGATTAGGTAACCAGTGTTCTTTTTTTAAGGATTTCTGTGCTGTCTAAAATTAATGGTATTTAAAAGCATTTCATCCAGATTAACAATATAATACTAAATTCCATTTTTTAAAATCATGAGGCTTATATTTCTTTGAAATAATGAGTGCGAGACATTTACTGTAATGCTGATAATGTATAAGAATGCTGTTTCTTAAGGTGTAGGATCCATGGAGTGCTGAGATGTAACCACTGTCTGCGCCAGAAATTCTGTAAGAGTAGGAAATCACTGTTCGTCGGGTCTGACTTTGCAAATAGCCTTTCAGTGGTGCTAAATCCAGCACTGAATGACACCCAAAAAACATCAATATGGATATCAGCCAACAGCTTTTTCTTCAAAAACATCCCTGTTTTGGGCAGGTTTGCAGAACACTACGTCCAAGATGGCTGTGTGTTGAAAATATTCAGTTAAATATCAGGAAATCCTTCCAGCACCACTTACTACCTCAATGATGTGTTTGAATTGCATATTTTTTGTCAATAAAAGAAGAGGTAAAAGGTAAAAGGACTTTTCCTGCAGATGCGGGGGTCAGCTTTCAGACGGAATGTCCAGAGGAAGTCTGTATCACCTCTCAACCCAGACCTTGAGAAGGGAAGAAAATGTATGAAATTTGACGAGAACAGGATCACTTTCCAGAAAGAATTAGATCAGTTTCCAGAAGGACCTTGCAAGTATCTTTTACTGTTTCTTTCCTTTATGAATTTTGTTTCCAATTTTATGAAGAAGTATCTTACTCTGACACTTGCTGGAGTAAACTTACCAAACATTTTAAACAGCAAAAAGTTGTCTGAAATTTCTTTGAAAAACATTGAGAACTTATTTCCTTAGGGGTCAGCGAACTGTGAAACTCTTTATAAAAGTGTGTCTTGAGACTTTTGTGCTCTTTTGTATGCATTACTGAAGTGTTATTTGGAAAGAAGAAGAAAATGAGAAGAAAATTAGGACCTGAAAATACTTACACATATTATAAACACTAACGAGATATTTAAAGATCTGTATTGCTGGGTTTGGTTTTGCGCAGAAAAGTTTAGCTGAGATTTGTTTTATGTTGTCGCTTTGAAACTTAGATCCTTCAAGAAGATTTTCATTGATTTCATTTTCTTTGCACTTTACCATCAGCTGTATTGATAGAACAACTGTGTACAGCTCCAAATAACTCCTGCGATAAAGCAGAAGAAATACATTTTGCTCCATCTAAAGCTTCTCTCCCCAGTTACGTTTGTCAAAAGGTAAACCTTACTTCTATAAGGTGATCTCAGTATCTTTAAGAGGAAATTCCAATTATCAGGGAATGAGCGGTGGCTGGAATAAAGGAAGAGGTGGCTTAGTGAGAAAGATAATGCAATGCTTAATTCTCGAGTAAAATAGATCAAACAGTGAGAGATTCGTTCTTGCTTTTGAACAAAGGCACTGAACTAATTTCATTTAAGTTGGGGATTACAATTTCCAAATTTCTTTGTTGTTTTCTTGCACCTGAATGTACGTTGGGAACTGGAGACATGGAGTGGGGGCTGGAGAGCAGGTGGCAGGTGTGGCAGTCGCATTTCCCAGCTTCGAAAGAGCAGACCAGGTCAGTGAGCACCGCTGTTGTCATGCCGCAGACAGAGTGTGAGGACACTCTGTTTATGCATTTGGTGATACGGAAATTCTGTGTGCCTGACTCCAAGGCTTGAGAATGCTGGGAATGAAGTGGAGGATGTCACACTGAAGCAATGCCTGAACCTCTTTAAGAACCACCCTTATGTGACTTCAGGAACACGTACTGCTTGCTTCTCGTGAAACACAGGCCTCTAACCCACAGACACACCTTAGATGCTAAAATTAGTGAGTTGCATTTCTGAAGTCTTGAGAATAGTGTATTTTTTACTCAAATTAATGGCAGCTCTTGGCTTTTGGTAAATAAACCATTTAAAATTCTAAATGAATGGATTTTGATGATTACTTTTAAGAATCCTTTAAAATAAACAAAAAAATTCCAAACAATTACTCAGAATTCTCTAGGACTCTGTTAATTGCTGTCTGTCTCTGTGAAAAATTCTCAGATACCTCTGAATTTCACAAGCTAACACAAATTTTAGACCAAATTTTATTATGTCTGACATTTTGTACATAGCTAGCTTACTATTCATGTTCTCATTCCTGTTTTTAATAATAGAGGTTCAGTTGTCAAATTAACGAACAATATTTCACCACATGACTTAGATGAATATTACACAACATGAATAGCAAATTATCGAAGTGTACTGTTCATATGCAAAACCTAAATGAAAAAAAAAAAGCATCTAATTACTCATTGTAATAATTATAATTATAAGACTGACTTGGATGCATGATTGATTTGTGACTTGTTCACACACACAAAATCTTTCAATCATAACACAGACACTCAGTATGCAGATTGTATATGACTGTATAGATTAAATACAGAGATGAATGAAGAAAATATGAAAAATCATCAGAATGTGTCAAATATTTCATTAAATTCTATTACTCTCGCAGTGTCACTTTTGAATAAAAAAAATTCCACTGTTTTTCTCTCAAAATCTTCTAGTCAGTGGAGAAACATCTAGAAAAGAGCAGGGGTAGACATATTTCAGCTGTGGTGCCAAACACACTACGCTTTCTTTTCTTCAAGGAAAACCAGTAATAGGTACCACACTTACCATGAAAGCGATCATGCTAATGAGGTGATGTCATGTTTGCTGTAAGATCATTATCCCAAGGACTATGTTAATTCATTCAATAGGCCTCCTGCGAACAGTGTGTGGTGGCCGCCCTCTCGGTTGGTACAGCAGCAATGTAACCAGGGGCAGCCAAAGATAAACACCTGATTCGTCACTCGGTGACCTGGGGTTCCACCGCTGGGGATGTAGCAAGGCGAGGTCGACAGAGCGTGGGGTTTGTAAGGAGGCCTGAATGAGCATTGGGCTTGTCCGTGTAGCAAGAACTTCCAACACTTTGAAAGACATCAAGCGTCACGAGGAAAAAAAAAAAAGGAAAAGAAAAGGAAAAAGAAAAGGGGAAAAGGAGGAAGGAAGAAGGAAAAAGGAAAAGGAAGAGGAAGAGGAAAGAGGGAAAAGGAGGAAGGAAAAGGAAGAAGGAAGAAGAAAAGGAAGAAGGAAAAGGAAGAAGGAAGAAGGAAAAGGAAGAAGGAAAAGGAAGAAGGAAGAGGAAAGGGGAAAAAAAGCATGGGGAAAAAAAAATCACTGAGCCAACTGAAGCAGCTTTTCTGACAGTTTTTTGAAAGGCTTTCTTTATCCCTTTCTTTATTTAGTAAATGATACAATCACACTTACTGCTAAACAATGCAATATGCTTGCATGAAAATACATTTCATTTTAGAAAATATGTTGAAATACATTCTTCTTGCAATTTCTGTTCCATTTCTTCCAACAAGCCTTGAGAAAAGCGTCTCAAGAAAGAAACCAATTTTGTCTGAAAAGGATCATAACTCATAATTAAACAAAATTATTTCTTTAAAAATAACTTGAATCGGTCTCTCTGTAAAACGATCTTTAGTGAGTTACTTGTCTGACAAAAATTTGGCGTTGAAAAAATATTTACATATTTTCTGAATCTCAGTTTGAGTAGAGTAATCATGCAGGTAATCAATATTTGTTTCTTCTCTCTAATCAATCTGTGCCCTGAGTACTTTGCTAGGTATTACAGACAGGGAACTCTTCCCCTAAAAATCTTAACAGGAGGACAAAGGAAATATGATGAGAAAGTACACATGGTTACAGGAGTTTTTTCTCCTTGATTCCCACTTTAGCAATACAAAAAAGCCAATATATTTTCATGCCAATCAGTGTTTGGATACAATAGAATCAGTCTGTATTTTAATCAAAGTAAATGAGAATTAAACTGGCCTTTTAGTCTTTCTATTCAGCTTTAAAAATGACAAGCCTACAGAACATACATTATGATTTCCTTTTACAACGGAGCAGTAATCTCTTCCAACACTTACACACGCATTTCTACCCAACTGTTGGAGCAGAAATTTATTTAGAGTGGAAACGAAAAAAAACAAAACCCACCAAAACCCTTATTTACCTCCCCATAATTAATGGGATTAATTCCATTGCACCAATGCATTAACTTTGCACTTTCCTTTCACATATTTCTGTGTTATTTTGTATATTCAAGTTGTGGTGGAAGCAAAACTGTTTAGTCTCATAGGCAAAGAGAATGGAGTGACTTGGATAATCTCAGTATTTTTACACTCTGGCCCTTCAGGCTTAAGAGTGGAGGACACTAATAGGAAGAAATAAAAAACACTCCATCAATAACTGAAAGTGATATTGTGCAGTGCCACTGCCTCAGCCTTCCCTTTAGCATGGACCGTGCCGTGGAGAAAGCGTGCAAAGCCAGGCTTGGCAAATCTGTTGTCCCAGAGGCAGGTCTGCCTCTTCTGCCCCTTTATACAGGGTAATAACCTATCCCGCTAATCAATCTGAAATTCTTCTGTATACCACCAGCCTGCAAACAGGAGCAAATTCCTTCCTAACACTGCTGAGTAAGTTGCCATGCGAAAGCAGATATCAAAGTTTAGACGCTTAGCTTCATTCTTAGTTATCCGATGCTACGTCTAACTGAGGTGCACAAGTTAAAAGTATAATTTTCCTTACCCAGCAAGGCAAGACAAATCACTCTAGGAGGTCGTCATCCTGCACACCTTCAGACACCTTGTAGGATGCAGTGAGCAGCCCTTGGAAGTTCTTATCTTTTACTCTTAAATTTAGAGATAGTCACTGCACCAGCCAAAACTTATATTCCTAACTCTGAGGAAACTATTTGTGAGATTAACCCAGTACGTTAAATTCTGCATAAACAAGAAAATAATGTTCTATACACTGGGGAGGTAGTATTATGAAATTATTCAAATGCAGTATAAAAAATATTAACAGAAAAACCGACTGCAAAAGAGCATGGCCTGTGATAAACATATACAGGTGAAAAGGGGAGACAGAGAATTTCATCTTCCACGGCACTACAAGCAAGAGCAGCTTACTTATTTGTAATAACTAGACATGAAAGTAGCAAGGAAAATAAAATGAAAAAGTGAAAACAAGAGGTCACAAAAAAGCTTTGCAAACTGAAAGAGTTTAGGAGTCCTATCGAATGAAAACAACACCTGCAAAGGTAAATAATAAACCTAACTTGTAAAAATATGCTTCTCACATGAATCAAAATTATATATTTATGAGTGAGTAAAGATAAAAGGTTTTACCAACATTAGACCACTTTGATGCATTTTTGCAGTGGTTTTCCTGTCAGGTTTTTTTAGAATTTTTGATCCCCTCATCACCCTCAGCTTCCATTCTAGTTTTTTAACTATGTCTCTGCCTATTGAGTTCATACGGTCAGGTTTTGGTAGCGCTGGGGAGAAGTGTTGGCTTCCACGAGAAGCTGCTGGAAGCTTCCCCCATGTCCGGCAGAGCCAATGCCAGGCAGCTCCAGGATGGGCCCTGGCCAAAACCAAGCCAATCAGGAATGATAACAATGCCTCTGTGATAACATATTTAAGAAGAAAAAAAAAGGTATTGTGCAGAGGTATTTGAGGTCAGAAAAGAGTTGAGTGAGACCATGTGCGAGGAACAGTCCTGCAGACCCCCAGGGCAGTGCAGAAGGAGGGGCAGGAGCTGCTCCAGGCTCTGGAGCTCAGATTCCCCTGCAGCCCCTGCAGCAGCCCATGGTGAGGCAGCTGTGCCCCTGCAGCACAGGGAGGGCACAGGGGAGCAGAGATCCACCTGCAGCCCCTGGAGGAGCCCAGGCTGGAGCAGGGGGATGCCCAAAGGAGGCTGTGGTCCCACAGGATGCCTGTGCTGGAGCAGGCTCCAGAGACTGTGGACTTGTAGAGACAGGAGCCCAGGCTGGAGCAGGTTTTTCTAGTAGAGTTTGTGGCCCTANCAGGAGCCAAGTCTGGAGCAGGTGTTTCTAGTAGAGTTTGTGGCCCTAGGGGGGAACCACGCTGGAGCAGCCTGTTCCTGAAGGACTGAAGCCACAGAAGACTGAGCCACGCTAGAACAGTTTGTGGAGAATTGTAGCCGTGCGATGAACTCATATCAGAGCAGTTCATGGAGCGCTGTCTCCTGTGGGAGAGACCCTTCATTGAAGCAGGGGCATGACTCCTCTCCCCGAGCAGCAGTAGGAACAACTGTGATGCTGGGGTGGAGGAGGTAGAGCCTGAAAAAGAGCAGGAGGCTGGAAGAAGATGTTTTTAAAATTTATTTTATTTCGCATTATTTGCTGTTATTCTGTTGGTAATAAATTCAATTAACATACCTAAGCTGAGTCCATTTTGCTTGTGATGGTATTCAGTGAGTAATTTCTCCCTGTCCTTATCTCAACTCATAAATCTTTTTTATATTTTTTCTTTCTTGTCTGGATGTGAAGGAGATTGAGAGAGCAGCTTTGGTGGGTGTCTGGCATCCAGCCAGGGTCAACCCACTACTCTCTGGTTTTGATTCAAAACAAAAAAACCCCACAAAATAATATTTCCTACTTGGTCAAAATCAGAGTGAACCAAAAACCAGAAGTGCATCTGTGTGGATAGAAACTTTCAAGTTATATTTAATAGTTCAAGCCCTGAATTCTCGCCTGATAAACAATACAATGCTGATTCACATAATCTGAAATTTTAACCCCAAAGCTGATGAATGAGCTGCCTTTTAAACTTTTTCACTCTTATTCAAATTTAGTATGTTATCATGAATTCGAGACTTTCAAACTTCAAATACTTGTCAATATCTCTGAAAGAACATCACAATCCAGAGGTTGCCTCAAACCCCATTAATCTGTTATCATTAAACAGGTTTTTATTCCCTGCTACGGAAAAATGATTAGTGATCCTTCATGTAGAAGACAGAAATCAAGGCCCTCATCGAAAACAATAAAACTGATTTTAGGAACAGCTTGACCTCTCTTCTTGCTGAAAAGAGGATGTACCAGGACTGCTGGCAAAAAAGCTGTTCTTTTTAGAGGAAAGGGAAAGCTCCTTCCAGAGGACAAGGGTAAAGCACCATGTTTTGGGAAGTTCACTGCCCAAGACAGACATTACTGTAAAGAACAAGGCCACAAATACTGGAACATAGATAGTGATAAAAAGAGAGTATATAAATAAAGTGCAGGCAGCTGAAGAAAAAAACTATAGACTGATAGACTGATAGAAACCCCTTAGTAAAATTAGCAACTGCCCTTGATAATAAAGGGAAGTCTAAAGACTACACCCATTTTGCAAGTATGAGTTACTCTTTAGTGGCTGCATTTAACAATAAGTTCAATTATTCCTTGTCTCAATTATGTACTTTAAAAATTAATTGAGCACACCCAGATTCCCGTCCCTTTGCTGTCGCTGCATCACTGTTGCATGAGGTACCTTTTTATAGCTAAATGTCCATCTTACCGAGGGCTTTGGGGTAGCATGGTTATAAATTTTAATCAAAGCTCTGAGAAAAACGTGAAACAAACAAACCTCAGTCCTTATGACTGTCTTGTTTTTGGTTATTTTTTTCAGTAATCTCTCTGTTTCAATAAAACAAGTCTACATTCACAGTTGAGGCTTTGTAGTTAGCAGCTAAATCAACAGAAGCAAAGGTTTTTTGGGGGGAAAATTAACTGATGAATATTATTATGGCAAAGCGTACAAGGCGACAGCATAGAAGATACAGATTTTGGGGTCTGTGCTGTTGCACTACTAAATTTACTGTTGTAAATGCTTCAGGGAAGACAAGAGTTCCTCCATCCATGTTCAACAGGGCTCTTTAGTTCTTGCACGAAAATAGAAATGCCTGGCTATAGAGCTCCAGAGAGGAGCTGACTATAATGCTGCCATCCATGTGGCTGGGTTATACGAGCAGTGTTCATCAACTCCACACACACTCATGGCTGTTAAAGTAGTTTCTTATATGGAAATTTTGGTGGGATTCAGCTCCAGATAAAGAAAGCACAGATTCATGATCTGTGAAGTTTGGGAGCAAGGAAAGTTTACCAAGCTCCATGATCTCTATGGATCTTTCAATTTTTTTTGTTGACCTACAGGACTAGAACACATTGAAATGCACTTTGTTTTCCCTACTAACCTCCTGTGACTCTTTCAAGAAGATGAATGAGATTAATTCGTGGTCAGGACACACGCAGTGGGACTCATCACCCATTTTTAGATCTCCGTGGTGTAGATGTCTATGAATCGCACTGCTAAAGCAGTGTGATTTTCAGGTAAGGTATCTTATATGTTTGCCCTCTTCAAGCTGGCCATCAGATTCATTAACGGCTACACATTCAGTGGATTTTTGTAGCTGACATGCACTCTTCTGTGAAGACACATGCTTGCTGAGCTGTGCTGGCACTGACATTTTCTACAAAGAGCTAACCCTATAGCTCTCCCAAACATGATAATAGACCAGTCAATGTGGCTGCATCAAAATGTGTCCAGCAGGACGAAGGAGGGGATTCTGTCCCTCTGCTTCCCTTTGGTGAGACCCCACCTGCAGTGCTGCATCCAGCTCTGGGGTCCCAGCACAGGAGAAAAAAGGACCTGTTGGAGTGAGTCCAGAGGGAAGGCTACCAAGATGGTCAGAGGGATGGAGCACCTCTGCCATGAGGAAAGGCTGAGAACTGGGATTGTTCATCCTGGAAAAGAGAAGGCTTTGGGGTGACCTAATTGTGGCCTTCCCGTACGAGAAGGGAGCTTACAGGCAAGATGAAGCAAGACTGCGAACAAGGGTAGGTAGTGACAGGATGAGAGGGACTGGGTTTAAATTTAAATGGAGTAGATTCACATTGAAAATTTGGAAATAAATTCTTTACTGTGATGGTGGTGAGGCCCTGGCACAGGTTTCACAGAGAAGCTGTGGCTGACTCATCCCTGGAAGTCCAAAGGAAGTTGGATGGGGTTCTGGTCCAGTGGAAGGTGTCCTGGTCCACAGCAGTGGTATTAGAACTTGGTGATCTTCAAAGCCCCCTTCCAAGCCAAATCATTCTATGATTCTATTTTCCTTTTCCCCAAGAAGTCCGAATAAGAAACTATTCAAGACCCCAGACCAAAAGGAAGAGATTTTATTCCTGAGTAATATACATATTTGTCATCAATGGTTATTACGCAGATGTTAAAAGAGGTTTTCAGCTGAACTGTCCCATGGATTCCAAATTCCAAATAGATTCCAGATTTCCTATCCTCTCCCTCTGAGGGTAAAGCGGCACAGATTAGCTTTCTTGCTAAGAAAATAAAGCAAAAATTATGGAGCCACTTTAAAAGGAAAAATGGGAGATTAAAGCAAAGTAATAAAGCAGCTTGAGAGGGCAAATTCTAAAAAGAAAT